>JAENPR010000445.1:0-507651 GCA_018135685.1 Themeda triandra
GTTTTATCATTCTTTTATAAAATTTTAAAAAATGTATTTATGATGATTATAGGTCTACAGTATAGTTAGTATTTACAATAATATGATAATATAATATATTTTTTCATTTCTAATTAGATCTATATCAACAACAAGCATCACTAGGACTTTAGGAGCTAGTTTTTTGTGTGCTCTCTGGTCCCCCTCTCGTCTCCATCTCCATCTCCATCTCGTGTCACTGTTCTGGATTTATATTTATCAATAAGCTTATTGTGTTCTGATTTTGTTCAAGCAGTCTTATAAGCATTTAATTTGTATTCTGGACCAAATAGTACCTGGACCTTGAAAAATAAAGGTATGTAGGGCTATCAAATTGTCGAATGAAACAAATAGATGCTTGACTCCATTATTTTTCATTCATGGTATGTCTTATATATATATATATATATATATATATATATATATATATATATATATATATATATATATATATATATATATATATATATATATATATATATATATATATATATATATATATATATATATATATATATATATATATATATATATATATATATATATATATATATATATATATATATATATATATGGAAATTCTATTATACTCTTACGAGTATGTACTCCCATCTCTAAAAATCATACTACGTACGTGTTAATCTTGTTTATCGGTTTGAGTATGTTCATATACTCATTTTAAGATACTCCATGTCTTTCTAAAAAAATTTCAATGGAACATATATTTTTTGATATATTACTAAAATACCACTCTTGTACTATATAAAATATGTATGACCATATACCCAATGTATACATGCATACTTGACATATAACACCCAGGTACTCTAGTATGACCATATACTTCGTGTATATACACACGTTCGGTCATATACACTCTAAATCTAGAGATATAGAGATAGATTATACATACTCTTAAGAGTCAGAAAACATCCTATATATATATATATATATATATATATATATATATATATATATATATATATATATATATATATATATATATATATATATATATATATATATATATATATATATATATATATATATATATGCTATTCTACACCCAGGTGTAGATTAGTTATTTTACACCAAGCTGTTATGCTGAACCAATCTGATACTCGAGCATCAGTATTATTCAGTATTTCGTGATACTGACGCATTCTACTGACTGATACTGGACGCGGTTCAGTATTATTCAGTATTTTCGGGGTCAATTTTAGCTACTGAGTGTTTTGCCGAACAAATTTCCGTAATTTACTCATATGTCAGTATTTTCATATCTTGACGTGATATCTTGACATCGCATCGACTTATCTTGATCATCTGACGACACTTGGCAAAGATACTGCATATTCTGGTAGGTATTTAAGTATTAGTCTTGGTGTAGAATAAGCCTATATTCTACACACCCGTATACATACGTAATAGAATATATATATATATAATATATATATATATATATATATATATATATATATATATATATATATATATATAACTGAGTTTATTTAATAATAAAACAAATAGATGTTACTACGCGTACACGTATGGTGAGTTTAGCTTGGATATATACATATGAATGAAAATGAAAAGAGACGAGATCGAGCTGCTCACGAGGATGTCGAGCTTGCCGCCAAACTGGTACGCGACGTCGCGGACCAAACGCTCCCGCTGGTCTTTGACGGAGACATCGCAGACGGATCCGGTGACACGGCAGCCCCTTGCGCGCCAATCCTTGAGGCGCTCGTTAAGCTCCGCCTCGTCAAAGGTGCACGTGTGCACGGCGGCTCCCAGCGCCAGCAGCTCCTCCACCACCGCCTTCCTGCACACGTACGGGACAGACGACCACAAAAACTGAAGCACTCGAAGCCCTCCTGCCGGCTCAGCTTTTAGATGATTGCTACAGGCCGGTAGCTAGATATGTGAAGACCAGACAAGGGAGTCTTACCCAATGCCACGGGTGCCCCCAGTGACGAGAGCCGTCTTCCCTTGGAGTGACCATCTACCAGCCATGTCCTTCCTTTGCTAGCTGCTAGTTCTTTAATCGATGCTGCACCCACGCCGTGCGTCGAGGCGATATATATAGAGAGGGGGAAAGTCAAGCTTGTTGACATTCACAACAGGGAAGAAACTATTCCTGGAGACTGAGGCGTTGGTTCACTGTGTTTAAAATACAATACAATCATCCCTTAAAAAAATACAATACAATCACTATTTAAATGTTTTCTTTTTCTTTGCTAAAGGATATAAAATCCGGTCTACTTCTCCAGAGGCGGTTTAGTAGCAGAACTGCCAGTGATTTGCTTTTAAAAACAAAGATTTCCTGCCATATATATATTTTCCGCAAATGAATTATTTTTATTTTTAAAAATGGAAATGAAACCCAAATATAAATCAGGGCAATTGTATTTCCATGCATGACCAAAGCAATATTTACTTCAGTCCACCATAGTCATCAACCGAAGTGTGTATATGCAACAAAGTTTTCAATTCATAAGTTCCATGAATTGTCTAATAATCATGAATTGTCTAATAAATTCAGAAGTGAACTATTTCTTTCGTGATGAACCTGGATATGTTCACGCAAGTGTTCATGATTTGTTTATTTTTTAGGTGATTATCCGTTGGATTACACTTGTATGACCAATGCATTTGCATGACCAATGGCAAAACTTCACATATGACAATTACTTACTTCCTTAGGGTTCATGGTGTATCGCCCGTTTTGTCTGAGAAACTCGCATGGCAAAACAGTTTCGTAAAGAGAGAGAGAGAGAGAGGGGAGAGAGAGAAGAAGCGTCCAAAACAACCTACAAAGTGGGGAAGCAAACCTGCTGGCGTACGCTCGTGCCCAACTCTAGCTGATGCCGACTTCTACAACAACCCGGACAAGGGAACACATGCAACGCGTGGCCCCGGACAATGCTAATTCCAGTGTGCATGCACGGAAGCGTGATCCACGCCATGCAAGCTAAAATTAGAAGATAATCGAGAAGCTACCACGACAACAACTTGGCAACTCCGCCGGAGACGCTCAACAAACAACGACTACTCGGACCATTCATTCCAAGTGCGGGATAGATTCCCGAGTACTCGGTGTACCGAAACAACTCATACACGGCGGCATAGCCAAGGAGCAGGACGACGACGCACTCTGAACCTCCACGGCGGCACTGTACAGAGGACAAGTATATGGAGCCATGCAATAAGCTACACATACATCGCTCATCAAGCACGAAAGCAACATACAAGCCAACTGCACTGGATCGCCCGGGGCATCCGAATGCTCGCAATAGTGTCCAACTACATCGGACCACGACAAACAACACTTCGACTACGACAAGAGGAAGCCATGACGACAACTTGGCACTTCACCTTTCACCGAGTTCTTCGACAACTGCTTAGACTACTACTTGGACCCGACGAACTAGTCGGAGACGGGTTCCAAGTGCTCGACCGTGTCAAGAACAAACTACTCGGCTGCATGTGGTGCCGAACGACTACCCGGCTACGGTGATCGACTACTCGGCCATGGCGTCGAGTACAACACTTCACCATAAACCAAGCTAAGTAATGCTCTAGTATTTCATACATTCCGGATATTATTTGTGTGCTACTGCAGTCACACTATCCCCGGCTAAGTCCACAGCTCCGAGCTTGTAGCCGGGATGACACTTAACACGCGCTCTGGTCTTCTCTTAATAGTCGTTAAACTACTCAGGTAGCACACGCCTTAATCCGTGAAGCCTGAATATTCTGTCACGGCTAGCAACGACCAAAACAGGGACCAGGTGCTTAAACGTAATAGGACACTACCTGGGGAGATTACATGGCCTAGCAAGAGCAAGACGCGATGCATTTCTCTTTCTTTTTGGACTGCTATAGTCTTCGCTTAATGGTCATTAAACTACTCATGTAGCACACGCCTTAATCCGTGAAGCCTGGATCTTCTGTCACGCCTAACGCCTCGAAAGCAACGGCTAAAACAGGGACCGGGTGCTTAAACGTAACAGGACACTACCTTGGGAGATTACATGGCCTAGCAAGAGCAAGACGCGAAAAACGTTCATACACATTTCATAATGCCGGGGTCCGCCCCCATTAGGGGCCTACATCTGGACCATGCCGTTGGGTAGGGTATGCTCCCGAGGACTACATTACTCAGCCAAGAAGTAGACACGTCCGAAACAGAACCCAGATTGATAAAAAAACACAATCCAGACGAGCTGAGACAGAGATCAAGACAAGTTCGGAAAGAACCTGGATTGATGAAAAAGAACCCAGACGAGCTGGGACAGAGATCAAGACAAGATCGGAAAGAACCCGGATTGATGAAAAAGAACCCAGACGAGCTAGGACAAAGATCAAGACAAGTTCAGAAAGAACCCGGATTGAAGAAAAAACAACCCAGACGAGCTGGCACAGAGTTCAAGACAAGTTTAAAAAGAACCCGGATTGATCAAGAACAACCCGGATGAGGTGCGACAATAACAACCCAGATGGATTGCGTCAAGGATCGTGCATATTCAGAGAAATGAGTACTCAGACGCTATGTCACTAAGCTTGGGGGCACATCATTGCCTCGACTTTTCTAATTTGACTCCAGAACTATGCCGGGGGGGGGCTCAATTCAAGGACGAAGGACCAAGAATAGAACCATTCAAGACTACAAGAACTCCAAGAGAACAAATCATGACCCTTCATCCAACTTCTCTTTTCTAAAAGAAAAAGAACTCGGAGAAGGCTCGGGGGCTGCATAGTACATAACCTCAAAGAAGATCTTCAAATTTTTTTCATGAAAAACCCCCCAGCTTTTTATACCAAATAGCAACAGGCTTAGGGGCTGCACTCAGTGAGTGCAACTTCACCTTAAAGACAAAAAGAACTCAGAGACAAGAAAGGAGACCAGAAGGACCTTCTAGCTTATCGTCCCAACGAGCAAGAGGCTCGGGGGCTACACCCACTGAGTGCACTTTTTACGAAAAAGTGCACATCAGTCAAGACGAACGAACCAAAAGAAGACCATCTCAAGGTTTCACTTCAGAAGAAACCAGAGCAGATTTAAAACAACTCACCGAAGAACAAGAAGGCTTCCGAAGCTCAACCATGAAATGTTTGGGGGCTCATCGATACAGGACCCACGGCGTTCCCCACCGTGAAGAGAGAAGAAGACCTAGTCCAATTAGAATTCCTTTCATGTAATCCTGCTAGGACTTGTTTATAATCCTACTAGGATCTCTACTTTGTAACCGACTAGGACTCCTGTCCCCTAGACTATATAAAGGAGGGCAGGGCTCCCTGGATCAAGACGGTCACATAACATCACCACAAGCACAATAGACCTCCCGGTCTAAACAAGCGCAGGGCGTGATATATTATCTACCCCAGAATGGACGTAGGACGCCGTGACTTTCCTGCATACCGAACTAGTATAAATTGTTGTCTACCTACGTTTTACCATCGAGTTCCTGCATACGCCGACACCCCACCAAACAAAACACCGTCCCGGGTACCCCGGTGACGGGCTATCGGTGGCAAAACATCGACAGCTGGCGTGCCAGGTAGGGGCTGTCGGCGCTTTGCGTTCGAGAGCTTGGTGGACCTCAAGATCAAGATTTGTCGTGGCACTCGTCGGCCCGTGTCAAGAACTCGTTGCGACTCAGTAAACCTCAAGATCAGCTCGCCGCGGTGCTCGTAGGACCACGGCGACAACCTGCTGCGGCTCACTGCAAATCTCGTCGGCCTCGACCTGATCAGAATTCACACGATGGCAAACATGCAAACCGAAGAAGCTGACGTATCCAGTCACGAAAGCTTTGTTACAGATCCAAACTGAAGCCGAGGAGCAAAATCAGAACACAAGTCGAGCTGTAGCATTGCTTCTGTCTCCGACACGTACACACCAATGGAGGCAACAAGACTACGACTTGAATTCATATTTCGTTACAGCCTCAGTGATAAATATACAGTTCAGGATAACACCGAGATCAACCAAAGAAAGTGGCAACTGTCCGTGCTAGAGCTCAAGTCGGACGCGCCTATTTCTGGACTACCTTCAAGTCGGACGCGCCTATTTCTGGACTACCTCATGGCAGATTCAGAAACGTCCAAAACAGTACCATAAAAAAAAGCGAAGAAGCGTCCAAAACAACCTACAAAGTGGGGAAGCAAATCTGCTGCATGCATACGCTCGTGCTCAACTCTAGCCGATGCCGACTTCTACAACAACCCGGACAAGGGAACACATGCAACGCGTGGCCCCGGACAACGCTAATTCTAGTGTGCATGCACGGAAGCGTGATCCACGCCATGCAAGCTAAAATTAGAAGATAATCGAGAAGCTACCACGACAACAACTTGCCAACTCCGCCGGAGATGCTCGACAAACTACGACTACTCGGACCATTCATTCCATGTACGGGATAGATTCCCGAGAACTCGGTGTACCAAAACAACTCATACACGGTGGCATAGCCAAGGAGCAGGACGACGACGCACTCTGAACCTCCATGGCAGCACTGTACAGACGACAAGTATATGGATCCTTGCAAGCTACACATACCTCACTCATCAAGCACGAAAGCAACATACAAGCCAACTACACTGGATCGCCCGGGGCACCCGAGTGCTCGCAATAGTGTCCAACTACATTGGACCATGAGAAAGAACACTTCGACTACGACAAGAGGAAGCCATGACAACTCGGCCCTTCACCCTTCACCGAGTTCTTCGACAACTGCATTGACTACTACTCGGACCCGATGAACTCGTCGGAGACGGGTTCCAAGTGCTCGACCGTGTCAAGAACAAACTACTCGGCTGCATGTGGTGCCGAACGACTACCTGGCTACGGTGATCGGCTACTCGGCCATGGCGTCGAGTATACCACTCCACCATAAGCCAAGCTAAGTCATGCTCTAGTATTTTATACATTCCGGATATTATTTATGTGCTACTGCAGGCTAAGTCCATAGCTCCGAGCTTGTAGCCAGGGTGACACTTAACACGCGCTATGGTCTTCTCTTAATGGTCGTTAAACTACTCAGGTAGCACACGCCTTAATCCCTGAAGCCTGGATCTTCTGTCACACCTTACGCCTCGAAAGCAACGGCTAAAACAGGGATCAGGTGCTTAAACGTAACAGGACACTTCGTGGGGAGATTACATGGCCTAGCAAGAGCAAGACACGATGCACTTCTCTTTCTTTTCACGCAGCCTGACTGCTATAGCCTTCTCTTAATGGTCACTAAACTACTTAGGTAGCACACGCCTTAATCCATGAAGCCTGGATCTTCTGTCACGCCTAACGCCTCGAAAGCAACGGCTAAAACAGGGACCAGGTGCTTAAACGTAACAGGACACTACCGGGGGAGATTACATGGCCTAGCAAGGGAAAGACGTGAAAAACGTTCATACGCATTTCATAATGCCAGGGTCCGCCCCCATTTGATAATTCATATATAGGACACGCTCCCGATTTCATATCCGGAATGTCAATTATAACATATTTTTATGTTTAACAAGTAGGGGCCTACATCTGGACCATGCCGTCGGGTAGGGTATGCTCCTGAGGGCTACATTACTCAGCCAAGAAGCAGACAAGTCCAAAAAGAACCTAGATTGATAAAAAAATACAACCCAGACGAGCTGGGACAGAGATCAAGACAAGTTCGGAAAGAACCCGGATTGATGAAAAACAACCCAGACGAGCCTGGACAGAGATCAAGACAAGATTGGAATGAACCTAGATTGATGAAAAACAACCCAGACGAGCTGGGACAGAGATCAAGACAAGTTCGAAAAGAACCTGGATTGAATAAAAAACAACCCAGACGAGCTGGGACAGAGATCAAGACAAGTTTAAAAAGAACCCGGATTGATCAAGAACAACCCGGATGAGGTGTGATCAAGAACAACCCAGATGGATTGCGTGAAGGATCGTGCATATTCAAAGAAAGGAGTACTCTAAAACTACGCCACTAAGCTCGGGGGCTCATCATTGCCTTGACTTTTCTAATTTGACTCCAGAACTATGCCCAGGGGGCTCGAATTCAAGGACGAAGGACCAAGAATAGAAGCATTCAAGACTACAAGAACTCTAGGACAACAAATCATGACCCTTCATCCGACTTCTCTTTTCTAAAAGAAAAAGAACTCGGAGATGACTCGGGGGCTGCAGAGTACATAACCTCAAAGAAAATCTTCAAATTTTTTCATCAAAGACCCCCAGCTTTTTGTACCAAATATCAAGAGGCTCGGGGGCTACACTTAGTGAGTGCAACTTTTAGTAAAAGTTGCACTCACCTCAAAGACAAAAAGAACTCAGAGACAAGAAAGGAGACCTGAAGGACCCTCTAGCTTATTGTCCCAATAAACAAGAGGTTCAGGGGCTACACTCACTGTGTGCACTTTTTACAAAAAAGTGCACATCAGTCAAGACGAACGAACCAAAAGAAGACCATCTCAAGGTTCACTTTAGAAGAAACCAGAGCAGATTTAAAACAACTCAATGAAGAACAAGAAGGCTTCCGAAGCTCAGCCATGAAATGCTCGGGGGCTTCTCGGTACGGACCCACGGGGTTCCCCAAGGAGAAGAGAGAAGAAGACCTAGTCCAATTAGGATTCCTTTTATGTAATCCTATTAGGACTAGTTTATAATCCTACTAGGATCTCTACTTTGTAACCGACTAGGACCTGCCCCCTGGACTATATAAAGAAGGGCAGGGCTCCCTAGATCGAGACGGTCACATAACATCACCACAACCACAATAGACCTCATGGTCTAAACAAGCGCAGGGCGCAATATATTATCTACCCCAGACTGGATGTAGGACGCCGTGACTTTCCGGCGTATCGAACCAATATAAATCGTTGTTTGCCTGCGTTTACCATCGAGATCCTGCATACGCCGACACCCCTCCGAACAAAACACCATCCCGGGTACCCCGATGATGGGCTATCGGTGGTAAAACATCGACAGCTGGCGCGCCTGGTATGGGCTGTCGGCGCTTTGCGTTCGAGAGCTCGGTGGACCTCAAGATCAAGATTTGTCATGGCACTCGTCGGCCCCTGTCGACAACTCGCTGCGACTCAGTAAACCTCAAGATCAACTCACCGCGGCGCTCGTAGGACCTCGGCGACAACCTGCTGCGACTCACCGCAAATTTCGTCGGCCTCGACCTGATCAGAATTCACACAATGGCAAACATGCAAACCGAAGAAGCTGACGTATCCAGTCACGAAAGCTTTGTTACAGATCCAAACTGAAGCCGAGGAGCAAAATCAAAACACAAGTCGAGCTGTAGCACCGCTTCTGTCTCCGACACGTACACACCAACGGAGGCAACAAGACTACGACTCGAATTCATATTCCGTTACAGCCTCAGTGATAAAATATGCAGTTCAGTATAACACCGAGATCAACCAAGGAAAGTCACAACCGTCCATCAGCTTGTAATCTCCCAGCTTGATCAAAATCACGTGGACAAACTGATCATGGGTTCCAACCAATAGGTACAAGTAAATGCAAGTCCTATGCAGATAAAAAATCAATTGAAGGACAATATGCTCGGCTTACAAGTACTCAAGGTAGATGCAATATGCCATAGAAGAAGCAATCCAACCAGTGCACCAAGTAAAGCTTGACCAGAGATGGGATTCCAGCAGGAATCAATAAAAGCCTTATAAGAGAAATCAATTCGTTGACCTCGTACCAGCACAATTCTAACCATGAGACCCAGATCAATAAACCACCTGGGTTTCTCGAGCAGTGTCTCGACCGAGAATAAACTCCATAATAAAATACAATCTGAGAGCATCTCTAAGTGTTCCTAATAATTTCTATCTGACATCATGGAGTTTTCTAACTCACGAAAATTATTAGAAGGAATAAATCAAATCATCTCCAATAGTTTCCAATAATTAACTCCTAAAACATAGAAGCCATTTTTACATCAATGATCCTATGCTATTTCTGAATTATCCTAACCACTTTTATGTATTATTTCTCTCTTGTACATTTACATCCGAACCATTTTCAAACTCTTTGTTCTTTCTCATGCCTTTCAAATTTAGATTGGCCAATTGATAGACACGCGTGGTAGACACGGGAATATATCCAAGTCATTGGTCTATTTTCCAAGCATGGAAAGAATGGGAGGTGGGAAACTATTGGAAACTACTTTTTTTTATTCTTGCCAAAAATGGTAGATTGAAAGCTTTATTGGGAACAGTTAGAGATACTAAGATCTCAACGCTGGCCTCATGATACTGGACCTAATTATATATGGACTAGTCAAAGTTCACTGCAACACGACCCTACCCTCGGCCATAACAGGAAAAGGGACTAAAACTTTGCTTGCTCTTTAAAAGAATGATGTGCATTGTATCAAATATATGTATATATAATATTCCAGCAAAGGATGCTAATGACACAAGCTGCTTGCTTCCTTATATATCTTATGTGATTCCAAAATAAAGATTTTCTCATAGTACATCATGTCAAGTAAATGAACCAGCTTGCTTGAACAATTCACGTAGATAGTACTGGTGTGAATATAAATAAATTCTTGTGGCTTCATATTCTCTTTGATATTGTGACCAAGATTTGCACCTCCAAATGTGAGTGTCGACTAATGGTGAATATTCCATACATCTTCTTTATATATGTTCCATCGAAAGGAAAGCTCCAAACAGATCGAAGACCAGGTAAATATTTTCGACAAGTATTTTGCACAGATATATTTTTAGAAGCTATGGCTTCATCAGACTCTCCTCCTTTAAACAAAGTCATCGCGGCTTTGAGATAAACTTTGAAGATTATTTCGTGAAACAATCTGCAAAAATGGTTGACTTGCATTGCACAGCCACGCCCATGGTATACCCATCATTCTGTGCGTCAGCATTACTAGTACTACCCAATTCAGTGGTATGAGGTATTAATGAATTAACCTTCTTAACCGAAGCTATATTTTCTCTTAAAATTATATCATCTGATGAGCTAATGGCTCCCCAAGTTACTATTATAGCTTCTGTTGAGTTATCAGGTATAAGCATATAAAAGAACCATCCTTCCTAAACGTCAGTGCATTTTCATTTGATTCATGGAAAAATATTACGAAGAATGGAAACTACCTCTATATGTCAACCAAGCTAATTTTGTCGGAATTATAATCTACTCTAGAAGCTAGAAGAGAAGCAAGAAAGAAAACCAAACACCAACCAGATTGGTTCCGTGCGGCCGATGGAGATAACGTGAAGCACGTCATTGCAAATATATATATAGTGTTTGGCCAATGACGTGACTGATTTGGAAACAATAATTTATTAGTCAGGCTGCCGTGACATTATTTTATTTGTAGGCAATGTAGTTTCCAGCTACGTGTTTGGTGCCTACGTGCGCCATGTGTGAGAACCTGATCACGTGTTGAGTCAGACCAGGACACCTGATGGCAGGCTTGCGTGCCAGGGCAGACGATTGTATTTTCACTCCTTGGTCGAGCCATGGCTCGAGAAACCCTAGATGGGTTTATTCATCAGAATCTCTACGCGGATTTACGTGGAGTGACGGTTCGAGTGCGTCGTTTGAACCTCTCAGAGTTCTCTCTTTTGATAGTGGTTTGTCATGATCACGGGTGAAAGATTTCAATCAGGGTTCAGATCACATCTGCTGTAAGCCGATCCATCTGTTGTACTGTCTGACTTTGTTGATTACACAGAACCATTTCACCGATCTGAATTATCTTATTTGCTCAATATACAGTTTCCGTGATAATGATCTGTTCCGTTTACTATCCTGCTGTCGGCACACGTATTTTGAGATTAGTCAAAAATTACTGCCCTCAGTAACATGTTTTGGGCTGCTTAAATTAATATTCGCTATTTTGACTTGATTTTGAGGCACTAGAAGCGAAAACAACAATAATGCTTTTCTTTGCCAACATGAAGATGCCTGCTGCTATCACACGTGGCTACATCCTTCAGTGAAGTCGTTTTCGCTTGTATTTCGAGTGCATATCTATCATATATATAATTACTGCAGCTTGTTAGTACCGTGAAGCATTGGACAAATTCCTAGGCATAGGCATGTCCTCAACATCATGAGTCACATCATTGTTCGATATAATTTCAGAAGCTATAGATGTCGTTATAGGAACATTTTTGATTGATATCACCTATAATTAATGGGGAGGACACTAGCAATATATAATTATTGGAGCTAGGACTATCTCATCATTGTAATTGCATGGAACCTTTTTCTTCACTTTCAAAGTTGGAAATATCGGTAGATGCTGAGCCACCACCCCCCCTGCGTCGTCCCCTCCAGGGCGACCCGGGGGCGACCCACCTCGCGTCGCCACACTCGCCCACCGCCGGCGTCCTCCGGCCGCCGCCGCCGCCGCTCCGGCTGGTGGTGGCGGCGGCCCGCCGCGGGGAGCTCAAAAAGGCCCACCCCATGGCACCTCCTCCTTCCTCCTCTCTCCCTCCCTCTGTTTTTCTCTTCCCTGTGAATAACCGGCGCCGAGAGAGACGTCCAAGTTTCCGGCCGCCGGCGACCTAGGGGCGACGGATCCGGGGGGCCTGGGCTTGGATCCGGTCCTCCTCGACCCGGATCTAGCCCCTGGCTAGGTGCGCCGGCCTTGGCCGCCATTGGTGCTGGCCGGTGGCTCCCCTATCCCCGGCGGGCCGGATCCAGCCTGGGACTCCCTGGCCATGGGTCCGGCGGTCTAGCGCCCCGAGCTGCAGCCGCCGACGGCACGATGGACGACCCCGAGCTGGCGCGGCGGACGGCGGGTGCGGAGATGCATCTGCCGGCGAGGGCGTGTGCTGCGCTGGCGCCGGGCAACTAGGCGCACCACCAGCGCCACCTTCTGTCCCCGGTGGACGGAGCTCGGTTCTGGCGGTCTTCGTCCGACTGGAGGCGGTGGTGCCGTAGCAGCAGCGCCATTGGCCTCCATGCCTTCCTGGCGGGAGGCTCTGTGTGTGCAGCTGCTGGCGGCGGGCGATTTCAGCCGGAGGGCCTGCAGCGGAGGAGCCGCCGCGCGTGAAGTTCGGCCGCGGGCATGCCGGCGGTGGGGCAGGGTGTGTGTGCCTCCATCTTCGTGTCTCTTTGCAGGGCCAACAGCGATGCGGTGCGCGCAGTTTGGCCGTGGGCTTGCCGGCGGTGGGGCTGCGCGCCCGTGGAGCGCCGGATGGGGACCTTAGGCAAAAGCCTTGCACGACCATGTCTGTGCGATTGGCGGGGACGCTCCTAGCGTCGTTACCTCCTTGGAGGCGTCAATGTTGTAGGTCCCCGGTCTCTGGCTATTTTTGTCCTCCTCCTGGTGAAAACCTTGCTCTAGCTATCTGGAGCCGGTGGTAGCGGCGTCGACGGCGTCATAACCCTCTTGAGGGCACCACTATGGAGGATGGATTCCAGCCCCTCTGCCGCGCCCTTGTTTTCCCTTCGCTTCCTCTTCTCCCATGTTGTTGCCCCTCTCGGGTGAGTGTGGCCCTGGTTGTCTGCTGTTGCCGACGATTTGATGAGCGTCCTCCTCTGGCACCTCTGCTCCGTCGACGCTCTCCTTGATGGTGCTTAGAAAATCCTATGCCGGGTGGGGGCCCGGATGTGCTGTATGTCTCACCATCAACGCAAAAGGAGGCCGTCGTGCCCGGTGATCTTGGGCTTGCGTGTCTATCACCACTCTTAGTCCCCATTCCACTGTTCATTCCACTCCACATCTTGCGTCTCAAGTGGAGGGCAGCAACGGAGCGGTGTAGCTACGAGGAGTGGTGGGGGTCACAAAGGCTCCGGTGAAAACGGAGAGTATGTCGCTCGGTGGTGGCGCAAATCGGAGACCGGTTAGCGGCTCTCGGCTGATGTCTTTACTTACCCTAGGGTTGTCTTATTGTTTCTCTTCCCCTGCTAGTCTGTTGTTGGTGTCGTCTTTGTTGTATTCTCTCTCACCCCTTTGTACCTCTCAGAAAATTGTGTGGAGGATTGGCGCTTGCGCCCTTTCACCGCTCGGCTTGCCGAGCACCTGTGAATGAAAAGTAGGTGGGAATCGTTTTGATTCCTCCCGAATTCCCTCTAAAAAAAGTAGGAAATATCTCTAACTGGTTTCACAATATGATGAACTTCCTTGTGCGTAAAATAATAACTACTGGAACAAACACCATTTGTCAACATCAAAATGTCATGGTCTACCCAACAACAAATTACAAGCTATCATAGGTGCAGTATGAACATAATTTCCAATGGATAATTTAACTCGCATCTTATGATTAATTTTTAGTGTGCCACTTTGATACTTCAATGGTACATAACGCGGCGTTCGAATCCTCCATGTAGATAATGCAATGCATTCACCAAGAACCTGAACTATTAATAACATTAGTAACAGTCCCACCATAAGTAATCACTTTGCATACCTTGTCTTAAATTATGCACTCTGATTGAAATATATTGAATCGTTGTCCCTTCAAATTAGCGACAATACGACAATACCATCGTATTTCCATCGCTATCATAGATATGCCCGTTGACAAGATATCGGCGGCAGTCTACCGAGGGGTATGCCCACAATAGTAGATGAATCGGTGGAGGTGCGCTAGACAAAGAACTAGATGTGACGCAAGAAAAAACGCCAGGATTTATCCAGGTTCGGGCCGCTGATGTCGCGTAATTCCCTACGTCCTGCATCTTTGTAGATTGTATTGATATGAGTTGAGATGGA
This sequence comes from Themeda triandra, assembly GCA_018135685.1. NCBI lineage: Eukaryota > Viridiplantae > Streptophyta > Magnoliopsida > Poales > Poaceae > Themeda > Themeda triandra. Next base: position 14,736 of record JAENPR010000445.1, read on the forward strand.
ACGAGGGTGTCCCTGCCCGCCTTATATAGCACTAGGGGCAGGGTTATAGATCTAAGGAATCTAGTTCCAGTTGGGTACAGCTGTTGTATCTGCAAGGAATACGATATCTATCCTAACTGACTAGGTTTCCTTGATAGCCAAGTTGATCTTTTACACCCGTGGGGCACGCCGACCAGTTTGGTGGCATCTGCGGCTTGTTCTTGCAAGCTGGGTCGCCTCCTCCGGTGGGGCCTATGTGCAGCCATAATGGTATATGGGATTATACCCCCACAATGCCATATGATGCATCATCTGCATCAACAGTTTTAAGCTCAGACTGAGTATAACAAGAGGTGAAGCAGTAGGATGCAGCCCAGATGCTAAAAAAACAGCGCTCTCTTGTATAATCTATCGGTTCGGGCACTTCAGTCTTCGGCAACAACTGAAATCTTCTTTCTTCATTCACTTAAAAATATCAACCGGCTTGGTGGCTAGATATTTTGGGCCACGGGCACCAGCAACCTACTCAAGTGGAAGAACAAATTGGTGGTGTAGCACAACCTTCATATCTCTCCATGTTAGTCAAGAGAAATATTTGTCCTAGTCAGGTCACCAAATCAAAACATCTTTAGCATATGTCTCTGCTTCTACATAATATCTTTAAGACCGATTCGAGTCCCCAAACCTAAAATAAAACCTCGTTATGATCTTCCCAATCATAGTACTTCTCTGGATGTGATGCTAGAGAAAGCTTTGGAAAAAAAATTAACTTCCTTGAGCAATATCAAATCAGCCATCATAACCAGGAATTGAAAAGATAGCAAAAAAATACTATGAGCAATCCAGAAGCAGACAACTGATAATGACACACCTATGATTTCTGATATTTCTCAATCTTTCACGTTACAAATAAAAGGCTAAAGTTTTTTTCAACGTATTTTCTCCAACCTCTCAGCACTTATAATAAAATATAATAGACCTATGTAGAAGCTCAACAATATTCAGAATAAAGTATTAGATCTCACCACCACTGCAACATGCATAAAGCTCTGACTTTCAATGACAGCTCCGTACGAATTTAAAAAGGCCAATGTCACTACTAGCAAATAGTATATACTAATGAAATGACGAAGCCTCACAGCTTGATCAAAATCACGTGGAGAAACTGATCGTGGGTTCCAACCAATAGGTGCAAGCAAATGCCAATCTCATGCAGATAAAAAAAATCAATTGAAGGACAATATGCTCGGCTTGCAAGTGCTCAAGGTAGTTGCAATATGCCTCAGAAGATGCACTCCAACCTGTGCACTAATTAGAGCTTGACCAAAGATGGGATTCCGACGGGAATCAATACAAGTCCAAGAGAAATCAATTTGTTGTTCACCTACCAACACAAATCTACTGAGCGAAGGCCTGTTAGGATCACAGATTGCCACGTGGCTTGCTGGCTCGGCCCATGACACCCAACCCACTAGGCCCAGTCAATGTTGCATTGAATGTTGACCATTGACCTTGGTCCCACCTGTAAGTGACTGAAACCTAGCCAGCCAATCAGAGTGTTCCATGTCTCAAGCCCACAAAATTTTTCTTCTTTTCTTTTTAGAAAATGTTTGAACTTTGAAAATTCATAGGACCTCAGAATAATATAAAAATACCCAATTTTTTTGTGCTTGAATAATGCATTTGGATATTTTGAATTGTTGTTTGTTCTTTACGAATTTCCATAGAGCACCAACATGAGGAGGAGGATTATGACTATACTAAGGAGCTCGTAATAACCTAACTGTTGGTGCCACATCCCACCCAACCTCACAGACCTATTTAGGTATGCAAATTTTAATGCAAGCACTTTATATTGTGCAATGGAATGTGATATGTTGCATGCTTGGTAGTATTGCTTGAACATTATACCTTGACACAAACCTTACTCCCACACACCCGCTGATAGGATAGATGCTCACTTACATATGTTACTTACTTCTAGTATGCTTGATATCTGTAATTTGATGCATGGTGGAGGAAATGCTTGTGAGTGGATTAGGCAGTGGTGCCAATAACATGGCTATAACACGGGAGAGATCTCTAGTATTTTTCTTGGATGTGTGGTGAGGATGGAGCTGACCAGACAGGATTCTATGACAAGTCCTGCCACCAGAATGTGAGTGGAGCCTCTCTATGGGGTACCTATGGTGGGTACATGTTAGCTGAGTAGATCCTAGGGAGAAGAGTCTTCGTGGGGCAAGTCCCCAAGAGGGAGGTAACCATCGAGGCATGGGAGGTTGAGCTTCCCACTTGAGGTTGAGGAGATGTCTTGCCTGGTGGCTCTAAGGAGTGAGTTGGGAGAACCGGTCGATAGGAACCCTTCTTACATGCCACTCACTTTCGGTTGGTTGTAAGACGGATGTGATCTAGAGCTAGGGTGATGCCACTATTGCATAGGATGTGGGTGATAGTGTAGGGCAGTAAGGGTGCATCCTCCATCCCTCCTGATACCATGAGGAGACCCATTGGAGGCCCGTCGACTTTGGGGTGGCCTCGTACCAAATATGGCAGCCCAGAAATAGCATAGGGTCACTGCCAATGATGGTGATCTTATGGGTACAGATGTATATGCTCTGCAGAGTTGATTAATCTATACATATAGGCGTGTCCACTATAATGGACATTTCCTTTGTTTCTTGTTTTAGTTGTAGAGAGTGGTGTCTTCTTCCCTTCCCCCTGGGTTTGGATAACGATCCGGCCCGAGGCCACTGAGGCAAGGATGAGTGGGAGTTGTCGTTCTCACCTAGAGAGCGAGAGTGCTGGCGAGTTGTGCGTTGACTGTGTGTGGATATGGATGGGATAGACGGATAATCGGTCAAAACTTGAGAACTAAATTATTATTAATGATAATAAGAAGTGCCTAGGAAAATACAACAAAATAGTAGGAATATTCTCTTACCCATTGTCGATGTTTTACCAACGATAGCCCGTCACCGGGTCACCCAGGACGGTGTTTTGTTCATGAGGGGTGTCGATGTATGCAGGAACTCGATGGTAAATGTAGGTAGACAACGATTTATACTGGTTTGGTATGCCGGAAAGTCACGACGTCCTACGTCCAGTCTAGGGTAGATAATATATCGCGCCCTGCGCTTGTTTGGACCGTGAGGTCTGTTGTGGTTTTGGTGATGTTATGTGGCCGTCTTGATCTAGGGAGCCCTACCCTCCTTTATATAGTCCAGGGGGCAGGAGTCCTAGTCGATTACAAAGTAGAGATCCTAGTAGGATTATGAACTAGTCCTAGTAGGATTACATGAAAGAAATCCTAATTGGACAAGGTCCTCTTTTCTCTTCTCCGTAGGGAACCCCGTGGGTCCCGTATCGACAAGCCTTCTTGTTCTTCGTTGAGTTGTTTTAAATCTGCTCCGGGTTCTTCTGAAGTGAAACCTTGAGATGGTCTTCTTTTGGTTCGTTCGTCTTGACTGATGTGCACTTTTTCGTAAAAAGTGCACTCAGTGAGTGTAGCCCCCAAGCCTCTTGCTTATTGGGACAATAAGTGGAGGGTCCTTCAGGTCTCCATTCTTGTCTCTGAGTTCTTTTTGTCTTTGAGGTGAGTGCAACACTGAGTGTAGCCCCCGAGCCTCTTGCTATTTGGCACAAAAAGTTGGGGGGTCTTTGATGAAAAAATTTGAAGATCTTCTTTGAGGGTATGTACTCTGCAGCCCCCGAGCCTTCTCCGAGTACTTTTTCTTTTAGAAAAGAGAAGTCGGATGAAGGGTCATGATTTGTTGTCTTGGAGTTCTTGTAGTCTTGAATGCATCTATTCTTGGTCCTTCGCCCTTGAATTCGAGCCCCCGGGCATAGTTCTGGAGTCAAATTAGAAAAGTCGAGGCAATGATGAGCCCCCGAGCTTAGTGGCATAGTGTCTGAGTACTCCTTTCTCTGAATACGCACGATCCTTGACGCAATCCATCTGGGTTGTTCTTGATCACACCTCATCTGGGTTGTTCTTGATCAATCCGGGTTCTTTTTAAACTTGTCTTGATCTCTCAGCTCGTCTGGGTTGTTTTTATTCAATCTAGGTTCTTTCTGAACTTGTCTTGATCTCTGTTCCAGCTCGTCTGGGTTGTTTTTCATCAATCCGGGTTCATTCCAATCTTATCTTGATCTCTGTCCTAGCTCATCTGGGTTGTTTTTCATTAATCCAGGTTCTTTCTGAACTTGTCTTGATCTCTGTCCCAGCTCATCTGGGTTGTGTGTTTTTTTATCAATCTAGGTTCTTTTTCGGACTTGTCTGCTTCTTGGCTGAGTAAGGTAGCCCTTAGGCGCATACCATACCCGACGGCATGGTCCAGATGTAGGCCCCTGCATGTTAAACATAAAAATATGTTGTAATTGACATTCCGGATACGAAATCGGCAGCGTGTCCCATATATGAATTATCAAATGGGGGGCGGACCCTGGCATTATGAAATGCGTATGAACGTTTTTCGCGTCTTGCTCTTGCTAGGCCATGTAATCTCCCCATGTAGTGTCCTGTTACATTTAAGCACCTGGTGCCTGTTTTAGCCTTACTTTCGAGGCGTTAGGCATGACAGAAGATCCAGGCTTCACGGATTAAGGCGATGCTACCTGAGTAGTATAGTGACCGTTAAGAGAAGACTATAGCAGTCAGGCTGCGCGAAAAGAAAGAGAAATGCATCGCGTCTTGCTCTTGCTAGGCCATGTAATCTCCCTAGGTAGTGTCCTGTTATGTTTAAGCACCTGGTCCCTGTTTTAGCCGTTGCTTTCGAGGCGTTAGGTGTGACAGAAGATCCAGGCTTCACGAATTAAGGCGTGTGCTACCTGAGTAGTTTAATGACCATTAAGAGAAGACCAGAGCGCGTGTTAAGTGTCATCCCGGCTACAAGCTCGGAGCTGTGGACTTAGCCGGGGATAGTGCGACTTCAGTAGCACACAAATAACATCCGGAATGTATAAAATACTACAGCATGACTTAGCCTGGTTTATGGTGGAGTGGTGTACTCGACACCATGGCCGAGTAGTCAATCACCGTAGCCGGGTAGTAGTTCAGCACCACGTGCAGCCGGGTAGTTTGTTCTTGACACGGTCGAGCACTTGGAACCCATCTCCCACTAGTTCGTCGGGTCCAAATAGTAGTTGAAGCAGTTGTCGAAGAACTCGGTGAAGGGTGAAGGGCCGAGTTGTCATCATGGCTTCCTCTTGTCGTAGTCGAAGAGTTGTTTGTCTTGGTCCGATGTAGTTACACACTATCGCGAGCACTCGGATGCCCCGGGCGATCCAGTGCAGTTGGCTTGTATGTTGCTTTCGTGCTTGATGAGTGATGTATGTGTACCCTGCATGGCTCCATATACTTGTCCTCTGTACAGTGCTGCCGTGGAGGTTCAGAGTGCGTCGTCGTCCTTCTCCTTGGCTATGCCGCCGTGTATGAGTTGTTTTGGTACACCGAGTACTCGGGAATCTATCCCGTACTTGGAATGAATGGTCCGAGTAGTCGTAGTTTGTCGAGCGTCTCCGGCGGAGTTGCCAAGTTGTTGTAGTGGTAGCTTCTCGATTATCTTCTAATTTTAGCTTGCATGGCGTGGATCACGCTTCCGTGCATGCACACTGGAATTAGCATTGTCCGGGGCCACGCGTTGCATGTGTTCCCTTGTCCGGGTTGTTGTAGAACTCGGCATCAGCTGGAGTTGAGCACGAGCGTATGCAAGCAGCAGGTTTGCTTCCCCACTTTGTAGGTTGTTTTGGACGCTTCCTCTCTGTCTCTCTCCCTTTTTTTTTTTTTTACGAAACTGTTTTGGACGTTTCTGAATCTGCCTTGAGGTAGTCCAGAAATAGGCGTGTCCGACTTGAGGTCTAGCACGGATTCTTCGTTGTTTCATTAGTATATACTATTTGCTAGTAGTGACATTGGCCTTTTTAAATTCATGCGCAGCTATCATTGAAAGTCAAAGCTTTATGCATGTTGCAGTGGTTGGTGAGATCTAATACTTTACTCTGAATATTGTTGAGCGCCTACTTAGGTCTATGATATTTTATTTTAAGTGCTGAGAGGTTGGAGAAAATATGCTGAAAAGGACTTTAGCCCTTCACATTGTGAAACCAGTTAGAGGTATTTCCTACTTTGAATGTGAAGAAAATGGTCCCTGCAATTATTGATGAGATAGTCCTAGCTCCAATAATTATGTATTGCATCCCTAAAACCCCATTAATTATAGGTTATATCAATTAAAATGTTCCTATAACGAGATCTATAGCTTCTTAAATTATGTTCATACTGTGGACTGTGATATTGCACCGATGATTTCTTGTGATTTGTTGTTGGTTAGACCATGACAGTTTGATGTTGATGCTAGACATGGTGGTCATTTCAATAGTTATTCTTTTATGCACAAGGGAGTTCATCATATTCTGAAACGTATTTGCTACTTCGAAAGTGATGAAAATGGTTGCTGCAGTTCCACCAACGCTGAGGATGGCTATGCTTCAAGAGATGGAGAACGATGAAATGGTCCATGCTCCAATAATTATTGCTAGTGTCCTTAATACTCCATTAAAAATTATAGGTGGTTTCAATCAAAATACTCCTATAACGATGTCTATAGCTTCTGAAATTATATCGAAAAATGATGTGACTCATGATGATGAGGACAGCCTACGATGTCTCTGCAATGTTTCATGGTACTAATAAGCTGCAGTAATTATATGATACATACGCACTCGAAATCCAAGCAAAAACGACATCACTGGAGGACGTAGGCACGTGTGATAGCAGCAGGCTTCTTCATGTCGACAAAGAAAAGCAATATTGTTTTTCCACTTTTAGTGCCTCATGATCAAGTCAAAATAGCAAATATTGATTTATGCGGCCCAACACATGAAACTGAGGGCAGTAATTTTTGACTAATCTTGAAACACGTATGCTGACAGCAGGATAGTAAACGGAATAGATCATTATCACGGAAATTCTATATTCACTACCACAATCTCGAATTGCCTTGAGTGCCAAAAACCGCCAAGGAAGGGGTAAAACCGCCAAGGAAATGATCCTTGACCACAAACCGTCAAGCAAACACACTCAAGGATAGAAGCTAAGGAAATTAGTTTCCTTGACGGTTTGGCACTCAAGGATGATTTCCTTGGAGGCCGACCGCCAAGAAAAGTACGACTGACTTAATCTGCCGATGGGCCAAGGAAATGTTACAACCGCCAAGGAAAACAGTTTTCTTGAGGGTCGACAACCGCCAAGGAAAATAGTTTCCTTGAGGGTCAACAGCCGCCAAGGTAATTGCTGTTTCCTTGACTGTTCTTCACCGCCAAGTTAATTCTAATTTCCTTGACAGTCGGCCCCCAAGGAAATTTATATTGACAATAAAAAAAATAATCACAGTAACCAATACATTCTAATATTCTAGTGACTATATTCAATTGACACATGATGATATGCATAGTCATTTTCTTATGGTCCCCAACCATTATATTGACATAAATATCCATATGAATATTACAATTGCATTTATCGTTCATCCTTACATGAGGTCCATACATCATAACCCACAAGTCACTAATAGTTTCCCAAGCGGTAGGGGTATTACTAACTCATGTACCACACTATCTTTTGACTTTTGGCCTAAGTCATACAATTGATGGTTGCCTACATGAGAAAATAGCAAGTATCAATGGAAATCAACAAGTCAGTCTATTCGAAGGTATGATGCATGACCAAAGGCGACCATCTGGTACAACTCACTTGCTGAAACCACTCAAAAGTCGTCAATAGATGCAGGAAGCACAGCCAGATGGTACAACTCACTTCCAGAGAGCAGCTGCGACATTGGTGTTGAGATGCAGCATGATGGACTTGCTGCTAAGCCCTGGCTCCCTCTGCAGGTAACCCATGGCGATAGACCTAGCCATCAAAAAGACACCACATAAGCTCAGGTCAAAATTGAAATGTACTTGTGCAGCAGGTCCTTGTCTCCTTTACCAGCATAGTGAAAGAGATAAAGTGAGACCAAAGAAATCAATAGTCCCAAATCAAATATTAAACACAAACTGGGTGGGAGCTTGCTAAGTCACAACCATGAGGCTAAATAGGTATAGAAATTAGCCAATAGCACTCAAGCACAACAATCTGTAAATTTGAGAAATTACTGCTACTTATAGACTGAACCAATAACCCACAATTCATCCAAATTTGTATAGTAATTTGCAAGCTAAAATGGATAACCATAAACACTACTTAGAAGTGAAACTTCTAAAAGTTCAGTTAAATAAAAGGATTAGTTCTACTTTATTTACCAATCAATCCACCTTATCAGCGGTATTGGTGCGCAAAGCATTCATTCCATTCCCAAGATAGAATCCAAGCATAACTAGAGTCACTTGGACATTTTAACAAAGTGCAAATTACAGGAAATGAGGAAAGAAATATTTTTCTACCTAGTACTTTATGCATCAAGCTTGCTAGCTTGCTTCTTCCCTGTTAATCAGAACATACACGACCACTGCCTGCAGTGTCAGTGTCCCAATCCTTCTGGTTTTTCCAGAAATAAATTTTTGTATCCCTTTGGTTTTCTGGCCAAGTTGTTTTCACTCTTGTGGCCTGCAGTAGCAAAGGCAACAATAAGAATCATATTTGGACACATAAAGATGCCATATACATACTACATGAGTTAACCTGAATGAATAACTGAAAGAATAAAAAAGAAGGCGGAGGGGAAACCTGAACAATGTTTTGCCTCTGCATCTGCGCGCATGGCTGGATCTGTTCTGCCTCTGCATCCTGTGCGTGGCGCTGGCTGCTGCTGTGTGCAGCCTGCCGCCGGCTGGCTGAGCCGGCAACCGCCGAGGAGAGGACTAGAGGCCATGCCACAGCGTGGTCGAGGGGCGCTAGTGCCTGTGCAGTGCCTCTCCGAGCTCACTACACAATTAAATCAGATCTGGATGCAAATAGCCGAATAGAAATTAGGGTCCGTGTGGTGCTTCTCACACTACATCAACGGAAGAGAAGGGGCGCAGATACCTGGTGGGTGCGATCATCACCGGCGAAGCACAGTAGCAAGGGAAGAGAAGACAACCGGAGAGACAGCTTGCTGTCGAAACCGGCCGGCGGCGTCCTTCCACGGAGGGGCGGCGTAGGGGGGCATGGGTGGGGCAGAGGAGTGGCGCCCTGTCGAGGCCCGCACCAGCGGCGTCCACTCACCGAGGGGAGGCGTGGGGGCGGCGACGGCGGCGCAGCGGTTCGGAGGTTGCGTGCGTGCGAATGGTCACGGACTCATCGGGCGGGGGAGGTCAGAGTTGCATGCGGCGCTGATAGGGTTCCAGAGATTTGGGCAGACGGGTTTGGGATCAGCCGTTCGAAGTTGATCCAATGGTGAAAAGCGAATCTGCTCTAATATGGGCTGAGATGGGCCGAACCACTAATTGACCAAATACGAAATTGTGTTGTCTTTTACTGTCTAATAATGATTTATTATTTGTTTTTTCTATTATTGAATAAATAGATAAGGCACCATGTGAATCAACCTAAAAATGTCTTTTATAATAGAAAACTTTTTAAACAAAAACCTATATATATATATATATATATGTATATTGTTGTGTAGGAGTTTTAGAAATTTTCAAGCAGGTTTACTATTTTTTTATAGTTTAAATGAATTTCTACGTGCTTGTTAAAAATAATTTCGAAGTGCATTGCCTATAGCTGTAGATAGATTCAAAGAATAATAAAAATACATTTCGTATCATATATTTCAATGAAGCCAATATATTGGAATTATACAAAAAATCAGTTGTTTTACTGGGAATAATTCATACTTCTATCAACAAACTACCATGAGATAGTATATAATAATTTATAAACTTTGTGGAAAATTCTAAAAAACTTGCATGGAAACATGGTTTTGATGTATGATATTTATATTAAAAAATTCAAATGATTTAGACAAAGTGGTACTATACATTGTTAGCAAATAGATATATCCCTCATATAGTCATGTAACTATATGAGAGATGTATCCATTTGTGAAAAATTTAAACAAAGTGGCACTATATATTGATAATATGAGTTGAAAATTTTATGGCAAGATACTACAACCATGTTACGATCTCATGCCAAATTTTAGGATTTTGAGACACCTTTAAGATATTATTGTTTTTTTTTTCAGTCGAGACACCAAATTACTTATAAGCATTTCCTTGGCTGCCGACCTCCAAGAAAATTCAATAACCCCCAAGGAAATGATAATTTACTTGACTGTTTCCGATAACACCCAAGGAAATAGGTACTTTTCTTGGCGGTTACAACAAACCGCTAAGAAAACACCCATATACCTTGGCGGTTTACTTCAACCTCCAAGGAATATACGTTTCCTTGAGTGTTGAGTAGCACAGCCAAGGAAATGGTTTCCTTGGTGGTTTCATTTCAGCACTCAAGGAAATTCTTAGCCGTCAAGGCAATTCCAGTTTCCGTAGTGATTGTACAAATAAGATAATTTAGATCGGTGAAATAGTTCTGTGTAAATCAACAAACTCAGACTCTACAACAGATGTGATACGAACCTTGATTGAAATATTCCACCTGTGATCACAACGAACCACTATCAAAAGAGTAAACTCTAAGAGATTCAAAGAATGCACTCGAAGACATATTAGATGAATATACCATCTAGAGTTTCTCGAGTGATGGCTCGATGAGGGAATAACACCACAGTAAAATACAATCTAATGGTCGGACTGAACACGTGACCAGGTTCCCAGAGACGTGGACCATTTCATGGCAGAGGCAGGCACCAAACATCAAGCATGGAAGCTTAAAACTATATTGTCTATATATAAAATAATCTCATGGCAGCCTCACTAATAAAATGTTGTTTCCAAATCAGTCATGCGATTGGCCAAACACTATATATTTTCAATGATGCAGCTTCACGTTATCCCCATCGGTTGCATAGAACCAAACTGGATAGTGCTTGGTTTCCTGTCTTGCATGTCATGTAGCTCCTTGAGTAGATTATAATTCTAACAAAATTAACTTGGTTGACATATAGAGGTGCATGGTAATTTGACTAATTTCCATTCCTTGGTCATATTTTTCCAAGCATCAAATGAAAATGCGCTGAGGTTAATGAAGGGCTGGACCTTTTATATTTTTATACCTGATAATTGAATAGAAGCTGGGCTCATCACAAGATATAATTCTAAGAGAAAATATAGCTTCTGTTAAGAAGGCTAATTCAATAAGAACTCATACCACTGAGTTGGGTACTGCTACTACAAGTAATGCTGACACAAAAAATGATGAGAATGCCATGGGCGTTGCTGTGCAATGCAAGTCAACAATTTGCAGATTGTTTCATGAAAAATTTTATCCCAAAGGCGAGGACAACTTTGTTTAAAGGAGGAGACTCTGATGAAACCTTAGCTTCTAAAAAGTATATCCGTGGAAAACACTTGTCCAGTTTCAAATATGTTAGCTGGTCTTCTGTTTGTTGCTTCCCTTTCGATGGAACACAGTACATATATAAAGAAGATATATGAAATATTCTCCATTTGTCGTATGTTATCGACACTCGCATTTAGAGGTTCAAATCTCCAGTATAGAAGAGAATATGAAGACACAAGAATTTCTTTGTATTCGCTCCAATACTATCTATGTGAATTGTTCACGCAAGCTGGTTCAATTTACTCCTACTTGACATGAAGTATTACAAGAAAATATTTATGTTTGGAATCACGTAGGATACAAGGAAGCAAGCAGCTTGTGTCATTAGCATCTTTTGCCGGTGAAACCATGTATGTCGTTGTTTTAATTAGGTAGCTACTAAGATTGAGTCCCTTTTTTTGTTATGGCCGAGGCTAGGGTGGTTTTGCAGTACTTCGACTAGTCCATATATACTCGGGTCTGGTATTGTCAGGCCTGTGTTGCTTTATTTAAGGGGGTCACCCTTGTAAGAGATTATAGCATAGTTCCCGATTAAAAAACCTTCCAATCTAGTATTTTGGTCAAGGATCATAAAATCCATCTTCAATGGTTACCAATCCCACCTCCCAATCTTTCCACGCTTGGTAAAATAGAATAATTGCGTGGATAAATGCGCGTGTGTACCACGTGTGTATCCATCAGCCAATGCAAAGTAAAGGTGTGGGAAAGAACAAAGGGTAGGGAAGGATCTTGATGCGAATGTACAAGAAGAAAGAATATATGAAATCGATTAGGATAATTTAAAAATAGTTGTGGCAAGAACCACCCCAATTATATGGCCCACGTTCATATGTCATTGTCCTAAGGACTACCGACTGCTATGACGAGAGCCAAATAATTCCTATAATCTGTCGGGTGTTCTCGAGGAACTCCGAATCAACCACTTATTACAAGCGTATAGGATTGACTATGGAATTACCACGACATTACAACATTTGGTATAAGAATATTATACATCAGAGTGTGAAAGATTTACAACACTAGGTTACAAGTATGTTCTAGTACTTCTTAAGTAGAACTTAAGTTCCAATAGTTGAGTTGAACTGAAAGTATCTTAAGTAAAGCACCCAAGACAGATAGGACAACCGGATCATGTCAAGCCCAATAACATGACCTCAGTCAACTACACATGTCAAAACTAGCAATAGGGGTTAACAAACCCTAAGTACATGAGGGTTCTCAACAAGATTTACCCGTCTAAAAGAAAAGACCCAAGGGTATGTAGGCTTAAGGGAAAGTCTAAAGTAGGAACAACTTTTGCCAAAAATCTTACTACAAGTGGATCCATATTTTTAATGTTTTAGCTCAACATTAAGTAATTAATAGAATCTAGTTTAACCTAATCTAAATCAATCACTTCATTTATCTTCGAAAGTAACCTTGTTTCCATTGATTTTAACAATGATGAGTGGTTGAAGGGTTGAGTCTCCATAATCGAGGAGCAACGATGATTCGAACTGATTATGAAGATCCCAGACATACATATATCAACCTACACTCACATTATCCAAAACGTGAATGTATTTGCGCCACCCGAGGGCACATTAATCCACCGCCCTACACCGTCCAGGCGATATCACAAGGTGGGTACACAATACTCTCGTCATCCCTCCATTTCCAGTGTGCGGTTGTCCTTTCACATAATCTAATAGCCGAGGTATTAGGCTTACCGAAGTATGTGGTCAGTACTGCAAAGTGTCCACCACAACAGGCCTACATGCAACAAATGGTCCTTAATCAACACAAATGAGACAAGCATGACCAAGCAACCCTATCGGTTCACTACCAAAGACAATTCCCATGTCCTGTCTTGTCTCTAGTTTATCCATTATTATCAACATGGTATTCTCACAACCCATATGCAGAGTCGAGAAGAGCAAGGTAAATCAGTTTCTCGCGTACAATGAAACCATCATCTAACTTCTATCGATGTCTAAGCATTGGAGATATCGACCTACACATGCTAGTGAGATAACAACTAAGGATACCTGAATTTCAAGGTATTTATGCAGCAACTATTAATCCACCATCTCCTATTTACTTAATGCACGTCTCACAAAACTTAGTGTAAAAAAGAGTTGTAAATACTAACGGAGGATTGTATGCTCCGAGGTTTTCCTGCATTGCAGAGAAGGATAGATTCCACTGAAGGGTCACAAATGTCAAACTTAGCAGCAACAAAATGGATGGTTGAACCTTCTCTGAAACTCATGAACCATCTCACTCTTGTGCAGTACACGTAATAAATGATGTATGGAGAACATGATGGTGCATGCCGTGATGCATTATGAAAGACACACAAGTGCATAACAAAACTTAAACTAAACTAAGAAAGTTGGGCAAAACTTTCCACCGTGGTACAACTAGGGTTACATTTCACAAAGCATTCAAATTATCTGGTTACCAGGTCGAACATGTGCTCAACGAGAAAGCAACAAATATCACATTATAATGGTCAAAAACAATACAAGGGCGAGAGTACATCATATTCATTTAAGCACTAGAAAGCAAGTTATTTAACTAAGCATTACACAAACCTATCATGCTAAGATAGCATACGTATCAAGCTTAGCACACAAGCCTTTAGTTCATTTAGAATACACAACTATCAACTAAGGCTACACAAAGAGAAAGCTTGCACAAGCAAATCATACAAAGAGATGCATAACTCAACTTACATCAACTCTATATTAACTCAACATATACCAACATTTCATTCAAAAGATGTGCTTCCAAATCAATCACGTGATTGGCCAAACGCTATATATATATTTGCAAAGATGTGCTTCATGTTATCTCCATCGGCCGCACGGAACCAATCTGGATGGTGTTTGGTTTTCTTTCTTGCTTCTCTTCTAGCTTCTTGAGTAGATTATAATTCCGATAAAATTAGCTTGGTTGACATATGGAGGTTTAAGGTAATTTCCATTCTTCATCAAATTTTTCCATGAATCAAATTAAAATGCACCGAGGTTTATGAAGGATGGTTCTTTTATATGCTTATACCTGATAATTCAGCAGAAGCTATAGTAGTAACATGGGGAGGCATTGTCCCATCATATGATATAATTTTAAGAGAGAATATAGCTTCAGTTAAGAAGGTTAATTCATTAATACCTCGTACCACTGAATTGGGTAGTACTAGTAATGCTGACACACAGAATGATGGGAATACCATGGGCGTGGCTGTGCAATGCAAGTCAACCATTTCGATGAGAGTCTGATGAACACATAGCTTCTGTACATATATCTGTGCAAAATACTTGTCCAGTTTCAAGTGTATAACTGGTCTTCGATCAGTTTGGAGCTTTCCTTTCGATGGAACATATATAAAGAAGATGTATGGAATATTCACCATTGGTCGACACTCACATTTATAGAGGTGCAAATCTTGGTCACAATATCGAAGAGAATAGGAAGCCACAAGAATTTATTTATATTCGCACCTGTACTATCTACGCGAATTGTTCAACCAAGCTGATTCAATTACTTGACATGAAGTATTAAGAGAAAATGTTTATTTAGAATCACATAAGATATAAGGAAGCAAGCAGCTTGTGTCATTAGCATCCTTTGCTCCAATATTATATATATACATATATTTGAAACGATGTACATCATTCTTTTAAAGAGCAAGCAAAGTATTAGTCCCTTTTCCTGTTATGGCCGAGCGTAGGGTCGTGTTGCCGTGAACTTTGACTAGTCCATATATATACTTGGGTCCGGTATCATGAGGCCAGCGTTGAGATCCTAGTATCTCTAAGAGTTCCCAATAAAGCATTCTATCTGGGATTTTTGGCAAGAATCGAAAAAACTAACCTCCAATAGTTCACAATCCCACCTCCCATTATTTCCACGCTTGGAAAATAGACTAATCACATGGATATATCCCCGCGTCTACCACGCCGGTCTATCAATTGGCCAATCTAAAGGTGAAAGGCATGAGAAAGAACAAAGAGTATGAAAAGGGTTCTGATGTAAATGTACAAGAGAGAAATAGTACATAAAAGTGGTTAGGATAATTTATAAATAGTGTATGATTATTGATCTAAAAATGGCTTCTATATTTTAGGAGTTATTTATTGGAAACTATTGGAGATGATGTGATTTATTACTTATGATAATTTTCATGAATTGGAAAACTCCATGACGTCAGACAGAGATTATTGGGAACAATTAGAGACGCTCTCGGATTGTATTTTATTATGGAGTTTATTCCTGGTCGAGGCAGTGCTCGAGACACCCAGGTGGTTTATTGATCTGGTTCTCATAGTGGAATTGTGTTGGTATGTTGTCAACAAATTGATTTCTCTTGGGCTTTTATTGATTCCTGCTGGAATCCCATCTCTGGTCAAGCTCTAATTGGTGCACTGGTTGGAGTGCTTCTTCGGCGGCATATTGCATCTACCTTGAGTACTTGTAAGCCGAGCATATTGTCCTTCAATTGATTGTTTATCTGCACAAGACTTGCTTTTACTTGTACTTATTGGTTAGAACCCATGATCAGTTTGTCCACGTGATTTTGATCAAGCTGGGAGATTACAAGCTGATTCTTTGTGGTTTCATTAGTATATACTATTTGCTAGTAGCGACATTGGCCTTTTTATGTTCATGCGCAGCTGTCATTGAAAGTCAATCCTTCATGCATGTTTCAGTGGTTGCTGAGATTTAATACTTTACTTTGAATATTGTTGAGCTCCTACATAGGTCTATGATATTTAATTTTAAGTGCGGAGATGTTGGAGAAAATATGCTGAAAAGGACTTTAGCCTTTTATTTGTTACGTGAAAGATTAGGAAATATCAGACAACGTAGGTGTGTCGTTATCAGCGGGCCAGCTTCTGGATTGCTCATGGTTATTTTTTGTTATCTTTTCAATTTCTGGTTATGACGGCTAATTTGAAATTTCACAAGAAAGTTATATTTTTGCCAAAGCTTTCTGTAGCAACACCACAAGATATGTACTATGATTGGGAAGATCATATCGAGGTTTTGTTTTAGGTTTGGGGACTCGAATTGGTCTTAAAGATATGTAGAAGAGACATATGCTAAAGTTGTTTTCATTTGGTGGCATGACTGGGACAAATATTTCCCTTGTTCAACATGAAGAGATATGAAGCTTGTGTTAGGACACCGATTTGTTCCTCCACTTGAGTAGGTTGCTGGTGCCCGTGGCGCACCAAGCCGGTTGATAGTTTTAAGTGAATGAGGAAAGAAGATTCTCAATTGTTGCTGAAGGCTGAAATGCCTGAACCAATAGTTATGCATGAGAGCACTGTTTTTTTAGCATCTGGGCTGCATCCTACTGCTTCACCTCTTGTTGTACTCATTCTGAGCTTAAAACTGTTGATGTAGATGGTGCATCATATGGCATTATGGGGGTATGAACCCGTATAACCTTATGGCTGCACATGGGCCCAACCGGAGAAGGCGGCCCAGCTCGCTAGAACAAGCCGCAGATGCCACTGAACTAGTCGGCGTGCCCTGTGGGTGTAAAAGATCAACTCGGCTTTCAAGGAAACCTGGTCGGTTAGGATAGATATCATATTCCTTGCAGATACAACAGTTGTAACCAACAGAAACTAGATTCCTTAGATCTGTAACCGTACCCCGTGCTATATAAGGTGGCAAGGACCCCCCTCATTTCATCTCAACTCATATCAATACAATTCACAAATACGCAGGACGTAAGGTACTACGTGTCCTCAGCGGCCCGTACCTAGATAAATCCTAGTGCTTTTTCTTGTGTCACATCTAGTTCATTGTCTAGCGCACCTCCACCGATTCATCTACTACTGTTGCATACCCCTCGGTAGACTGTCACGGATATCTTGTCGACAGGCATATCAATGATAGCGATGGAAATACATAGTGATGCTACTGTCGCTAATTTGAAGGGACAACGATTCAATATATTTCAATCAGAGTGCAAAATTTAAGACAAGGTATGCAAAGTGATTAGTGATGGTGGGACTGCTACTAATGTTATTAATAGTTCAAGTTCTTGGTGAATGCATTGCCTTTATCTACCCAGAGGTTTTGAACGCCACTTTATACACAATTGAAGTATCAAAGTGGCACACTAAAAATTAATCATAAGGTGCGAGTTAAATTCTCCATTGGAAATTATGTTCATACTACACCTATGATTGCTTGTAATTTGTTATTGGGTAGACCATGACATTTCGATGTTGACAAATGGTGTCCGTTCTATTAGTTATTCTTTTATGCACAAGGAAGTTCATCATATTATGAGACCAATTAGAGGTATTTCGTACTTTGAAAGTGAAGAAAATGGTTCCATGCAATTAATGATGAGATAGTCCTAGCTCCAATAATTATATATTGCTAGTGTCCCTAATACCCCATTAATTATAGGAGATATCAATCAAAACGTTCCTATAACAACATCTATAGCTTCTGAAATTATATCGAACAACGATGTGACTCATGAAATTGAGGACATGCCTATGCCTAGAAATTTGTCCAATGCTTCACGGTACTAATAAGCTGCAGTAATTAAATATATGACAGATATGCACTCGAAATACAAGCGAAAAGGACTTCATTGAAGGATGTAGCCACGTGTGATAGCAGCAGGCATATTGCATCTTCATTGATCTAAAAATGGCTTCTATAATCCGATCTCTGGTCAAGCTCTAATTGGTGCTCTGGTTGGAGTGCTTCTTCAGCGGCATATTGCAGCTGGCTTGAGTACTTGTATGCCAAGCATATTCTACTTCAACTGATTTGTCATCTGCACAAGAATTGCATTTACTTGTACCGATTGGTTGGAACCCATGATCAGTTTGTCCACGTGATTTTGATAAAGCTCATTCTTCGTCGTTTCATTAGTAGTATATACTATTTGCTAGTAGTGACATTGGCCTTTTTAATTCATGCGCAGCTGTCATTGAAAATCAAAGCTTTATGCATGTTGCAGCGGCTGGTGAGATCTAATACTTTACTCTAAATATTATTGAGCTCCTAGATAGGTCTATGATATTTTATTTTAATTGCTGAGAGGTTGGAGAAAATATGCTGAAAATGTCTTTAGCCTTTTATTTGTAACTTGAAAGATTACAAAATATCAGACATCGTAGGTGTGTCGTTATCAGCTGGTCAGCTTCTGGATTGCTCATGGTATTTTTTTGTTATCTTTTCAATTCTTGTTTATGATGGCTGATTTGAAATTTCTCAAGGAAGTTACATTTCTGCCAAAGCTTTCTGTAGCAAGATGCCCAGAGAAGTACTATGGTTGGGAAGATCATATCGAGGTTTTCTTTTAGGTTTGGGGGTTCGAATCGGTCTTAACGATATTATGTAGATGAGACATATGCTAAAGATGTTTTCATTTGGTGGTATGACTGGGACAAATATTTCCCTTGTTTAACATGGAGAGATATGAAGGTTGTGTTAGGACACCGATTTGTTGCTCCACTTGAGTAGGTTGCTGGTGCTCATGGCCCAAAATATCTAGCCACCAAGCCGGTTGACAGTTTTAAGTTAATGAAGAAAGAAGATTTCAGTTGTCGCCGAAGACTGAAGTGCCCAAACCAATAGATTATACATGGGAGCGTTGTTTTTTTAGCATCTTGGCTGCATCCTGCTTCATCTTGTTATACTCGGTCTGAGCTTAAAACTATTGATGCAGATGATGCATCATATGGCATATCTTTGATAGCGATGGAAATATATAGTGATGGTACTGTCGCTAATTTGAAGGGACGACAATTCAATATATTTCAAGCAGACTGCAAAATATAAGAAAAGGTATGCAAAGTGATTATTGATGGTGGGACTGTTACTAATGTTGTTAATAGTTCAGGTTCTTGGTGAATGCATTGCCTTTATCTATGCGGAGGATTCCAATGCCACTTTATGTGCAATTGAAGTATCAAAGTGGCACACTAAAAACAAGTTAAATTATCCACTGGAAATTATGTTCATATTGCACCTATGATTGCCTGTAATTTGTTGTTGGGTAGACCATGACAGTTTGATGTTGACAAATGGTGTTCGTTCCAATAGATATTCTTTAAAGCACAAGGAAGCTCATCATATTGTGAAACCAATTAGAGGTATTTCCGACTTCGAAAGTGAAGAAAATGGTCCCTGCAATTAATGATGAGATAGTCCTAGCTCGAATAATTATATATTGCTAGTGTCCCTAATATCCCATTAATTATAGGTGATATCAATTAAAATGTTCCTATAACGACATCTATAGCTTCTGAAATTATGTTCATACTGTGGACTGTGATATTGCACCGATGATTTCTTGTGATTTGTTGTTGGTTAGACCATGACAGTTTGATGTTGATGCTAGACATGGTGGTGGTTCCAATAGTTATTCTTTTATGCACAAGGGAGTTCATCATATTCTGAAACGTATTTGCTACTTGGAAAGTGAAGAAAATGGTTGCTGCAGTTACTCCAACGCTGAGGACGGCTACGCTTCAAGGGATGGAGAACGATGAAATCGTCCCTGCTCCAATAATTATTGCTGGTGTCCTTGACACCCCATTAATAATTATAGGTGATATCAATCAAAATACTCCTATAATAAATGTGTATAGCTTCTGAAATTATATCGAAGAATGATGTGACTCACGATGATGAGGACATCCGACGATGTCTCTGCAATGTTTCTTGGTACTAATAAGCTGCAGTAATTATATGTTACATATTCACTCGAAACCCATGCAAAAACGACATCACTGGAGGATGTAGGCACGTGTGACAGCAGCAGGCTTCTTCGTGTCAACAAAGAAAAGCAATATTGTTTCTCCATTTTTAGTGCCTCATGATCAAGTCAAAATAGCAAATATTGATTTAAGCGGCCCAACACATGTAACTGAGGGCAGTAATTTTTGACTAATCTCAAAACACGTATGTTGACAGAAGGATAGTAAACGGAACAGATCATTATCACGGAAATTCTATATTGTACAAATAAGATAATTTAGATTGGTGAAATAGTTCTGTGTAATCAACAAACTCAGAAAGTACAACACATGGATCTGCTTACAACAGATGTGCTCCGAACCTTCATTGAAATCTTCCACCTGTGATCACAACGAACCACTACCAAAAGAGTGAACTCTGAGAGTTTCAAACACGATGCACTCGAAGACAAATCAGATGAATATACCATCTAGAGTTTCTCGAGTGATGGCTGGACGAGGGAATAACACCACGGTAAAATACAATCTAATCATACAAGGGTGTCTCCCCAGGCATGCAGGCATGCCTTGGTCGGACTCAACACGTGACCAGATTCCCAGAGACATGGCAGACGCAGGCACCAAACATCAAGCATGGTAGCTTAAAACTATATTGCCTATATATAAAATAATCTCATGGCAGCCGCACTAATAAAATATTGTTTCCAAATCAGTCACGCGATTGGCTAAACAATATATATTTTCAATGATGTAGCTTCACGTTATCTCCGTCGGTTGCATAGAACCAAACTGGATAGTGCTTGGTTTCGTGTCTTGCTTGTCATGTAGCTTCTTGAGTATATCATAATTCCAACAAAATTAGCTTGGTTGACACATAGAGGTGCATGGTAATTTGACTAATTTCCATTGCTTGGTCATATTTTTCCAAGCATCAAATGAAAATGCGCTGTGGTTAATGAAGGGCTGGACCTTTTATATTTTTATACCTGATAATTGAATAGAAGCTGGGCGCTCATCACAAGATATTATTCTAAGAGAAAATATAGCTTCTGTTAAGAAGGCTAATTCAATAACACCTCATACCACTGAGTTGGGTACTACTGCTACTGGTAACGCTGACACAAAGAATGATGGGAATGCCATGGCCGTTGCTGTGCAGTGCACGTCAACAATTTGCAGATTGTTTCATGAAAATGTTTATCTCAAAGCCGAGGACAACTTTGTTTAAAGGAGGAGACTCTGATGAACCCGTAGCTTCTAAAAAGTATATCTGTGAAAAACACTTGTCCAGTTTCAAATATGTTAACTGGTCTTCTGTTTGTTGCTTTCCTTTCGATCGAACACATATATAAAGAAGATATATAAAATATTCACCATTTGATAACATACGACAAATGGTGAATAGTAAGCAAAAAAATATTCACCATTTGTCGTATGCTATCAACACTCACATTTAGAGGTGCAAATCTTGGTAGCAGTATAGAAGAGAACATGGAGACACAAGAATTTATTTGTATTTGCTCCAATACTATATACGTGAATTGTTAAAGCAAGATGATTAAATTTACTCCTACTTGACATGAAGTATGACAAGAAAATATTTATGTTTGGAATCACGTAGGATATAAGGAAGCAAGCCAGGTCTGGCAGTAACAGACCCTAGTATATATATATGGACAAGTCGAAGTACTACAAAACCACCCTAGCCCCGGCCATAACAGAAAAAAGGGACTCAATCTTAGTAGCTACCAAATTAAAACAATGACATACATGGTTTCAAATATATATAAAAAATATTCCAGCAAAAGATGCTAATGACACAAGCTGCGTTGCTTTATTTAAGGGGGTCACCCTTGTAAGAGATTATAGCATAGTTCCCGATACAAAACCTTCCAATCTAGTATTTTGGTCAAGGATCATAATATCCATCTTCAACGGTTCCCAATCCCACCTCCCAATCTTTCCACGCTTGGTAAAATAGACTAATTGCGTGGATATATAAATGCGCGTGTGTACCACGTGTGTATCCATCGGCCAATGTAAAGTAAGGGTGTGGGAAAGAACAAAGAGTTGGAAAGGGTCTAGATGCAAATGTACAAGAAGAAAGAATATATGAAATCGATTAGGATAATTTAAAAATAGTTGTGGCAAGAACCACCCCAATTATATGGCCCATGTTCATGTGTCATTGTCCTAAAGACTACTAGCTGCTGCACACGAGAGCCAAATAATTCCTATAGTCTGTCATGTGTCCTCGAGGAACTATGAATCAACCACTTGCTACAACTCTATAGGATCGACAATGGAGTTACCACAACATTACAACACTTGGTACAAGAATATTATACATCGGAGTGTGAAAGATTTACAACATTAGGTTACAAGTATGTTCAAATACTTCTTAAGTAGAACTTAAGTTCCAATAGTTGAGTAGAAATGAAAGCATCTTAAGTAAAGCACCTAAGACAGATAGGACAACTAGATCATGTCAAGCCCACTAACATGACCTCAGTCAACTGCACATGTCGAAACTTACAATAGGGGTTAAGAAACCTTAAGTACTTGACGGTACTCAACAAGATTTACCCGTCTAAAAGAAAAGACCCAAGGGTATGTAGGCTTAAGGGTGTTCGATGGATTTTTGTCATAGTAAAATCCATATATTTATGTATTTATTTGGGGTGCATAAAAAGGAAAATACGGAGGAAGATACATGTGCTTATGGCACGTACATGAAGGCAAGCTAGCTAAGAAGCTAATCACCGTGTGGGCTTCCAGAGTGCTACAAGGCCATGCACACGTGCATGCATCTCTTGCGTGCAACGTATATGTGTATGTGCCTCGACATGCAAGTGAACAAGCTAACAAGAAGCTAGCTAGCAAATGCAATGGCCGTCGTGAGTACTTGTGTATGACCGAACTGGCAGTAGGACATGTATATACGCCGGTCTTTCGAAAATATTCTGTGAAGGTGTATACGGGTCGGTGCGGTCTGGCACGACTTAACCCATTTGAGGTGTACCGGAACAGCCCAGAATTCGCGGTGTATACGCGCCAGTACGTACGTTCCAAGGATGTACGTCTGTTGCCACGAATTGCATACATGCGTGTATATCTTGTTCCCTCTCAAATTCAATGGCACTCCATGACGCTAGGCCTACATGTCATTGGCTGCCTTGGGAAGTTGCTAAGTAATCCTAGTGTTGAGCGAAACACAAATGCCGTGTATACGTCCATATACACGCATCAAACAAATATCTCAACTGAAGGATAATCATCACGTGCTTATCTACACGCAGGAGGTGCCAGCACCGGAGATCTCGGGCGGCAGCAACAAATTTTTGGCGGCGCGCGTGCATCCATCAGAGGGCCGTGGCTACCCTAATCCCTGCCTATATAAACAGCCCCAAGGACTCACGCAAGGGGAAAGCACAATTCCACATACGCGCCGCCAGGCTGCTCTTCATCGTCCACACCGCCGCCAGGCTGCTCCATCTCAACGAGAAGAGAAGTCTCGCCGAGAAGGGAAGCAGGCAGCACATCTACAACATTGCATCGACGTCCACTCCGTAAGCTCGCCGGCGGCCGGTTGCCTTCATCCTTGCAGCAGGAAGCAACGAGGACAGGAGTCCATGGCGTTCACCACGTCCGTCGCCATGGGTAGGGTCACGGACTAACATCGTGTTTATTATCCCATTCTATCTTGCACATGCATGTTGGCCGGCACCATAGTTCTGGGCAAACAGATTGGGACTCGGCAGCCAGACGATGAAGACGGCGCCGGACTGCGAGACACTCGCGTCCTATGGAGACGGAGCACAGACGGCCGGCCTCAACCCGCTGGCGTCAGGCTGCCCGTGTTCCAGATTGAACTGGAGGCCGTGATCCAACCACGGTGTCCAGTACACGAACTTGAGGATGCCTCTACATACAAGTCTACACCAACATGCAAGGTGCCAAGATGCAAGCAAGGTGCCAAGCGCGTGTGTATGTACAGGCCACACGCACGGGTGCATCTACGTACCATGTACGTACAAGTCCCCGAAGCGCCGAAGCCAGGAGGTCCAGAGGCATGGCGCTGCGATCCAGGTCTCCTTCCACTACATCGACCACTCAAGTGATCAAGACCCACGGCGTACGACGACGACGCTGCCAAGGACGTCCGAAGCGATCCGATCTTCACCAACCGTGCAAGTGCGACGACGATGCATACCATGTGCCGTTCGACACCGATAAGGCGGACGACGCAGGCAGGCGTGGCTCATACCAGTCACGTTTTCCGGCCATGGACCGACGAGGCCCTCATGCCGACTGCCACACACATCTACACCAACACCATGCATGGAGGAGTGAAGCGAAGACCGACGACGACGACTACAGCAGCAGAATCGGAGGTACTCCGTGATTCAACTCACGGGGTAATTAAGTGGGAGCCTTCCGAGGCCCCATGAACCATGGAGACCACATCGCCGAGTTAGATAGTTGCCCATAGGCTATGGCGCACATGTACTTTGGGAACATGTATTTGTTATTCGTGATGATTAATAATATATAATGTTCCCGCTCTTTTATTTTGTGTACTTAGTACACTGGCACGCCCGCATTTATCCCCACACGAGAAGCCGCTCGAGGCGGATTTTCTGGTGTCCAAACAAATTGGCACGCCCGGTGGGACATGGTTCTCCTCCCATCTCTGCTGCTGCGTGTCGTCGGATTCGTCTTCGCCTCTCCTCCAACAAGCACAGCATGCTGCATGATGGTTCTCGTCGTGGAGCTGTCCTAATGAATGGTCCCCTTCTTGCAGGAGGACCATCCGACGCTGCAACCACCCCGGAGTCCGACATGATCCAGATCGGGCAGTTCATGTTGCCGACCTCGGGATCGACGGGAGCGCGACTTGTGACTGCTGACATCAAGCCGCCGTTCCCCATGGAGGTTGAGAAGGCTCGTCCCACGACGATCCACGCGGGAAGAGTCTACGGCGCCACCGACATCGAGAGCCCGCTCTTGCTCTCCTTTGGCACATACCCTCCAGTGGCGGTCTTCGAGTATCGCGAGAAGACCTACTACCATCAAACGCAAGACCCAGCTCTCTTCCTGAAGGGCGAGTCCAAGAAGGCGCAGAAGCGTGCCTTCGCAAAGGCCAAGAAGGAGCGTCGCAACCTCATAGTAGAGGCTCGCACGTTCTTGAAGAAGTCCGTCGTCGAGGAGATCAAAGGCAACGTCCAGACGGCGCAACAGCTGCGCGTCAAGGCGAACAACAGGCGTGCTAGCCTCGCGGCTCTCCAACCACCGGCGTCAACGCCAACCCAAGACGCACACGTGCCACCTGTGGAGTATGCTGAAGTGGAGCTGCTGGAAGCCTTAGCGGCTACCTCTCGCGGCCTGCGTGTGCAGATGATGTATGCTCGCCATGCGTCAACCCCACACCCACTACGCAATTGTAGGAGGAAGTACCGCAAGGTACAACGACTACAACAACAAGTCAGTGCTCGCATTGCACGAAGCGCTGTTCCAGAAGATGACTGGTCTCTAGATGTGAGAGACCTGGGGCGCAAGGTGTTTAGTCACCCCAGCATATTGGAGCCCGCTTACGACTTGTTCCCTGACGGTTGGGCGTACGAACCTGCCAAGACCAAGGAACTCGTGAGGCGCTCGATCTTGCGGGAGTTCTGGAAGAGGCGACGTGCAAACAGCAAGCCGTACATCGTCGCCGGTCCAACCACCATGGTCGACAACAGCATCCCGATCCAACCAACTGGATGGGTATCGTGCTGTCATCTGTCGACAACGAACGACCAACCTGCGCCTAGTGCCAACAGGTTTGCACCCTTGCAAACTGAGACGGCCGCGTCCCGAGATGGGGATGTTCAAGAGGAGCTCCGCCAACTACGTGACCAGGTGGCTGCGCTTGGGAGAAGATTTCCGGCTGCGCCAGAGTCTTCCTCAGCCCGATTTAGGAGCGAGACGGGGAGACGCGTGCCAAGTTATCGTCCCCAACATGAGCGCCAAACCTTGGCACCACGTCGTCCAACTCCACCACCAGCACATCGAGGATACATGGCTCCGCCTCCGCGCCGGAACATGTGGGTGAGGCGTAATGACTATGCCGCACCCCCTCATCAAATGCAAGAGCGACGCGCTGCTCCTCCACAAGCCGGACATGTCCCTCCAGCTCCAGGGTCCCCAAGGCGGGGAACGCTGACGATAGGGCGCCGCAATGGAAATGTCCGAACGACAACTCCTAGGCCGGTCGGACCGGTGGCTCCCCAAGCTACGCAGGACCAGCCGCAAGCTCAACAAGTACCAACAGAAAACCAACGCAAGCGCGAGAGGCGTCGGAGGAACCGCCAGGCACTCTACCGCGAGCTTGAGGAGTTGGTACTCAAGAACACCCAAGTACGCATCCGTGCTGACGGGGACGTTCAACAGGAAGGCGGGAGGATCATCTTTCGCATGTCCCTTACTCTTGAAAGCGATGAGAGGTTTAACTACCTCCTCAAGCGACTGACACCAAAACCCCGCAAGGTCCGAGGTGGTGAGGTGGCTGCTACTGCTCAAGAGCGCCCCCCTATCATCTTGAAAAGAGGAGGATCGCGTGAAGCTACCCCGAGCATAGCCTCTTCAGAGAGCTCATACGGGTCGCCCTCTGCCTCAGCTTCACCAATGGAAGGAGTCGAGAAGGCACCGTCTACTCAAGAAGGCGGAGCACTTCCTCAAGCTCAAGCTGGCGACGCGACTACAAGAGACGTGGGATCCTCCGCGAAGGTTGGAGAATCCGAGGAGGACATGGCCATGTGCGCTGTACTAATGGCGCATTCAGAGCACAGGTCCGAACGTACATGGGTCCTTCCACCGGTCACCCACGACTTCACCTACCCTTCCGACGAAGAGATCCCGGTGAACCCGAAGGCCATCTTCACGTTCCTCCCTCGCAAAGGTATGAGGGTCGCGAAGGTACCAAGCGCGCCCAAGACCGATGGGAAGGCAAAGTCTATAGCTTCTTGCCTTCCTATCTCTGAAGGAAGGAAGGCACGCTCTGACGGCGACGAGGCTGCAACATCGGACATATCTCCGAGGCGTTACGCCGACATCGCGTCCCGACTTCCACACAAGACCATGACGAGCTACAACAGATCGCTGACCGGGCCGGAGCCAGCACTCGGCTCAAGTCCGTCACAGAACAAAGGGTGAACCAAGCTGCGGTTGATGACGAGAAGGAGTTTTTGGGTCCCTACTCCTGTGAATCCGGCTCCGACTCCGATGACTCCTTGGAAGTACACTCCACCCTGCCGATCTACGACACCCTCGCCCATTCCATCCCTTCAGATGGGGAGGATTATGGGGGCAACTTCAACACCGCGCCAGCACGCATGGCCGGGGAGAATAGCGCCCAAAGAGCTACACTAGAAGATAAAGTAGAAGAACAAGGCGAGACAATCAAGGCGTTGTCGACAAAGCTTGACACTCTAGTCGAGCTAGTAACAACCCTTACACAGAATGTGCCTCCCGGCGGTGCACCCCAGGCTCATGAGGACCCGCAGGTTGAGGAAGTTGAGGGCATAGCAAGCGCTCGCCCGCCACTGTTGCGGAATCCATCTGCTTCGGCAAATGTAGCTCCACAACCATCGTCTTTAAAAGACTATCACGACATAGTCGAAGACATGGTGAACAAGAAGTTGAGGCAGATCACCAATGAGCAGGCACCACTCTCGCTCGAGGGTGACTTAGAGAAGCCATATGAAGCCTGGCATGACCTCGTGCCGTTCCCAGCTGGATGGCGCCCACCAAAGTTCCGTCAATTTGACGGGACTGGAGATGCGAGGGAGCACCTAGCCTACTTCGAGGCAGCATGCGGCGACATGGCTAACAACTCGTCGCTCTTATTGCATCAATTTTCGGGGTCCACGACGGGTCCGCATTCCACCGGTACATGCCGGTTTGCCGGTGGGAAAGATTAGCAACTGGACCGAAATGAAGAATGCTTTCAAGAAGCACTTCGTTGCTATGAAGAGGGACCTCTCCATCGTTGAGTTGTCTCAAGTTAGACAACGACGTGATGAGGCTATCGATGACTACGTCATTCGGTTTCGAGATAGCTATGTGCGCTTAGCAAGAGATATGCACACTGAAGATGCTGTCGCGATGTGCATTCATGGAATGCTACAACACTGGTCGCCTGAAGTCTCTCGACGCGAGCCTAAGACGTTCAGTGAACTGAGCTCTGCTGTGGCCGCCACCAAGATCGAGTTCGAAAAGTCGCCTCAAATCATGGAGCTGTACAAGAACGCAAGCGTCTTTGACCCCGCAAAGCGCTTTAGCTCAACGGCAAAGCCCAACAACGCGGCGGCCAAAGTGAAGGCTCAAGCGGAGGCGAACACGGCAAGGGTCTTCCCCAGCTTCCCTCAAGCCCAGGTGCCTGTCCTAGGCTCCAGGAACGACAAGGAGGAAAGAAGATGCGTCTTGTAGACCTCCTCAAGAAGCAGTACATCTTCAAGCGGGAGTTGGTGAAGGACATGTTCGAGCAGCTAATGGAGCACCGTGCGCTCAACCTTCCCGAACCACGTCGGCCAGATCAGGTAAACATGGCTAACAATCCCATGTACTGTCCATACCACAGGTACCTCGGCCATACGATTGAGGACTGCATCGCCTTCAAGGAGTGGCTACAAAGAGCCATTCTCGAGAAGAGAATCAACTTAGATCCCGAAATTTGTCAATCCCGATTACCATGCTGTTAACATGGTGATGGTGGAAAAGCGCCCTTCGTCAAGCTTCCAAGCAGATGAAGAACAAGGATCGTGGGTGCCCCTGGAGCAAGTCGAGGAGCGACTCGCCCACATGACGTTTGAAGAACCTCAAGCTGCACCAATGGAGATGGCTAGGGGTGCTCAAGGTGGGGCGTGGACCAAAGTACAACATCGACGTCAGCCAAACCGGCGTCCCCTACGACAACCTCACGCTGTGGTGTCTCCACGTGCAGCACCAACATCAAGGCAGCCAAACCCAAGCCGGCGGCGCCTACCACCTCGATTTGTTCCCAAGGAGGAAGGCGACGCGCCTTTCCCTCGCACGGGACGCGTGCTAGCAACCCTGGCAGAATACTGGCCCAAGAGCCGGGAGCAGGCTCCAACTGAGGAGGCTAGAGGAGCGACGGAAGGATACAGCTCTTCCCCAACTTCGAACGTGGCAACATGCAATGCCACTTCCACCAGCAGCATTGACGGTAGCTCAAACACCGATGAGCTGCTAACAAATAGGGAGCAGGCAATGCTCTATGATGACACTGAGCATGGAGGTGCCCCATTAGAAGTCAACATGAACCTACGGAGTGGGAAGCTTCTACAAGAGTCTCAAGCCAAGCCGCCAAAGGTTGACAAGCCCACAAATGTTGGTGGCTCGCCAGCGGGAGCCCCTGAATCATCAAAGAAGAAGAATCGGATTGAGGACATCGACTACAATGTTGTCTCTCACCTAAAGCGAGTCCCTGCATTGTTGAGTGTCTACGATGCTCTCATGCTTGTACCTGAGCTTCGAGAAGCCCTTGTGAAGGCGCTGAAGGAACCGGAGCTCTATGAAGTTGTCATGGCTAAACACCGCCTCATCAACAATCCATTGTACGTGAATGAGATCACGTTGGATGAAGAAGATGAGATGATAGAAGATGGCGACCACAACCGTCCACTCTATATTGAGGGGAACATAGGATCCGCGCATCTTCGTCGGATCCTCATCGACCCTGGGTCTGCCGTGAACATCCTTCCTCTACGAAGCCTGACGCGAGCTGGCTACACGATAGAGGATTTGGAGTCCACAGATGTCATTATTTGTGGCTTCGACAATACTGGGAAGGCGACCCTTGGAGCTCTCACCGTCAAGATCCAGATGGCCACGTTTAGCTTCAAAGTGCGGTTCTACGTCATCGACGCTCACACGTCGTACTCTGCACTCTTAGGAAGGCCTTGGATTCACAAGTACAGGGTGGTGCCATCCACGCTGCATCAATGCTTGAAGTTTCTTGATGGAACCAAGACGCAGCAACGTATCATCGGCAACATGTCTCCATACACCATACAAGAAGCGTTCCATGCGGATGCCAAGTACTACTTCCCTGTGGAGGAGTACAAGCATCAGCTTGGTCGAGCTGCGCCTGCAGCCGACATTGTGCTAAAGCCCGGTGCTTCGTCGACTCCTGAGGTAAAAGTGCTCATCATGCCATGCTCTCCCTCCAAGCGAAGGACGTCTCCAAGGTCTAGGAGGACTAGGCAGGGGGCAAGCGGCGTTCCCTCAACATCCACCGGTGGCCCTCTGTCATTGAAGGTTGGAGTGTCTACATCGACACCCATAACACTAAGGCCTACACGAAGGCCCTTATTGACGTTGGGCTCCCAATTCAAGGGAGGCCCGTCAACTAAGGAGGGTACAAGTCCTGCTACCTTGACTGTCGGAGGTGGCATTATGCTGCCTGCAAAGATCGAAGACACGACGTCAACTATTGCACCTCATGCTCCGACATCGGAAGGAGTTGTAAAGAAGAGGGTCGCTCAGATAGAGGGAGTAGCGGAGAGCTCTGAATGCCTGCAGCCTCCATCATTGTACATATCGACAACCGACGAGTTGGAAGTATGGACAATTCCTGGTTACTCCTCTACACCTAACACCGTCTTCTATAAGGTGCCACAAGTACAACATTGTGATTTTGTACTTGAATCCTCTAACTTTGATCATGATGCAGATGAAGCACTAACGACTATGAAGGCGGAGCCAAGAGTGGCTCGCCTGTTGGAGAAGGCTGGGATTGCTCTCGGTCCAAACAACAGAGTACCACGACCACCAGCCATATGCGAGCAATGGTGGAGCCAGGCAGATGCCCTCATCAAGAGGAAGCACAAGGCTCAACCCAAGTTCGGCTTAGGCTACCACCATGTCGACACCTCCGATGAAGGAGAAGATCCAATCGACACCAATATCGCCAACTGTTTCACCATATCGACCACCACGGGAGACGAAGCTGGCTGCTCATACCATTCTCGACGCCAACAACACCCCCTAGAGGTGGAAGCGGTTGAAGAGGACGAGGAACTAGAGGTTGCGCCAGCACCCCAACAGCTCGAAGATGGAGGACAACCCACCATCGACGAGCTTGTACAAATCAACCTCGGGACCGAAGATGATCCTCGCCCTACCTTTGTGAGTGCTACGCTCACGGAGGAGGAGCGAGAGGAGTATAGAAGCTTCTTGATGGAGTACAAGGATTGCTTCGCATGGAGCTACAAAGAGATGCCTGGATTAGATCCTAGTGTCGCCACTCACAAGCTGGCGATTGACCCACAATTCCGTCCCGTGAAGCAAGCACCTCGACGCCTCCGACCCGAGTTTCAAGATCAAGTCATAGCGGAGGTGGACAATATGATCAAGGCGGGGTTTATCAAGGAGATACAATACCCTCGCTGGCTTTCAACCAATGTCCCCGTGGAGAAGAAGAATGGGAAAGTTCGAGTCTGCGTTGACTTTCGCGACCTGAATCGAGCTTGCCCTAAAGATGACTTCCCCATACCGATCACAGAGATGGTGGTTGACGCCACGACTGGATTCGACGCCCTGTCCTTCATGGACGGGTCATCCGGCTACAACCAAATCAAGATGGACCCTATTGATGTGCACGACACCGCCTTCAGGACACCTAGAGGCAACTTTCACTACACGGTGATGCCCTTTGGGTTGAAGAATGCGGGCGCGACATACCAGCGTGCCATGACACACATCCTCGGGGTCTTGATTCACCATTCCGTCGAATGCTACGTCGACGACATGGTGGTGAAGACAAAAAATCGTAGAGACCATCAAGATGACTTGCGGGTGGTTTTTGAGCGTGTACGTCAACATCAGCTCAAGATGAACCCCCTCAAGTGCGCGTTTGCTGTGCGATCAGGCGTCTTCCTTGGCTTTGTCGTTCGCCATCACGGCATCGAGATAGAGCCAAAGAAGATCACAGCTATTCTCAACATGCCACCGCCCCAAGAGCTATAATGAAGCGGAGTATGAAGCGCTCATCTTCGGCCTTCTCCTAGCACGTTCCATGGAGGTATGTTCTCTACGAGTTCACGGAGACTCTCAACTCATTGTTCGACAGTTAATGGGATATATGAAGTCCGCAAACCGGAGCTTATGCCGTGTTGGGGGGCTGACTGGGACGTTGGCACCCCGCCCCCACCAATCGGCCCATCCGAATGATTACGGCCGATATTATCCAAGTCATATTCGGGTAATATGACATTCGGGTGATTGACATTCGGTTAATATCACATTCGGTTAAGTGACATTCGGGTGATATGACATTCGGGCGATTGACATTCGGTTAATGTCACATTCGGTTAAGTGACGTTCGGGTGATATGACATTCGGATGATTGGCATTCTATTAATTGACATTCGGATAATATGACATTTGGCTGATTATCTCGGTGGAGGTGAAGCACATTCGTCGCTGTGGTGAAGCACATTCGGCCGCCGTGGTGAAGCATATTCACCGCTTGTGGTGAAGCATATTCGGCTGCTATGATGAAGCATAAGGGCAAATGACAAGATGGTAGGGAACGCCATTACCGGAGCCAGTGGCGGGACTCACCTCGATCATTGGTGTGGAGACCGAAGCACCAAGGGCTCAAAGACGGCGCCGCCCTCGCTGCCAAGAGAATATTCTCGGGAATAAATGGTAGTTGGAAGGGTAAACTCGTCATGTAAAAAATCATGAGCGTGTATAAATAGCGCCCCAAGGGGTTGTAACAAGGGGAGGACCCGTGCGTTTTAGCCGGGATCCGATTAATACATTCATAGTGTACATTCGTATCATATCCTTTCGTGTTCTTCGTATTCGGTTTGTTGGTTTCGGCCTAGGGGGCAGCACCCTTACGGCTAGAAACAACAGTGGCGCCCACCGTGGTTGTTGCTCGAGCTTATCACGGTCGGAATGAAAAGGAGCAAATAGAGGGCAACTCCCTCAAAGCTTTCGTCATCAAGCGAAGAAGAATTAATTGATTTCGGTTTTCGTGGAATAAGCAACCGAACGTGGACCTCTGACGCCATATGCTTTGAACTACTTATCGGTTAACACCTCTTTGCGTCACCCACATGCACGTTTCTTCATTTATTATATACATTTTGGACAGGTCTAAGAACAGGGAAAACTATCCGTTCGTTGCGAAAGTGGTGAATGCTCCAGTGAAGGCAACTACGTTCGCTAGTCAGCGGGAGCAGGCAACTTCGCTCAAGCTCTTGGAATCACGCGAAGACGTGGCCAGTTCCCAGAAGCTGCGAAGGCACCTGCACCCCCGCCTTTTGCCAGCGCAGGCTTCACCAAGAATGACAAACTTCAATTAGTCAAGAAAAGCACCTGGACATAGTAATGGACGCACATTCAAGCTCGGCTTTCCGAAATAGCAAGGCTGCATTTAGTTGCACCCTCACCGAAACGACAGATATTCAGACCTATCTTTGCAGCACCTGCAGCTCAAGATAAGTATTCGATTTCAGCTCTTACCTTTCGTGCCAAATAGCATTTCATTGTTGTCTTAATCAGGCATTGGTACTTGTTTAACTAATATTATTCTATGACAAAAAGGCCTTTTCGGTGTTGGTGCTTATTCGTGGAATACGCAAAGGGAAGAGCAGTGGCCCATTTGCTACAGTCTTCGCCCATAAGCTCCGTCATCTCGCCCCGAACCGGCGATTCGGCACAAAACAGATAAGTGTTGTTTTCAGCATGCATTTAAACTAATTTTGCTTTCAGCAGCATATACATTCGCAAGGCGTAAAATAAAAAATAATTAAAAAAAGGAGCCAGGCATATACATTCTTCGGCCTAGCGATCGGACCAATCTATTACATTCAGATGTTTGTTACATTCGGGTGTTTATTACATTTGGTTGTCAGCCCCTTTTCGCACAAGTGGGCAGCCGCTTTGACCCTACTTGCTGTTTCATAACGGTGAAAATAGTTTTCGATGGCTGTTGCCGTTTCGACTTGGCAAAGTGAGCACATATCGCATCTTGCATCAGAATTATTTGTTCATTATTTTTACATGCTTTTTAAAGCCGCTTGTTGACACAAAATGTGACCACCCGCGTCTCACACACTGAGCAAGCCGGAAAGCCTAGCTTCAATCGGGTGCCCGGGTGTACGAATCCGTGGCGTGCCGATCGATTTGACCTGAAAATCGACAAGGGATAAAACAGTAAGATCATAACCGGAACGTCTTTGGGTGAGACCAGACAGTTCCATCTTTACGGCCCTGAAGCCACTTACGACGACATATAGCTATAGAAGCTATGCCAACAGTTGCGAGTTCATTCGGCTAAATTACATAACCGATGTAAACGAACGAAATTGCCGAATACAATAGATGAAGACATGTTTGAACAAAACTGAATCGTGAAATGCATATCAAACTACTTCTCGAGTTTAAAGCATCATCAAGCACTTAATAATTAAGAATGAATAACTTATAAATATAAATCTACTAAACAAATACATGCATAGGCTACTTCAACTAGTCACGCACGTCTAGCCTTCATAAACCCGTCAAGCATAAACTCAAGCAAGCTAATCCACCGCATGATACCACTCACTATGAATTTACACCACTCCTTACTACTAGATCAATCCACCGCATGATACAATCTATCAATAAAGAGCTAAAAGCACGTAATTACCTAACAGATCTATAAATACTTGCTACATGTGTGAGCATAACCGTATCGGCAAGATTGCCGAATCGGGGTCCATGAAGAAGGAACAAACATGTAACATGTAAAAGAAACCTATCGATTAAACCGATCTCTAGTCCACCGGATGACTAGCTCTAGAGTAACCCAAAGACTCGCATCCGCCGCACGGTACCCGGTCTGTCAAGGCTTATCTACATATAACGTGGATGAACCCACAACACGTAACAACCTAGATTGATCTAATTCGGCTATATGAACTTGATCTACTCGATATTGAATAAGTATGAAAAAATGGTCAACAAGCCGAAAGAGTATCAATCTAGATTGGGCAAAAGAGTGTTGCAAATAATTAAACATTAAATAAAGCAAGCAACACGTGATAACTTAATGAATCTATTAGATCATGCCAAATCTAAAAGAGCCGATAACTAGCCTCTAAGCTTAGATCTTAGTCTCGCCGCACGACTCATGACCTAATCAAAGAAAACTTTGGTAACTAGCTCCTAGCTAATCTTA
The DNA here is from genome assembly GCA_018135685.1 of Themeda triandra. NCBI lineage: Eukaryota > Viridiplantae > Streptophyta > Magnoliopsida > Poales > Poaceae > Themeda > Themeda triandra. Next base: position 50,128 of record JAENPR010000445.1, read on the forward strand.
GCCTCGCCGCACGACTCATGACTAACACGGAACCCTCTTGGTTCAATGCTTAAATCCACCGCATGATACTAAGCATTGCAGCAAGACTTCTTGCATCACATCTAAATCCGCCGCACGATACTAGACATGATAACAAGGTTGCCGGGACTTACGGAGGTCGACGGATCGATTGGCCCTCTCGAAGAACTCGACGACTCGACTAAAAGGACTCGAAGGGTGGCGCGTAGCGGTTGTATTGAATTGGTTGTGAACCCTTATTACAATGGTCGAGGGTTTATATTTATACCCTGGACAGAACACGAATCCTAAGCACTTACGAGCTATCTAAACAAAATTTGGAAAGACAAAGACACGCTAACTCTATCCATAATCGGAATCCTTGACCATCACGACTCCTTCCCTTTTCGATCAGCTTCCCTTTCCCTTTTCAGCCTTCAAACGAAAAACGGTTGCCGACCGCTTGGCCATTTGCCGAACACACGGAAATTAGCCGACCGCATATACATTTGCCGAATCTCTCTCTCCGCGCTCGCGGGTCCACCGTCATATCCCCGACCAAATTCTGGTGTTAACACATGCCCCCTCAATTTCGAGATAAAAGGATTTTATTTCGAAATTGATTGTCGCGCCTTCCGCCTAGGTCGTACCACTAACACCCGCGGCCGCCACCCGAGATCTGCACTCACGTTGTCAATGGCGGCGGAATCCTCAATTAGCTCCATCATGGCGACAGAACTCGGGAAGAACATCTAGAGGTAACCCTACTTGCCCTTACTCATTCGGCAATCTTTACGAATCGGTTCCCGAGATGAACTTCTTTGATCCATTCGCTTCAATTTATTCTTAAAGGAGATGAAGAATGAGATCTTGATCTCCAATCTTGCGTGTCTGGATCGTTTTTCTTGGTCCGATGGGAGACCCTAATCCAAAGGATTTCATTGAAAGGGAAACTTTGAGGATCCCATTTAAATCTAGGATTTCCCCTTCAAATAGATGGCCAAACACTTTCAAGACCTGGCCCCTTCCTTCAATCACAGGATGGCGTGATTGGTACCGCAGGATGCAGTCCAGGAGCAGTGATTTTTGGGAATCCCAAGATATTCAGCACTGCTTGGAGCTTTCTTTAGCCGAAATGCCTAGGAATGACTCCCTGCTGATAGCTGCTTCCCACTTCTGGTCTGACGCCATCAATGCATTCATCTTCGGTCATGGCCCAATGTCAATCACTCTATCAGACATTTTCATGATGACCGGTTTGAACATCACCAAACCAACCTACCCCTTCAAATACAAAGGCACTAGTTCGCAGAAGGCAGTCAAACCAGGAGGAGGTTGGGTCAAGTATGTTCAGAGTTACGCTTCAACCGGCCCTGTGTCTGACAAAGAGTATAGGGCTTTCATGAACATGTGGCTATGCAGATTCATCTTCTGTGGCAAGTCCAATGAGCCTACTCGTAATCACATAGTGATGGCTGAAGAATTGGCTGCAGGCAAGCTGATTCCTTTGGGCAAATACCTGCTGGGAGCATTCTACCATATGATGCATCAGATTACTATTCAGATGAGGAACCACGGTGAAATTTCCTGTGTCAATGGACCATGGTGGCTTCTTCAGATGTGGTTGCAATTATACATGCACCAGATTGTCTCTGTTGACCTCCACAATCTGAATTTTCCTTCCATCAACTATGCTGAAGGTGAGGATCCCAGATACAAGTCTTGTCAGACATATGGAGAGGCTGCATCTTCAATCACCATTGACTTGGATCTGGGCCACCTTTTCAAGATCTTCTACAAGGGATTCAACCATGTAGTTTGGTTCCCTTATAGGGAGAATGAAGACCTAACCCTCCCCTGCAGATTTAGCTATGAGCTAGGCTGTATAGATGATGACTCCAAGGACATTTTTAATTCCTTCATCAAGCCCTGTGCCCTGCCAGCAGAATTTCACCATGGCCGGATGATAAGTTCAACTTATGAATTCTACAACCCAAACATGGTTGCCGCAGCGGTTTGGACTTGGCCGCTTGCCCCCAAGGCCATACTTCTCAAGCATAATCAGACCCAGGGAGACATTGCTGAATGCAATCGAGGCCAATAAAGTTTTCAATCTCGGATGCAAGCTTCCAACATATGAACCCAATCCTCTGGTGATAATTGAAGCTGTTCATCCTTCATTCAACCTCTGGTGGCAGGAGTGGCATTCTCACATTTTCAGAGCACAAGTCCACCCTTTATGCCAAGTCTTGATGCCATCATTCTCTTCTGATGATGAGGTATATGCTTATGGCTGCCTTTTACTTCATATTTCTGTTCTGTTTCTAATCATCTTTTGAACGGGACATTGCTCGTCCAAGTCCTCCGAAGTCCAATATTGGCAACCTGGTCCTCGTCTTGCTTTCGGGGCATGATGCTCGAAGTTTGTCGGCGTTCAACAAAATTCCGCCGATGATACGGTGCTCTTGAAGGACCTCAAAAGAAAAATCCCTTCTTCCCCCATCAAGGACACCATTTGTTCCCAAGAAAACAAGATCAAAGAAGGCCAAGCTACCCCCTCGGGTATGAATACCTTTGATCTCCTATTTTCACCGCAAATATGTTTGCACCGATCACTATTTTAGCAGGCACAGGCCAAACCCCAAAGTCCTAGCAGGGTAGTGATTTTGGATAACTCTCCCGAAGCTTCCACTGGCCAAGCAAATGTCAATGAGCCCGTTAATCTTGGTATGTATCTACATTTGTTATCCTCATCTTTTTCCTTCATACCATCCTTACTTATATTTGGCCCAGATAATCAAGGAGGAACATCAGAAGAAAATTCTCCTCACCAAATAGACGACCAAGCAGGTGATCAAGGAGAAGCAGCAGAAGAAGTTCCTTCTCATCAGGCTGATGAACAAACAGACATAGTAACAGGCATTTCTCTTCATCAGTCAGGAGAAGCAACAAAAAGAAATCTTCTTCAAGATGTACCAGATTCAAATCCTCTGGCAATCCAAGACATATCAACGAGCCATGACACTACTATTCATGAGACAGCAACCGTGTCAATCACTCAAAGCTTTGATGCTACTCAGGAGGCCATCGATCAGGCTTTTGCCGAAGAGGTATCTGTTTTAACTTTTCTCAGTCATTCATTTCTGAGTCAAGTTATTTGGCTAATAAATTTTCTTCTGTTATCAGGATACTGCTCTTCAACAGGCCAGTTTCTCCCTTATTGCCGAAGAGTTTGCTGATGATGATGAAGTTTCCTCCAATCGGCAATTATCATCAGAGAGTCAGGCTAAACTAAAGGCCATAATCTCATTCTTGGAAAGGGATATCGTTGACCTGACTCGGGAGTCTGACAAAATAAGGGAAATAGCAGAGCCACTTGGCCAAGAGCTCCCTTCTGATCTTAAGGATGCTATAAATGCTTTGTCTCATCTTGATGATCATTTTGCTGTTGTCAAGAGAGCACATAAGAATATATCTGACAAAGCTATCTTAGAGACTGACAAGGCAACCAGAGAACAGCAGGTTAAGGAGCTCTACTCTGAATTCAAATCAGCCAAACAGTCTTGGGACACCTTGGAGCCTGAGTTGCATAGCATGAGAAATGAGAGGATTAGATTGGCAGCCCAGTTGGCTCAATTGGATGCCAACATTCAATCTCATGAAGCCAAGCTCGCTACCCTGCCACCTCTTGACTCAGCCAAGACCAAGATAAGCTCTCTTGTCAGAGATACCAAGCAAATCAAGAACAGGCTGCAGCAGATCCAAAACTCTGAGGTTGAAGATAAAAGAGCCCTTGATGAGGTCAACAAAATCAAAACAGACGCCTTGAATATCATCAACTCTTATTTGGATGTATAAACCTCTTGCTTGTATGATGATACATGTAAATACTATGCTCTGAGTGTACCATTGTTTTTCAACACTTTATCCCTTTCGACTCAATATTTTGTTTTTCTCTTTCTTCTCTCGTTTCGTTATCATTCGGCTATCCTCGTCATGACCGTACTCACTTGATGTATGTATTAGCCGAATGCAACCATGCGGCCCCAAGTGTTCACTTTTAGCCGAATAACCCTTATTAGCTATTTAGTCGACCGAGCGTATGGTAACTGAACCGCCAGCAGTGATGGGCTCGGCCCAACTCATCTTCGGCCCATAAGTGTGGAAACCCTATCCTGTCGCTTGGCTTTCCCGCAGTTCTCGCCACGGCTCCCACGTTTATAAATAGGACCAGTCGGCTCCCACCATCATCACATCAAGCACAAGCAGTTGCCATCCTCTTTAATCTCTTCCAATTCCTCTTCGCCTCCAAGCCCAAAAAACCCCCACCATCACCAATGGCGAGCGGCGGAGATCGCAACAAGCGTCCTGCCCAGGACGAGGCGGAGGGAAGTAGCAACCGGCGCCGGCAGTGAGATCTTCAATCCCTTGAGTCATTCCAATTGATGGTTTTTACCCGATCCGAATTCTTGCCCCCCGCGGTTGCTCACCTTCTCGATTTGTTTCGGAGCTCGGGATCGCCGGCGAGTATGCGGCCAACTTCCAGAGGCGGGTCGCCCGGGCCGGCACCCACACTCCTCCTCCTGCTACCGCTCCTGCTCCAGTGGCGGATGCGGCGGAAGGGAGCAGCCGTGGCGGCCGCCGTTTGCAGTAAGAGATATCTTACTCATCCATATGCGGTTTCTTTTTCTTGTTTAGCCGATTTTGATTGCATCCTGTTTGTAGGACGGCGAGGATCAGCACCGGCCAATGGCGCTTCCTGGCGCCGGTCGCGGCGTTCGACGCCCCTGCTCCCGCGCCGGCTCCGGCTCCAGCCCCGGCTCCTGCTCCTGCTCCGGCACCGGCCTCCGCGTCGGCCTCATCGGGGTCGGCTCCCTCATACGTTCCCATATGGGAGAGGGACGATGAGGAGATCCCGCCATACAGCCGCTACGATGCTGCCGCGTACCGCCGTGAGCGGGACGAGGCGATGGAGCTTCTTGGTGAAGAAACCAAGAAGTTCGGGATCGCCCAGCTGGAGTTGGAGGACAACTGCCGGCAGCTGAGCGAAGCCATCACCAGTACTTGTTCTTCAACAATTGCTTTCGATTTTTCCGCTCTTTTCGTAAGTCCTGATCCAATCTGCTCACTGATCCATTTAATGTTTCTTTGCAGACCTCTCCGCGGAGCTGGAACGCCTGAAGGTGGCGGCGACGGCGGCGGCCAACCACGTGAACGCCCAGGGGGCGACCCTGGTGGATCGCCTCGAGGCGGTGCCTGGTCAAGTCGACCAGGTTGCCCTTCACGGCGTGCGCCTCGGCACCGCGCTCGGCTTAGCGGGGATGTCGACCTGGACCGGGAGCGACTACGCTCAGATGCCGACCGGCTTCCGGGAAGGGCTTCCCCATGAAGTCGAAGGCATCGAGGGCCTCCTGGGGGCGTACGACAACCACGCCGACGCCGCGGCCAACTCCACCAACCCGGAGTCCGTCCTCAACAAGCTCTTCACCGAGGAAGAGGAGTAGCTTGTATTAGGATGGATGCGGGTTGTAAATAAAATTTTAAATGAAGAATGTTGGCCTTCTCCTTGCTCTTGCTCGTCGTGATGATATTCTTTTGTTGCATTCGCTTGAATTATCGCCCCTTTACTTAGAACTCGAACGCAACACTCTTGCCGAACGAAAATCTCCCGAACGCATAGCTTTGTCTTAGCCGATTGGATCTCGGTCTGTTCCACGACTCGACGTTTTTGTAATGTAGCTCTTCAATTCACTTTATCTCCTCCCAATAAACCTACCATCGAGAGATAAAATCAAACTGTTCATCTATACTTTAAAAATTGACTAAAGGCGATACAACCGTATCGGCTATTTTGTTCGAAGACGATACTCATGATATCGGCTATTTTTGCACTAGAGGCGATACAATAATATCGGCTATCTCATATTCAAGTCACGGTTCGATTATGAACCAACTTCAATACTTGGATAAAACTTCTTAAGGTATCGCCATTGATGGCTCTAGTCGGTTCTTCTCCAAATAGTGTTTTCAAAATATACGCATTACCAGGTGCACAACTGACAACCCGAAAAGGTCCTTCCCAATTTGGTGACCACTTGCCGAATGCTTTATCTTTGGTACCAATCGGCAATATCGTTTTCCAGACCAAGTCCCCTTCTACAAATTGCTTGACTTTAACCTTTTTGTTGTAGTACCTAGCAACACGCATTTTATTCTTCTCAATGTTCTCTAAAGCTTTAAGACGAATCAAATGCAAATCTTCCAATTCATCCATCATCAAATCCTTATAGTCTTTTTACGTCAGTCCTTTTGTAATTCAACTCTCCTTGATCCCGATTGCAACTCCCAAGGCATTATAGCATTATGTCCATAAACCAACTCATATGGAGATGCTTGTGTGGATCCATGGCAAGCCATTCGGTAAGCCCATAATGCTTCATTAAGGACCAAATGCCATCTCCTTGGCTTCTCATCGATCTTCTTCCGGATAATCTTGATCATGATCTTATTTGATGCCTCTCGCTTGGCCATTAGCTTGTGCATAATAAGGAGAAGAATTATATAATCTTATCCCCATGCTTTCAAAGCAAAGTCACAAAACTACGAAGAAGTGAAGCGAGTCCCTTGATCGGTTGTAATGGTCTGTGGAATCCCAAACCTATGAATTATATGCTCCTTGACAAAATTGATCATATTTTTCGATGTGACCTTTTTCAAAGGGATAGCTTCAACCCACTTGGTGAAATAATCTGTTGCCGGCAACACAAATTTGTGTCCTTTGCTAGATGGAGGATTGATCATGTCCAATTAAATCTATACCCCATCCTCTAAACGGCCAAGGTTTAATTATTGGATTCAAAGCAGATGCGAGGTGCTCTTTGAACATTACCAAATATCGACAATCTCGACATCCTTTGTAATATTCAAAGCAATCTTCCAACATAGTCGGCCAAAAGTACCCTGTCCTTCTTATTATCCACTTCATTCGGTAAGCCGGCGATGTGCACCACAAGCTCCTTCATGGACTTCAAACATAATCCTCTTAGCCTCTTCCCCGACTCAAGCACTTGAGCAACACTCCATCTATAGACTTGTGGTACAACTGATCATCAAGAAGTACGAACTTAAGGGCTTTATACCTGAGCTTTCGGGAAACTTTTTGAGATGGGTCTTTCAGATAACTGATAATATCATTTCTCCAGTCATCTTTTATCTGATCACCATTGAAAGCACCTTCTTCTGCCGTATAGACTTCATGATTTTCCCGATATCCAGAGGCCGCTTGAGCTAATTTATTTGCCTCTCCATTGTGCTCTCTGGGTATATGATGCAAAGTAACTGCGAAAAGCTTTTCGAAGTTCCCTACATTGTTCATGGTACCCTTGCGGTACATCATTTTTGCATTCATATTGCCTGTTAATTGATTGATCACCAATTCGAGTCACCAAACACCTCAATAGCAACGGCCTTCACTTCTATTAACGGCCGAAGCCCTCTAAGCAAAGCCTCATACTCGCTTGATTGTTAGTGACAGGATATTCAATTGAAAAAGCAAACTCAAATGTCCTTCCACGTGGGGATATCAAAAGAATACCAGCACCACCGCCTTTATCACATGACGATCCATCAAAAAATAATGTCCACGGGGCAATGTTAATCACATCAACAGATAAATCACGATGTTGAGTAATAAAATCGGCAATTGCCTGTCCTTTCACTGCTTTTGCCGACTCATACCTTAAATTAAACTACGACGGTGCTAATACCCATTTGCCGGTCGCCACTTAAAATCGGCATTGATAGCATGTGTTTAATTACATCAAAACTAGATATCACCATACATTCGGCATTTAACAAATAGTGCCGAAATTTGGTGCATGAATAATAAACACACAAACGAGCTTTTCTATAGCCGAATACCTTGTTTCAGGATCTAACAATTTTCGGCTAATGTAAGCTATTACTCTCTCTTTTCCATCAAACTCTTGCATAAGGGCCGATCCTATTGTTAGGCTATCGGCCGCCACATACAACTTGAAAGGCTTTTCAAGTTGTGGAGGTACCAACACCGGTGGTGCCTTCATATACTTGCTTGATCTCATCAAAAGCCTTTTCTTTGTATGTCACCCCAAACAAATTTCGATCTTTCTTGAGCTTCAACAATGGAGAGAAAGGCAATACTCTTTCGATAAATTGGATATGAATCTCCTCACGAAATTAATCTTGCCCGATAATGATGGCAACTCTGTAAGATTAGTTGGGGGAACAACTTTGTCTATTGCTTCCATGCTCTTTTTCCCAACTTCTATCCCTCCTTGGTGGATCAAGAACCCCAAGAACTCACCCGAGACCCCAAAAGCACACTTATTTGGATTCATTTTTAAACCATGTTTCCTTGTGCACTCCAAAGTCTTCCTCAAATCGGCTAAATGTCTTTCATGGTCTCGGATTTGACCACCACATCATCAATATAAATTTCCACAATTTTGCCGATCAACTCATGAAAGATATAATTCATGGCTCTCGATAAGTTGCACCGGCATTCTTCAATCCAAATGTCATTACTATCCATTCAAATAACCCAATGTGGCCGGGACATCGAATGCGGTCTTTGCAATATCTTCAACTGCCATGAAAATCTGATTGTAGCCGCATTGCCATCCATAAAGCCGATGACTTCATACCTATTTCTTGCATCAACTAGTAAATCGGCAAGCGGCATTGGGTAACCATCCATGGGAGTAGCTTTGTTGAGATCTCGAAATCTATGCATACTCTCATCTTCCCATTCTTTTTGTAGACGAGCACTATATTTGAAATCCACTCAGCATACCTGCATGGCCGAATAAAGTTTGCTTCAATCAGTCTTTCAACTTCTTTCTTTACATCGGCCAATACCTCTTCTTTATAAATTTTTCGTGGAGGTTGTTTGAAGGGACGAAATCCAGGTTTTATAGGCAACTTATGCTCAACAATTGATCGATCCAATCCAGGCATCTCTGTGTAATCCCAAGCAAAACAATCTTTGAACTCCTTCAGCAACTCTATTAACTTCAATTTATATTCTGGGTCTAAATCTGCACTGATATACATCGGCCTTGACTTTGTGCTATCACCAACATTGATTTCTTCTAACTTGTCGGCCGACATGAAACCACGACCCAGTTTGCCTTTGTTGCCATCGATTGGATTGCCCATTAAAAGTTAACGTCGAGCCGATCGCTTGGATCATTTTGTTGATCTCTGTCGAACACATTGACGGGACCTTCTTTCCATACTTTACCCGAAAGGCAATCTAGTCCGTCATACTCCCAATAAGCGAGGCTCGAAGTGGCAACACTAACTGAATCATCACTGAACAACTTCTACATCATCTCCTACCTTGAATAAGGATTTGATGCATAGTTGAGGGTATACGGCAATTAGCATGGATCCAATCCCTTCCCGAAGCATGCTATATGCCCCCTTGCCATCAATGACAAAGAAGGTAGTGATCAAGGTCTTGGATCCAATCATCAGTTCCACATGTCTTGCTCCACGAGTATCGAAGCATTGCTGACAAAATCTCTAAGAATCATGTGTCTATGACAAATCTTCATTTGTCATACCAAGTTTCTGAAAGTAGCATAGGGCATAATATTGATAGCAGCCCCTCCATCAACAAGCATCTTGGTTAAAGGCTTGCCATTGACATATCCTTTTAGGTATAATGGTTTCGGATGACGGTTCTTAAGCGGCTTGTCAAAGATTGCTTGCCGAGTCAACACAAGTTGAGCCATCAAGTCTCGGCATTCAGTCTCATCAAAATCTGAATATACCTCATCTTGCACTTCTTGATCTTCAGGAGCTTTAAACTCTAATGGAATAAAGAACACCATGTTAGTATCAGCCGAAGGACCCTGTCCATTATCCTTTTTCTTAGGACGCCACATTGGCTTCTTTTCGGCTAATTCCTGTTTCAGTTCTTGATTTCTCAAACGCTGAACTCTTCTCTTGACTTTTCCATGAGACCGGGAGGGCACCACTTGTCCTCTTTGCCACTGTAGGAGCTCTCTTACGCATTATGGACACCGCTTTGTGAGCCCAAGCTTGATCTCGCAAATCTCTTCCTCCGATGTTCATCAAAGCTGTTTATTTTAAAGCGCCGATCGTTCTCGGAACTTTCATCCCAAGTCTATTGTGAACGGGGACGGTTGACTCGAGATTACTGTATTCGAATATTGATCACTTGCATTCGGGACAATTGTTCTGGTAGGCAACTTCAAGCCTTCATTCCAACGATGTCGAAGAAAGAACAGTTCAATGAGATTGCTCTTGTTCTCTCTGTACTCTTCTTGTTCCCTTTGGCGCACCTCCGCTTCATATCTGCGACGTTACGCCATGAACTGCGCTCCTCTTCAATGTCTTGCTGTTCCTCATCATATTCCATCTTCTTTTCCCATTGCCACTTATTCAACAAGTGTCGTCTTGTAACCGCGCTTCGGATCGGCGTGTATTCGGCAATTTCCTTAGCCGCATCCGAAGTCGACCCTTCTCGTTTGGCTATTCTTGAACTGCGCTTGTTGCACTTCCTCCTTGGTAACTTGCCGATTAGGGTCATGAGAACCACTCTCCTTAGCTCTTTCGGATGTCGAACCTTCATCTTTCCCTTTTCCTTGGACTCACCGGCATCAACCATGCCTATGGAGAAAGAGACCATGTTCGAGGAACGGGTTCTTGTCTACTTTCATCTTGCCATCAAATCTTAAGTGTCCATCTTGAATAGCCTTCTGAATCTTTATTCGAACACTCGGCAATCATTGATATGATGAGAGTTTGTATCATGAAATCCACAAGTACTTCTTATCCTTTACTCCTTCGGGCGTAAAGCATAGGATGTCCTTCGCGCGGCTCTTAACGCGTCCCTCTTGGACCAGATACAAAAAGAGCTTATACGCTTTATCGACATCAAAATCATAGGATCCCTTTTCTTTGCTTCACCCACCGATGATGACCAAAGTAGGCTCCTTTGTCCAGCTCAACTCTGCCAGCCTACTTCATCTTCATCTTCATATTCGATGCTTCTTCTAGAAATCCACGATACATGTCAACATGGTTGCCGTTTGTTCTTCGAAAACGAGCATCTCTTTTGAACCCTTGGGCTTGATTGCTCATTCTTTGTCGGCTTTTGTGCAAGTTGCCCAAGGTCTTCAAACTCCATGCCGAATAGCTTGTCTCGATATGTGGCAAAGCATGCCGCAATGACCAATTGTGCGAGTTGATCATCGGGAATAGTCGGAGAATAGCACATGTTCTTTGCTTCTACGAATCTGCGGAGATACTCCATTGGTGTCTCGTAGTCTTCATCCTCATAGCCCACAGATCAACCATCTTTTTCTCATTGGTTTCCGTATAAAAGTATGAATGGAACTTTTGCTCCAGTTCGCCCATGTACCAATGGAATTGGCCGGCTGCGATGCAAACCATGTGAAAGCCGGCCCCGTCGAGACATAGGAAAATATCTAATCCTCCAAGCTTCATCGCCAGCAGCTTCTCCAAGTTGCATCGATATCTACCGACATGCTCAATGGTACTTGGTGTCATCTTGACCGGAGAATTTGGTCAAATCCGTTGGTGGCTTAACTCTTGGTGGAAGAGCTACCCTATTGTACCATTCGGGGAAAGGAGATTTGTATGCATATGTCGATGCTTTGGTTTCAGCCGAATTGATTCGCATCATATCGGCCATTCGCTTTAGGAGCTCATCATTTGCATCTTTTGCTCCTGTCTCTTAGAAGGCACTCGATGCACTCCCGTATCGGATTCGGCAAAGCATCCGAGCACCGTATGTCAGTGAATTCACTATACCCATCTCCATAGATACTCTTATGCAATCTGTTTGCTACTTGGAGAAATCTTGTATGCGGATGCGGGTATATCTGTTGTTGCACCAAAAGCTACGACCATGAGTTTGCTTTGCTCGGTCACGGGAGGCTTCTCTTTTCCATCATGAATAGCTCCATCCTTGCTTGTACCGATTATCTCATCTCCTCCAGTTGACTTCCCTGAAGATTGCTGAGTGTTGAAGTACACCGGCCCAAAGCAAGCTCTCCAAATCTTGCTTCAAATCGTTTGTCAACTTGCCGGACCAAAAGTTTCAGCCATGATTTTGCGGAAGGTGCCCGAGAAAAGCTGTGTTGTGATTCAACATAGTGTCTCCTACTGACTTTGTAGATGGCTCCAACTACCTTCTCGCATCTCCTCTTCGTCGGTAACATCAGATTGACCGGCGAGAAGAACTCGTGGCGGTGCTTGCTTGATCATCACTCTGCCACTCTTGTTCTTGGAAAAGGACATCGACATTTCGCTGAAATTGTTCCATTGCTTGCTCCACCATCGGCGTTGCTCGCGGCGGCTCGTCCATGGTCACGTTCGAACGTGATCGTTGTCAATTTCCGATCCCATCTTATATTGAGAAGTTGGTCCCACCGGGGCGTGCCAAAAAGTGTGTTGACACAAAATGTGACCACCTGCGTCTCACACACGGCAAGCCGGAAAGCCTAGCTTCAATCGGGTGCCGGGTGTCCGAATCCGGTGGCGTGCCGATCGATTTGACCGAAAATCGACAAGGGATAAAACAAGTAAGATCATAACTGGAACGTCCGGGTGAGACCAGACAGTTCCATCTTTACGGCCCCGAAGCCACTTACGACGACATATAGCTATAGAAGCTATCGCCAGCAGATTGCCAGTTCATTCGGCTAAATTACATAACGATGTAAACGAACGAAATTGCCGAATACAATAGATGAAGACATGTTTGAACAAAACTGAATCGTGAAATGCATATCAAACTACTTCTCGGTTTAAAGCATCATCAAGCACTTAATAATTAAGAATGAATAACTTATAAATATAAATCTACTAAACAAATACATGCATAGGCTACTTCAACTAGTCTCGCGCACGTCTAGCCTTCATAAACCCGTCAAGCATAAACTCAAGCAAGCTAATCCACCGCATGATACCACTCACTATGAATTTACACCACTCCTTACTACTAGATCAATCCACCGCATGATACAATCTATCAATAAAGAGCTAAAAGCACGTAATTACCTAACAGATCTATAAATACTTGCTACATGTGTGAGCATAACCGTATCGGCAAGATTGCCGAATCGGGGTCCATGAAGAAGGAACAAACATGTAACATGTAAAAGAAACCTATCAGATTAAACCGATCTCTAGTCCACCGGATGACTAGCTCTAGAGTAACCCAAAGACCTGCATCTGCCGCACGGTACCCGGTCCTGTCAAGGCTTATCTACATATAACGTGGATGAACCCACAACACGTAACAACCTAGATTGATCTAATTCGGCTATATGAACTTGATCTACTCGATATTGAATAAGTATGAAAAAATGGTCAACAAGCCGAAAGAGTATCAATCTAGATTGGGCAAAAGAGTGTTGCAAATAATTAAACATTAAATAAAGCAAGCAACACGTGATAACTTAATGAATCTATTAGATCATGCCAAATCTAAAAGAGCCGATAACTAGCCTCTAAGCTTAGATCTTAGTCTGCCGCACGACTCATGACCTAATCAAAGAAAACTTTGGTAACTAGCTCCTAGCTAATCTTAGCCTGCCGCAAGAAAAAGTGTGTTGACGCAAAATGTGACCACCCTGCGTCTCACACACAGCAAGCCGGAAAGCCTAGCTTCAATCGGGTGCCCGGGTGACTAATCCGAATCGATTGGCGTGCCGGTCGATTTGACCTGAAAATCGACAAGGGATAAAACAAGTAAGATCATAACTGGAACGTCCGGGTGAGACCAGACAGTTCCATCTTTACGGCCACGAAGCCACTTACGACGACATATAGCTATAGAAGCTATCGCCAGCAGTTGCAGTTCATTCGGCTAAATTACATAAGCGATGTAAAAGAACGAAATTGCCGAATACAATAGATGAAGACATGTTTGAACAAAACTGAATCGTGAAATGCATATCAAACTACTTCTCAGGTTTAAAGCATCATCAAGCACTTAATAATTAAGAATGAATAACTTATAAATATAAATCTACTAAACAAATACATGCATAGGCTACTTCAACTAGTACGCCGCACGTCTAGCCTTCATAAACCCGTCAAGCATAAACTCAAGCAAGCTAATCCACCGCATGATACCACTCACTATGAATTTACACCACTCCTTACTACTAGATCAATCCACCGCATGATACAATCTATCAATAAAGAGCTAAAAGCACGTAATTACCTAACAGATCTATAAATACTTGCTACATGTGTGAGCATAACCGTATCGGCAAGATTGCCGAATCGGGGTCCATGAAGAAGGAACAAACATGTAACATGTAAAAGAAACCTATCGATTAAACCGATCTCTAGTCCACCGGATGACTAGCTCTAGAGTAACCCAAAGACCGCATCGCGCACGGTACCCGGTCTGTCAAGGCTTATCTACATATAACGTGGATGAACCCACAACACGTAACAACCTAGATTGATCTAATTCGGCTATATGAACTTGATCTACTCGATATTGAATAAGTATGAAAAAAATGATCAACAAGCCGAAAGAGTATCAATCTAGATTGGGCAAAAGAGTGTTGCAAATAATTAAACATTAAATAAAGCAAGCAACACGTGATAACTTAATGAATCTATTAGATCATGCCAAATCTAAAAGAGCCGATAACTAGCCTCTAAGCTTAGATCTTAGTACGCACGACTCATGACCTAATCAAAGAAAACTTTGGTAACTAGCTCCTAGCTAATCTTAGCCTGCCGCACGACTCATGACTAACACGGAACCCTCTTGGTTCAATGCTTAAATCCACCGCATGATACTAAGCATTGCAGCAAGACTTCTTGCATCACATCTAAATCCGCCGCACGATACTAGACATGATAACAAGGTTGCGGGACTTACGGAGGTCGACGGATCGATTGGCCCTCTCGAAGAACTCGACGACTCGACTAAAAGGACTCGAAGGGTGGCGCGTAGCCGGTTGTATTGAATTGGTTGTGAACCCTTATTACAATGGTCGAGGGTTTATATTTATACCCTGGGAGAACACGAATCCTAAGCACTTACGAGCTATCTAAACAAAATTTGGAAAGACAAAGACACGCTAACTCTATCCA
Organism: Themeda triandra; assembly: GCA_018135685.1. Taxonomy (NCBI): domain Eukaryota; kingdom Viridiplantae; phylum Streptophyta; class Magnoliopsida; order Poales; family Poaceae; genus Themeda; species Themeda triandra. The sequence continues at coordinate 65,284 of JAENPR010000445.1, forward strand.
TAATCGGAATCCTTGACCATCACGACTCCTTCCCTTTTCGATCAGCTTCCCTTTCCCTTTTCAGCCTTCAAACGAAAAACGGTTGCCGACCGCTTGGCCATTTGCCGAACACACGGAAATTAGCCGACCGCATATACATTTGCCGAATCTCTCTCTCTGCCGCCTGCGGGTCCACCTGTCATATCCCTGACCAAATTCTGGTGTTAACACCGCTATATTCAATGTAAGTTTACTCTCCCAGTTTACTAATCAGCAGCAAAGTTAGACTAGTGTACAATACCGAGCCCACCAGCCTTCCTGTTACCAACCTTCCGGATGCTGCGAACGATGAATCGAACGCTGAATTGGTTTCATCGTGACTAACCCAATTCGGCCATAAGACATATGGCGAAGGTGATTCGGCATTTGGCAAGCTTTTCGGTTTCTCTCGGCGGTGCCACGATGGTGGCGACCACGATGTCACGAAAGCATCATGGAGGGCCGAAGGGCCTATTCGGCACTTGGAGGGACCTTCGGCTAGCATGACAACGAAAGGAGTCGTGACGAGCCGAAAGCCTCTCGTCGCAAGATTTTCTTTCCTTTGGCATGCGAGTTTTTCTCTTCCTGGTGCAAAAGATCACCATACAAAAAATAGATGTTACATTTCGAACTTCTCGCGCGCCAAGATGCACGAATCATGACATGCGAGACCTAACTAATAATAGTAACATGTAATTGATAGATATATAGAGAGGAGGGAGTGTTGGCAATTTACTTTCTTGTCCGTCTTGTAACTTCGGTTTCGCCCATGGCTCTACTTTGCCCCCTCGCATGCATGCAAACCACGTGTAGACACCTTAGGATGCTCCATCAATCAAATGTAAACTGACATGATTAAAGGCATTCAGACCCTCCAGGAACCGAATGGACCCAAGCGTGTTGAATGCCTTTCGGCGAGTGCAAAAACAACCGAATGACAGTTCGGCTGTGCACCGAAGTATACTTCGGCAATTCAACACGGGGCCTGAGCCATCACTAGGTCAAGCACACGCGTTGGCAGTCCCGCAAAGCATCTTCGGAGCACATATTATGCCGGACAACCATGCTCCAGCTCGATGCCGAATCGGCAGCGCTCGAAAGCACGGCGTACATTGGAGTTGGAGTGATTTAAAAAAAATACTTGCATGCAACGCGTGCAAGGAGCCGGGTTCGTTACAAACTACTTTATGCATGCTTCACCCCATATTTATTCGGTATATTCAGTGGTTTTCTTTATATAAGGATCGCACCAATTATCATTTATTCGGTCCCAATTTCAATTGCTTCGGCCTGTTAGCCAGCCAACGCGTTCCGAGGTACTGCACATGCTTTGGTTAATCTACAAACATTGGCAAATAGTTACGTTAGGGTCAGTAGCTTTGATAGTCAGGCTGCTTCCTTTCAAATAATAATTATTATCTTAAACCTCTACTCTTTTCGCACAACCTTGTCGTAGAGAACCGTGTTATTTCGTCATTTCAACCCTAAACCCTACCCATTTCGTAAGCCATAAATATATATGTATACATAACACTAACAGTTGGTTTTGAAAAAGTTGAAAAAGTCTTGGACAGGAGTACCTTAGCAAGCAGTCCGCTCGGTGGCGTTCGGGCGAGTACCCCTGTGCATTTGGGCGAGCAGTCGAGCACGACTCAAAACCTGGGCGTGCACCCTTGCCGGACGAAATAAGTTTTGATTTTTGAGCTAGTACTTCAGCAAGTGCGGCACCGTTTCGGCATGAGCATGCTCGCGAGGAGCCAGATCCGGTACAAAACAGTTGCATGCTTCGGCATGGTGAAACGATGAGGTGCTGGGTAAGAAAAGTTATTTCGTCAAGGTAAAGCCTAGAAGGCAGTTCAGTATTACAGCTCTGACGTGTTGCAGGAACACTTCGCATCAAAATTATTTCTGCACAAATTTTACATGCTTTAAAATGTTTACTTTCCAGCAAATATTTAAGTAAGGCTGCCATCGCTTTTACATTTCGTCTGGTTCAAACAATTATATACTTTAGCCTATGTCCATTCCGTATATTTAATTGTTATCTTCATATACGAATGGATAGTCACTTAGCTATATTCAACTTACTATACGTACCTGTCCATTACACTGACTATTCGGCTGTTATATTATTCAACAATTTTTTGCAGCAATCACTTATATCCCAATCCGGGCTAAGCCGGATGTATATTTCGGATGCGATTTTCTTCCTACTGGGATCATATTCACATGGAACTCAGGAGACATGATATGTCTTCAGGTCTTCAAACCGAATCTCAAATGATATTTCGGACACTTATATGGGAATTCTCGGACATCCTCTATGGCTTTTTGGCAAATTCACTGCACCATGAAGATCATTGGTTTTTTGGATTTTTATCTTGCAGCCCGAGATGAAGCTTTATCAATCTCAGCTCTAGATTATTGTTATCTCGCAGCTAAAATATTCATCGGTCACAAACCCGAGAAAAGGGAGTTGTAATAATTTAATTTCATGCAAATTCGGTACTTTTACCTAAAGACATTTGGGGCTCTGCACTTTTTTTCCTCACTGAGTTTTTTTAATGAGGCATCCCGTGTAATAAGTTAAATTTCCTTTATGGTTATCCTGCGCGGAAATGTATTCATATCTGCTGCATACTCACCGAATATGCTCGGAAGAAATACTGTGCGCATATTTGGCACCGATCCAAAAAGGTTGCAAGCAACCTCTAAAGCCAAAAACGGTTGAGAGCTCATGCGAAAATAGCAGGAGACTCCCCCAACATACGACACGTCGTATGATAGCTTGTATGTCTATGCTACTCAAAAAGGCAGTAACATCGGCTATACATTAACCGAAAACGGTCGGACAACAAGCGCTGTCCATATATTCGGCATCCATTCAAAAGGTTGCAAGCAACCAAAACCTGCCAAGATAACGGGGCACATCCCCATCACACGAGGCATGTGCACTGTGGCGAGACAATGAATGACAAAAATAGCTGTCAAAATTTAATAAGCAAGGTGGTTCAGCGTATTTATGAACCCTATGGGCACAGCAGCCTATATAAGAGCAACAAAACCTTCCTGCAGGTCACATTATCAAACCTGTATGGCCTCAAGCATGAGGGAAGTGTCGATTAGAGAGCCTTTCAAGCCTAGAGAGTCTTCCAAACCAATGCCAAATAAGCATAGGAGGCCTCGGGAAAGAGCGAATCGGGTAGCAAAGAGAAACACCACATTTGGTTCCAGTGTTTCTGGCGAGGCCAATTCGGTCCTCGCAATATATACTTCAGCGGTCTCAGTCCCAAGGTCAGACCCTGCCTCCTCCAGGCAAGCAGCCGAGAGGCACGTGCATTTCACCACACTCTGTTCTGCACGACCATGTGCCAACTAAGGGTGATGTGGAAGCTCAGCACAGTGACCATGAATCATGATACAAAGAAGCACGATATCGATATCAGGGCCTGACTGGGCATGCTCGGTTACCCTACCGAAGCTCTGCATCCTGACAACAAACTGCAGGGCCACAGTCAGAACCCGGCCTGACCGAAGATATTTCGGGTGGTGATGTGTGCTCCAAAAATAGCGCCACAGGGCACTTAATAATTGTAGCAGCCATTGTTGACAAAATTGTAACAAGAAAATACAACATCAATCCACCGGTCAAAAAGACGGGGCGAAACAAATGGTAAGTCTACCAAATTACTCGTGTAAGTTGGCAACAACAACATGCAGCAATTTCGGTAGAACGACCGAATCACCCTCACCAAGGGCATACATCGTGCAACAACTGAATACCGCCCTTCGGTCTAAAAAGACGGGGCGGGACGGCACTTTCCAAAGCATACATCAATTCGGCACGAAGACCGAAGGGCGTCAAAGCAGCTCACAAATCGATGAGTTCACGACAGTTAAGTTATCACGCACTCGGTTACGAAAATAACGTGATGCATAAGTAAAATCCGATGGCGATTCGGTTATACAACCGAGGCCACATGCAGAGTTCAAACTGTGTATCATTACAGCAAACCCAGATCCGGCCAACATGCTGGCCTCAAAAGTACGCAGGTTTAACAAACAACTTAATAAAAAAATCAACCGAAGCCCTTCAACTAAAAAAAAGTTGGACGGGACGGCGTTTTCAAAATTTGCCTAGCGATTCGGTTGGTTAGCCGAAGGGCTTAAAATTTTCAACCGAAGCCCTTCAACTAAAAAAGTTGGACGGGACGGCGTTTTCAAAATTCGCCTAGCGATTCGGTTGGTTAGCGAAGGGCTTAAAATTTTCAACCGAAGCCCTTCAACTAAAAAAGTTGGACGGGACGGCGTTTTCAAAATTCGCCTAGCGATTCGGTTGGTTAGCCGAAGGGCTTAAAATTTTCAACGAAGCCCTTCAACTAAAAAAGTTGGATGGGACGGCGTTTTTTTAAAATTCGCCCGGCCATTCGGTTAGTTAGGCGAAGGGCTTAAAATTTTCAACCGAAGGGCTTAAAATTTTCAACCGAAGCCCTTCAACTAAAAAAAAGTTGGACGGGACGGCGTTTTCAAAATTCGCCTAGCGATTCGGTTGGTTAGCCGAAGGGCTTAAAATTTTCAACGAAGCCCTTCAACTAAAAAAGTTGGACGGGACGGCGTTTTCAAAATTCGCTTGCCATTCGGTTAGTTAGCCGAAGGGCTTAAAATTTTCAACCGAAGCCCTTCAACTAAAAAAGTTGGAGGGGATGGCGTTTTCAAAATTTGCCTAGCGATTCGGTTGGTTAGCTGAATGGCTTAAAATTTTCAACCGAAGCCCTTCAATTAAAAAAGTTGGACGGGACGGCGTTTTTAAAATTCGCCCGGCCATTCGGTTAGTTAGTTGAAGGGCTTAAAATTTTCAACCGAAGGGCTTAAAATTTTGAACCGAAGCCCTTCAACTAAAAAAGTTGGACGGGACGGCGTTTTCAAAATTCGCCTAGCGATTCGGTTGGTTAGCCGAAGGGCTTAAAATTTTCAACGAAGCCCTTCAACTAAAAAAGTTAGACGGGACGGCGTTTTAAAATTCGCCCGGCCATTCGGTTAGTTAGGCGAAGGGCTTAAAATTTTCAACCGAAGGGCTTAAAATTTTCAACCGAAGCCCTTCAACTAAAAAAGTTGGACGGGACGGCGTTTTCAAAATTCGCCTAGCGATTCGGTTGGTTAGCCGAAGGGCTTAAAATTTTCAACGAAGCCCTTCAACTAAAAAAGTTGGACGGGACGGCGTTTTCAAAATTCGCCCGGCCATTCGGTTAGTTAGCCGAAGGGCTTAAAATTTTCAACCGAAGCCCTTCAACTAAAAAAGTTGGAGGGGATGGCGTTTTCAAAATTTGCCTAGCGATTCGGTTGGTTAGTGAATGGCTTAAAATTTTCAACCGAAGCCCTTCAATTAAAAAAGTTGGACGGGACGGCGTTTTAAAATTCGCCCGGCCATTCGGTTAGTTAGGCGAAGGGCTTAAAATTTTCAACCGAAGGGCTTAAAATTTTCAACCGAAGCCCTTCAACTAAAAAAGTTGGACGGGACGGCGTTTTCAAAATTCGCCTAGCGATTCGGTTGGTTATTTTGAAGGGCTTAAAATTTTCAACGAAGCCCTTCAACTAAAAAAGTTGGACGGGACGGCGTTTTCAAAATTCGCCCGGCCATTCGGTTAGTTAGCCGAAGGGCTTAAAATTTTCAACCGAAGCCCTTCAACTAAAAAAGTTGGAGGGGATGGCGTTTTCAAAATTTGCCTAGCGATTCGGTTGGTTAGGCGAATGGCTTAAAATTTTCAACCGAAGCCCTTCAATTAAAAAAGTTGGACGGGACGGCGTTTTCAAAATTTGCTTGACCATTCGGTTAGTTAGCCGAAGGGCTTAAAATTTTCAACCGAAGGGCTTAAAATTTTCAATCGAAGCCCTTCAACTAAAAAAGTTGGACGGGACGGCGTTTTCACAATTCGCCTAGCCATTCGGTTGGTCAGCCGAAGAGCTTAAAATTTTCAACCGAAACCCTTCAACTAAAAAAGTTGGAGGGGATGGCGTTGTCGAATGCGCCTAGCCATTCGGTTAGTTAGGCGAAAGGCTTAAAATTTTCAATTTGTAGGCTTTCAACTAAAAATACACCGAGCCCTATACTTCAGTTGCACGAAAGCATCAATTCAGCCAAACAACACGGTGATCTGGCAACTTTATCTTAGCTGAAATACTCATTTCATTGCCCCGCCGGCCCCTCGTACTTACAGGACCCAAAGGCATTACTACTACTGCGTTAGATCCGGACCCGTGGCATATCAATTTGTCGAGGAATGGGCTCATTGAAAAGGTCAAAGCTTAGGAACCGAAGCGAGGCGAGACCGAATGTTCACATCACACCCCAAAAATTTTCAAAAAGTGTTGCAAAAAAAGAAAAGAAGTCCCCACGACTCGATGTCGACACCTCCGATGAAGGAGAAGATCCAATCGACACCAATATCGCCAACCTGTTTCACCATATCGACCACCACGGGAGACGAAGCTGGCTGCTCGTACCATTCTCGACGCCAACAACACCCCCTAGAGGTGGAAGCGGTTGAAGAGGACGAGGAACTAGAGGTTGCGCCAGCACCCCAACAGCTCGAAGATGGAGGACAACCCACCATCGACGAGCTTGTACAAATCAACCTCGGGACCGAAGATGATCCTCGCCCTACCTTTGTGAGTGCTACGCTCACGGAGGAGGCGAGAGGAGTATAGAAGCTTCTTGATGGAGTACAAGGATTGCTTCGCATGGAGCTACAAAGAGATGCCCGGATTAGATCCTAGTGTCGCCACTCACAAGTGGCGATTGACCCACAATTCCGTCCCGTGAAGCAAGCACCTCGACGCCTCCGACCCGAGTTTCAAGATCAAGTCATAGCGGAGGTGGACAATATGATCAAGGCGGGGTTTATCAAGGAGATACAATACCCTCGTGGCTTTCAACCAATGTCCCCGTGGAGAAGAAGAATGGGAAAGTTCGAGTCTGCGTTGACTTCGCGACTGAATCGAGCTTGCCCTAAAGATGACTTCCCCATACCGATCACGAGAGATGGTGGTTGACGCCACGCGGATTCGACGCCCGTCCTTCATGGACGGGTCATCCGGCTACAACCAAATCAAGATGGACCCTATTGATGTGCACGACACCGCCTTCAGGACACCTAGAGGCAACTTTCACTACACGGTGATGCCCTTTGGGTTGAAGAATGCGGGCGCGACATACCCCGTGCCATGACACACATCCTCGGGGTCTTGATTCACCATTCCGTCGAATGCTACGTCGACGACATGGTGGTGAAGACAAAAAATCGTAGAGACCATCAAGATGACTTGCGGGTGGTTTTGAGCGTGTACGTCAACATCAGCTCAAGATGAACCCCCTCAAGTGCGCGTTTGCTGTGCGATCAGGCGTCTTCCTTGGCTTTGTCGTTCGCCATCGCGGCATCGAGATAGAGCCAAAGAAGATCACAGCTATTCTCAACATGCCACCGCCCCAAGAGCTATAATGAAGCGGAGTATGAAGCGCTCATCTTCGGCCTTCTCCTAGCACATTCCATGGAGGTATGTTCTCTACGAGTTCACGGAGACTCTCAACTCATTGTTCGACAGGTTAATGGGATATATGAAGTCCGCAAACCGGAGCTTATGCCGTGTTGGGGGCTGACCGGGACGTTGGCACCCTGCCCCCACCAATCGGCCCATCCGAATGATTACGGCCGATATTATCCAAGTCATATTCGGGTAATATGACATTCGGGTGATTGACATTCGGTTAATATCACATTCGGTTAAGTGACATTCGGGTGATATGACATTCGGGCGATTGACATTCGGTTAATGTCACATTCGGTTAAGTGACGTTCGGGTGATATGACATTCGGATGATTGGCATTCTATTAATTGACATTCGGATAATATGACATTTGGCTGATTATCACGTCGGTGGAGGTGAAGCACATTCGTCTTGTGGTGAAGCACATTCGCCGTTTGTGGTGAAGCATATTCATTCTTTGTGGTGAAGCATATTCGGCTGCTATGATGAAGCATAAGGGCAAATGACAAGATGGTAGGGAACGCGCCGGCTGGAGCCAGGTGGCGGGACTCACCTGATCATTGGTGTGGAGACCAGAAGCACCAAGGGCTCAAAGACGGCGCCGCCCTCGCTGCCAAGAGAATATTCTCAGAATAAATGGTAGTTGGAAGGGTAAACTCGTCATGTAAAAAATCATGAGCGTGTATAAATAGCGCCCCAAGGGGGTTGTAACAAGGGGAGGACCCGTGCGTTTTAGCCGGGATCTGATTAATACATTCATAGTGTACATTCGTATCATATCCTTTCGTGTTCTTCGTATTCGGTTTGTTGGTTTCGGCCTAGGGGGCAGCACCCTTACGGCTAGAAACAACAGTGGCGCCCACCGTGGTTGTTGCTCGAGCTTATCACGGTCGGAATGAAAAGGAGCAAATAGAGGGCAACTCCCTCAAAGCTTTTCGTCATCAAGCGAAGAAGAATTAATTGATTTCGGTTTTCGTGGAATAAGCAACCGAACGTGGACCTCTGACGCCATATGCTTTGAACTACTTATCGGTTAACACCTCTTTGCGTCACCCACATGCACGTTTCTTCATTTATTATATACATTTTGGACAGGTCTAAGAACAGGGAAAACTATCCGTTCGTTGCGAAAGTGGTGAATGCTCCAGTGAAGGCAACTACGTTCGCTAGTCAGCGGGAGCAGGCAACTTCGCTCAAGCTCTTGGAATCACGCGAAGACGTGGCCAGTTCCCAGAAGCTGCGAAGGCACCTGCACCCCCGCCTTTTGCCAGCGCAGGCTTCACCAAGAATGACAAACTTCAATTAGTCAAGAAAAGCACCTGGACATAGTAATGGACGCACATTCAAGCTCGGCTTTCCGAAATAGCAAGGCTGCATTTAGTTGCACCCTCACCGAAACGACAGATATTCAGACCTATCTTTTGCAGCACCCGCAGCTCAAGATAAGTATTCGATTTCAGCTCTTACCTTTCGTGCCAAATAGCATTTCATTGTTGTCTTAATCAGGCATTGGTACTTGTTTAACTAATATTATTCTATGACAAAAAGGCCTTTTCGGTGTTGGTGCTTATTCGTGGAATACGCAAAGGGAAGAGCAGCTGGCCCATTTGCTACAGTCTTCGCCCATAAGCTCCGTCATCTCGCCCTGAACCGGCGATTCGGCACAAAACAGATAAGTGTTGTTTTCAGCATGCATTTAAACTAATTTTGCTTTCAGCAGCATATACATTCGCAAGGCGTAAAATAAAAAATAATTAAAAAAAGGAGCCAGGCATATACATTCTTCGGCCTAGCGATCAGACCAATCTATTACATTCAGATGTTTGTTACATTCGGGTGTTTATTACATTTGGCTGTCAGCCCCTTTTCGCACAAGTGGGCAGCCGCTTTGACCCTACTTGCTGTTTCATAACGGTGAAAATAGTTTTCGATGGCTGTTGCCGTTTCGACTTGGCAAAGTGAGCACATATCGCATCTTGCATCAGAATTATTTGTTCATTATTTTTACATGCTTTTTAAAGCCGCTATATTCAATGTAAGTTTACTCTCCCAGTTTTACTAATCAGCAGCAAAGTTAGACTAGTGTACAATACCTGAGCCCACCAGCCTTCCTGTTACCAACCTTCCGGACTGCCTGCGAACCAGTAATACAGAACGCTGAATTGGTTTCATCGTGACTAACCCAATTCGGCCATAAGACATATGGCGAAGGTGATTCGGCATTTGGCAAGCTTTTCGGTTTCTCTCAGCGGTGCCACGATGGTGGCGACCACGATGTCACAGCCGAAAGCATCATGGAGGGCCGAAGGGCCTATTCGGCACTTGGAGGGACCTTCGGCTAGCATGACAACGAAAGGAGTCGTGACGAGCCGAAAGCCTCTCGTCGCAAGATTTTCTTTCCTTTGGCATGCGAGTTTTTCTCTTCCTGGTGCAAAAGATCACCATACAAAAAATAGATGTTACATTTCGAACTTCTCGCGCGCCAAGATGCACGAATCATGACATGCAGACCTAACTAATAATAGTAACAGTAATTGATAGATATATAGAGAGGAGGGAGTGTTGGCAATTTACTTTCTTGTCCGTACTGTAACTTCGGTTTCGCCCATGGCTCTACTTTGCCCCCTCGCATGCATGCAAACCACGTGTAGACACCTTAGGATGCTCCATCAATCAAATGTAAACTGACATGATTAAAGGCATTCAGACGCTCCAGGAACCGAATGGACCCAAGCGTGTTGAATGCCTTTCGGCGAGTGCACAAACAACCGAATGACAGTTCGGCTGTGCACCGAAGTATACTTCGGCAATTCAACACGGGGCCTGAGCCATCACTAGGTCAAGCACACGCGTTGGCAGTCCCGCAAAGCATCTTCGGAGCACATATTATGCCGGACAACCATGCTCCAGCTCAGACTGCCGAATCCTGGCAGCGCTCGAAAGCACGGCGTACATTGGAGTTGGAGTGATTTAAAAAAAATACTTGCATGCAACGCGTGCAAGGAGCCGGGTTCGTTACAAACTACTTTATGCATGCTTCACCCCATATTTATTCGGTATATTCAGTGGTTTTCTTTATATAAGGATCGCACCAATTATCATTTATTCGGTCCCAATTTCAATTGCTTCGGCCTGTTAGCCAGCCAACGCGTTCTGAGGTACTGCACATGCTTTGGTTAATCTACAAACATTGGCAAATAGTTACGTTAGGGTCAGTAGCTTTGATAGTCAGGCTGCTTCCTTTCAAATAATAATTATTATCTTAAACCTCTACTCTTTTCGCACAACCTTGTCGTAGAGAACCGTGTTATTTCGTCATTTCAACCCTAAACCCTACCCATTTCGTAAGCCATAAATATATATGTATACATAACACTAACAGTTGGTTTTGAAAAAGTTGAAAAAGTCTTGGACAGGAGTACCTTAGCAAGCAGTCCGCTCGGTGGCGTTCGGGCGAGTACCCCTGTGCATTTGGGCGAGCAGTCGAGCACGACTCAAAACCTGGGCGTGCACCCTTGCCGGACGAAATAAGTTTTGATTTTTGAGCTAGTACTTCAGCAAGTGCGGCACCGTTTCGGCATGAGCATGCTCGCGAGGAGCCAGATCCGGTACAAAACAGTTGCATGCTTCGGCATGGTGAAACGATGAGGTGCTGGGTAAGAAAAGTTATTTCGTCAAGGTAAAGCCTAGAAGGCAGTTCAGTATTACAGCTCTGACGTGTTGCAGGAACACTTCGCATCAAAATTATTTCTGCACAAATTTTACATGCTTTAAAATGTTTACTTTCCAGCAAATATTTAAGTAAGGCTGCCATCGCTTTTACGTTTCGTCTGGTTCAAACAATTATATACTTTAGCCTATGTCCATTCCGTATATTTAATTGTTATCTTCATATACGAATGGATAGTCACTTAGCTATATTCAACTTACTATACGTACCTGTCCATTACACTGACTATTCGGCTGTTATATTATTCAACAATTTTTTGCAGCAATCACTTATATCCCAATCCGGGCTAAGCCGGATGTATATTTCGGATGCGATTTTCTTCCTACTGGGATCATATTCACATGGAACTCAGGAGACATGATATGTCTTCAGGTCTTCAAACGAATCTCAAATGATATTTCGGACACTTATATGGGAATTCTCGGACATCCTCTATGGCTTTTTGGCAAATTCACTGCACCATGAAGATCATTGGTTTTTGGTTTTTATCTTGCAGCCCGAGATGAAGCTTTATCAATCTCAGCTCTAGATTATTGTTATCTCGCAGCTAAAATATTCATCAGTCCCAGCAAACCCAGAAAAGGGAGTTGTAATAATTTAATTTCATGCAAATTCGGTACTTTTACCTAAAGACATTTGGGGCTCTGCACTTTTTTCCTCACTCGAGGTTTTTTAATGAGGCATCCGTGTAATAAGTTAAATTTCCTTTATGGTTATCCTGCGCGGAAATGTATTCATATCTGCTGCATACTCACCGAATATGCTCAGGAAGAAATACCTGTGCGCATATTTGGCACCGATCCAAAAAGGTTGCAAGCAACCTCTAAAGCCAAAAACGGTTGAGAGCTCATGCGAAAATAGCAGGAGACTCCCCCAACATACAGACACGTCTGTATGATAGCTTGTATGTCTATGCTACTCAAAAAGGCAGTAACATCGGCTATACATTAACCGAAAACGGTCAGACAACAAGCGCCTGTCCATATATTCGGCATCCATTCAAAAGGTTGCAAGCAACCAAAACCTGCCAAGATAACAGGGCACATCCCCATCACACAGGCATGTGCACTGTGGCAGACAATGAATGACAAAAATAGCTGTCAAAATTTAATAAGCAAGGTGGTTCAGCGTATTTATGAACCCTATGGGCACAGCAGCCTATATAAGAGCAACAAAACCTTCCTGCAGGTCACATTATCAAACCTGTATGGCCTCAAGCATGAGGGAAGTGTCGATTAGAGAGCCTTTCAAGCCTAGAGAGTCTTCCAAACCTATGCCAAATAAGCATAGGAGGCCTCAGGAAAGAGCGAATTCGGGTAGCAAAGAGAAACACCACATTTGGTTCCAGTGTTTCTGGCGAGGCCAATTCGGTCCTCGCAATATATACTTCAGCGATCTCAGTCCCAAGGTCAGACCCTGCCTCCTCCAGGCAAGCAGCCGAGAGGCACGTGCATTTCACCACACTTTGTTCTGCACGACCATGTGCCAACTAAGGGTGATGTGGAAGTTCAGCGCAGTGACCATGAATCATGATACAAAGAAGCACGATATCGATATCAGGGCCTGACTGGGCATGCTCGGTTACCCTACCGAAGCTCTGCATCCTGACAACAAACTGCAGGGCCACAGTCAGAACCCGGCCTGACCGAAGATATTTCGGGTGGTGATGTGTGCTCCAAAAATAGCGCCACAGGGCACTTAATAATTGTAGCAGCCATTGTTGACAAAATTGTAACAAGAAAATACAACATCAATCCACCAGTCCAAAAAGACGGGGCGAAACAAATGGTAAGTCTACCAAATTACTCGTGTAAGTTGGCAACAACAACATGCAGCAATTTCGGTAGAACGACCGAATCACCCTCACCAAGGGCATACATCAGTGCAACAACTGAATACCGCCCTTCGGTCTAAAAAGACGGGGCGGGACGGCACTTTCCAAAGCATACATCAATTCGGCACGAAGACCGAAGGGCGTCAAAGCAGCTCACAAATCGATGAGTTCACGACAGTTAAGTTATCACGCACTCGGTTACGAAAATAACGTGATGCATAAGTAAAATCCGATGGCGATTCGGTTATACAACCGAGGCCACATGCGAGTTCAAACTGTGTATCATTACAGCAAACCCAGATCCGGCCAACATGCTGGCCTCAAAAGTACGCAGGTTTAACAAACAACTTAATAAAAAAAAATCAACCGAAGCCCTTCAACTAAAAAAAAGTTGGACGGGACGGCGTTTTCAAAATTTGCCTAGCGATTCGGTTGGTTAGCCGAAGGGCTTAAAATTTTCAACCGAAGCCCTTCAACTAAAAAAGTTGGACGGGACGGCGTTTTCAAAATTCGCCTAGCGATTCGGTTGGTTAGCCGAAGGGCTTAAAATTTTCAACCGAAGCCCTTCAACTAAAAAAGTTGGACGGGACGGCGTTTTCAAAATTCGCCTAGCGATTCGGTTGGTTAGCCGAAGGGCTTAAAATTTTCAACGAAGCCCTTCAACTAAAAAAGTTGGATGGGACGGCGTTTTTAAAATTCGCCCAGCCATTCGGTTAGTTAGGTGAAGGGCTTAAAATTTTCAACCGAAGGGCTTAAAATTTTCAACCGAAGCCCTTCAACTAAAAAAGTTGGACGGGACGGCGTTTTCAAAATTCGCCTAGCGATTCGGTTGGTTAGCCGAAGGGCTTAAAATTTTCAACAGAAGCCCTTCAACTAAAAAAGTTGGACGGGACGGCGTTTTCAAAATTCGCCCAGCCATTCGGTTAGTTAGCCGAAGGGCTTAAAATTTTCAACCGAAGCCCTTCAACTAAAAAAGTTGGAGGGGATGGCGTTTTCAAAATTTGCCTAGCGATTCGGTTGGTTAGCTGAATGGCTTAAAATTTTCAACCGAAGCCCTTCAATTAAAAAAGTTGGACGGGACGGCGTTTTAAAATTCGCCCGGCCATTCGGTTAGTTAGGCTGAAGGGCTTAAAATTTTCAACCGAAGGGCTTAAAATTTTGAACCGAAGCCCTTCAACTAAAAAAGTTGGACGGGACGGCGTTTTCAAAATTCGCCTAGCGATTCGGTTGGTTAGCGAAGGGCTTAAAATTTTCAACGAAGCCCTTCAACTAAAAAAAGTTAGACGGGACGGCGTTTTTAAAATTCGCCCAGCCATTCGGTTAGTTAGCTGAAGGGCTTAAAATTTTCAACCGAAGGGCTTAAAATTTTCAACAGAAGCCCTTCAACTAAAAAAGTTGGACGGGACGGCGTTTTCAAAATTCGCCTAGCGATTCGGTTGGTTAGCCGAAGGGCTTAAAATTTTCAACGAAGCCCTTCAACTAAAAAGTTGGACGGGACGGCGTTTTCAAAATTCGCCTTGACCATTCGGTTAGTTAGCCGAAGGGCTTAAAATTTTCAACCGAAGCCCTTCAACTAAAAAAGTTGGAGGGGATGGCGTTTTCAAAATTTGCCTAGCGATTCGGTTGGTTAGCTGAATGGCTTAAAATTTTCAACCGAAGCCCTTCAATTAAAAAGTTGGACGGGACGGCGTTTTAAAATTCGCCCCCGGCCATTCGGTTAGTTAGTGAAGGGCTTAAAATTTTCAACCGAAGGGCTTAAAATTTTCAACCGAAGCCCTTCAACTAAAAAGTTGGACGGGACGGCGTTTTCAAAATTCGCCTAGCGATTCGGTTGGTTAGTGAAGGGCTTAAAATTTTCAACAGAAGCCCTTCAACTAAAAAAGTTGGACGGGACGGCGTTTTCAAAATTCGAGCCATTCGGTTAGTTAGCCGAAGGGCTTAAAATTTTCAACCGAAGCCCTTCAACTAAAAAAGTTGGAGGGGATGGCGTTTTCAAAATTTGCCTAGCGATTCGGTTGGTTAGCTGAATGGCTTAAAATTTTCAACCGAAGCCCTTCAATTAAAAAAGTTGGACGGGACGGCGTTTTCAAAATTTGCCCGGCCATTCGGTTAGTTAGCCGAAGGGCTTAAAATTTTCAACCGAAGGGCTTAAAATTTTCAATCGAAGCCCTTCAACTAAAAAAGTTGACGGACGGCGTTTTCACAATTCGCCTAGCCATTCGGTTGGTCAGCCGAAGAGCTTAAAATTTTCAACCGAAACCCTTCAACTAAAAAAGTTGGAGGGGATGGCGTTGTCAGAATGCGCCTAGCCATTCGGTTAGTTAGGCGAAAGGCTTAAAATTTTCAACTGTAGGCTTTCAACTAAAAATACACCGAGCCCTATACTTCAGTTGCACGAAAGCATCAATTCAGCCAAACAACACGGTGATCCTGGCAACTTTATCTTAGCTGAAATACTCATTTCAGCTGGCCCTGCCGGCCCCTCGTACTTACAGGACCCAAAGGCATTACTACTACTGTTAGATCCGGACCCGCTGGCATATCAACTGTCAGAATGGGCTCATTGAAAAGGTCAAAGCTTAGGAACCGAAGCAGGCGAGACCGAATGTTCACATCACACCCCAAAAATTTTCAAAAAGTGTTGCAAAAAAGAAAAGAAGTCCCCACCTGACTCGATGTCGACACCTCCGATGAAGGAGAAGATCCAATCGACACCAATATCGCCAACTGTTTCACCATATCGACCACCACGGGAGACGAAGCTGGCTGCTCGTACCATTCTCGACGCCAACAACACCCCCTAGAGGTGGAAGCGGTTGAAGAGGACGAGGAACTAGAGGTTGCGCCAGCACCCCAACAGCTCGAAGATGGAGGACAACCCACCATCGACGAGCTTGTACAAATCAACCTCGGGACCGAAGATGATCCTCGCCCTACCTTTGTGAGTGCTACGCTCACGGAGGAGGGAGCGAGAGGAGTATAGAAGCTTCTTGATGGAGTACAAGGATTGCTTCGCATGGAGCTACAAAGAGATGCCGGATTAGATCCTAGTGTCGCCACTCACAAGGCGGCGATTGACCCACAATTCCGTCCCGTGAAGCAAGCACCTCGACGCCTCCGACCCGAGTTTCAAGATCAAGTCATAGCGGAGGTGGACAATATGATCAAGGCGGGGTTTATCAAGGAGATACAATACCCTCGCTGGCTTTCAACCAATGTCCCCGTGGAGAAGAAGAATGGGAAAGTTCGAGTCTGCGTTGACTTTCGCGACCTGAATCGAGCTTGCCCTAAAGATGACTTCCCCATACCGATCACAGAGATGGTGGTTGACGCCACGACTGGATTCGACGCCCTATCCTTCATGGACGGGTCATCCGGCTACAACCAAATCAAGATGGACCCTATTGATGTGCACGACACCGCCTTCAGGACACCTAGAGGCAACTTTCACTACACGGTGATGCCCTTTGGGTTGAAGAATGCGGGCGCGACATACCAGCGTGCCATGACACACATCCTCGGGGTCTTGATTCACCATTCCGTCGAATGCTACGTCGACGACATGGTGGTGAAGACAAAAAATCGTAGAGACCATCAAGATGACTTGCGGGTGGTTTTTGAGCGTGTACGTCAACATCGGCTCAAGATGAACCCCTCAAGTGCGCGTTTCTTTGTGCAATCGGGCGTCTTCCTTGGCTTTGTCGTTCGCCATCGCGGCATCGAGATAGAGCCAAAGAAGATCACAGCTATTCTCAACATGCCACCGCCCCAAGAGCTATAATGAAGCGGAGTATGAAGCGCTCATCTTCGGCCTTCTCCTAGCACATTCCATGGAGGTATGTTCTCTACGAGTTCACGGAGACTCTCAACTCATTGTTCGACAGGTTAATGGGATATATGAAGTCCGCAAACCGGAGCTTATGCCGTGTTGGGGGCTGACAGGACGTTGGCACCCTGCCCCCACCAATCGGCCCATCCGAATGATTACGGCCGATATTATCCAAGTCATATTCGGGTAATATGACATTCGGGTGATTGACATTCGGTTAATATCACATTCGGTTAAGTGACATTCGGGTGATATGACATTCGGGCGATTGACATTCGGTTAATGTCACATTCGGTTAAGTGACGTTCGGGTGATATGACATTCGGATGATTGGCATTCTATTAATTGACATTCGGATAATATGACATTTGGCTGATTATCTGTCAGTGGAGGTGAAGCACATTCGGCTGCTGTGGTGAAGCACATTCGGCCGCTGTGGTGAAGCATATTCAGCTGCTGTGGTGAAGCATATTCGGCTGCTATGATGAAGCATAAGGGCAAATGACAAGATGGTAGGGAACGCGCCGGCTGGAGCCAGGCGGCGGGACTCACCTGATCATTGGTGTGGAGACCAGAAGCACCAAGGGCTCAAAGACGGCGCCGCCCTCGCTGCCAAGAGAATATTCTCAGAATAAATGGTAGTTGGAAGGGTAAACTCGTCATGTAAAAAATCATGAGCGTGTATAAATAGCGCCCCAAGGGGGTTGTAACAAGGGGAGGACCCGTGCGTTTTAGCCGGGATCTGATTAATACATTCGTAGTGTACATTCGTATCATATCCTTTCGTGTTCTTCGTATTCGGTTTGTTGGTTTCGGCCTAGGGGGCAGCACCCTTACGGCTAGAAACAACATGCCGTATTGTGAGGCAGCCCGGAAACTCATGAGTGAATTCAAACATATTGAAATTCTTCATGTCCCTCGAAGCAGGAACGCTCCAGCTGATGCGTTGGCAAAACTCGCAGCAGCGCTTGCCCTTCCTGAAGGCAAGCCTGCGCAAGTTGCTGTTGAGGAGAGGTGGTTGCTTCCTGCCGTGCTGGAGCTCATTCCAGAGGAGCACGAGGTCAACATCGTCACTGCGTGCGCCGTCGATGCCGACGACTGGCGCAAACCCTTCATCGACTACTTCAAGCATGGCACGCTCCCTGATGGTGCCGTGAACAGGCGCCAGCTACAACGACGACTCCCTTCCTACATCTACAAGGGAGACGTGCTGTACAGGCGTGCTTATGGGCAAGAGATGCTCCTTCGATGTGTCAGCCGTAATGAGGCTGACGAAATCCTGAAGGAGGTGCATCATGGAGTTTGCGGCGGACACCAGAGCGGGCCAAAGATGTATTATAGCATCCGCTTGGCTGGGTACTACTGGCCGAGCATCATGGCGGACTGCTTGAAGGTGGCCAAAACATGTCACGGTTGTCAAATCCATGGCAATTTCAAGCACCTACAGCCAGTTCCACTTCGACCAACGGTCCCGTCATGGCCGTTCGACGCATGGGGCATTGACGTCATTGGCCCCATCGATCCTCCTTCTTCTGGAGGTCATCGTTTCATCCTTGCGGCAACAGACTACTTCTCCAAATGGGCAGAGGCAGTACCATTGCGCGAGGTAAAAAGTGCTAATGCTATTAATTTTCTAGAGCGAAATATTATTTATCGCTTTGGAGTTCCACACCGCATTACATCCGACAATGCTAAAGCTTTCAAGTCGGACAAAATGCACAGGTTCATGGAGAAGTACAAAATCAAGTGGAATTACTCCACTGGCTATTATCCTCAAGCAAATGGGATGATAGAAGCATTCAACAAGACGCTTGGCAAGATATTAAAAAAGACAGTGCATAAATATAAAAGAGACTGGCACGATCGTCTCTTTGAAGCACTCGGGCGTACCGTGTCACGATTCGTACCCCAACTCAAGCCACCCCGTACTCTCTTGTGTATGGATGTGAGGCTGTCTTGCCTTTGGAAATTGAGCTACCCTCATTACGGGTGGCCATTAATGATGAACTAACCCAAGATGAACAGGTCCGTCTCCGATTCCAGGAGCTCGACGCCTTGGAAGAGAAGCGCCTCGATGCTGTACAAGAGCTGGAGCTGTATCGTCAGAACATGGCGAGAGCCTACGACAAGCTTGTGAAGCGGCGCGTCTTCGGGGAAAGCGAGCTGGTGCTCGTGCTTCGGGCGCCCTATCGTCGTCACGCACAAGACGAAAGGAAAATTCGAGCCCAAGTGGGAAGGACCATACATCATCGAGCAAGTCTACGACGGCGGCGCCTACCAGCTGGTCGATCAACGAGGAATCCGACCAATGCCGCCGATTAATGGGAGGTTCTTAAAAAAATATTTTGCATAAAAAATAATTTTTTTTCTCTCCCTAAGATGCTCGACGTGCACATCTCATTGCACGTTTTGGGTGTCTTTCCATGGAGAGCAAACAAAAAAAAAAAAAAAAAAAACAATGGCTCTCTCAAACAGGTTGTACTGCAGTGGAAGGTTTGGCGGCCCGGGACCATGCCGGAAGGGCCGGGGCAACAACCGGCACATGGAGCCCACGACAAGTCACCACCTCACGGGACACACGACGGACGCTAGATGCGTCTCCCGGGGGTAGTGGGAAGATGGCTTGGGCCACTCCTAAGCGGCGAGGGGACCATGCCGCTCGCGCTTCCCGACATGGGGGCGACACACACTCCGGGGAAGACCGTTGAAGAAGAGCAAGAAAGGGCTACTGCGGTGCAACACGGGTTGCGCCAAGTGTGCAGCCTCTTGCCACCCCGGGATGTGACAACAAGGGACCATCGAGAAAAACACACAACGCCAAAGCAAGGATTCCCTTTGTTCCACAAAGGTGAATGGCTACCCTCCAAGTTCCTCGGGTTGAGGCACTCCAAGTCCAAGCTCCTCGGGAGAAGACGCTTCAAATCATCACGTTGAGGCATTTCAAGTTCATCAAGTTGAGCAAAAAAAAAAAAAAAAAAAAAAAAAAAAAAAAAAAAAACTCAATCAACAAGCTCAACTATCAAGCTCAATAAAGTTCAATCAACAAAGTTCAATCAAGAAGTTCAATCGGCAAGCTCCATCGTCAAGCTCAATACCAATGGAAGGCGGAGGTAGTCGTTCACCATCCTTGGCAAAAGTGTGGCGAATTCCATAAGCCGTTACCTAAAACCAAACACCAGCGCAGCCGTACCTACGCCTCCGTGTTAGAGAGAGCGAGTGGCTGTGGTTCAACTCAATGCAAGGGAGTCTAGAGCAAAAATTCCCTTCACCCCAGCGGATACACCAAGGCAGAGGTCTACACATTCAAGCACACAATGGGGCAAATCGCGGGAGCCATGTTGCCATGGTTACGCAACGGCCCCTAATGGTCATGTCCCCTGGCTGTCCTATCTCAAGCTGCACATATAGCTAATACCAATGGGAGAGCCAACATTTTTTTTAAAAAAAATACTAAACAAAATCCTCTTGCATGCCTTAATTATTTTTTTTATATCACTCTCACATTACCCTAGCTATGTCGATTATCCGCAGACAAGCTAGTTGTTTTATTGTGGCGTTGCAGGTCCATCGTTTC
This sequence comes from Themeda triandra, assembly GCA_018135685.1. NCBI lineage: Eukaryota > Viridiplantae > Streptophyta > Magnoliopsida > Poales > Poaceae > Themeda > Themeda triandra. The sequence goes on from JAENPR010000445.1 coordinate 85,812, forward strand.
GCTACAATTGGGAGCCGTGATACGCGCCAGTGCGGCCAGCGTTGAGCGGTGAAACCCTTCAACCCGATGGACTACGCCACGTACACCCTTACAAGTGGAGGTCGGGTTGATAAACCACACTGTTGGGAGCCATGATGCGCGCCGGTGCGGCCAGCGTTGAGTGGTGAAACCCTTCAACCCGATGGACTACGCCACGTACACCTTTACAAGTGGAGGTCGGGTTGATAAACTATCTTCGCCAGCTTACGCGACATTTACACCGCAAGGCGAAGATACTCAAGGGCATCCGGTGAGCTAATGCCACCATAAAGGACCCGATGGATACATCATTGGCCAATGCTAATTTACGGCCCCAATGAAGCCCTACACAAGGTTTGTCGGTCAATGCCGCGACGGCCCCGACGAAATGCCTACTACCCGCATGTTGGCAGATGCCACGACATGGCCCCGACGAAATGCGACGACATCCGTTGATCGACGCCATCGCGGCATGGCTTCAACGGAACTCCACGGCTTCCTGTTGGCTAACACCGTTAGCCGGCGCCAGCAGAAGTCTCTACACCACCCCTTGGAGCCTGTACAGCGTCGCCAAGGTATTTTGTTTTTTTATTTATTTATTTATTTTCTTTTCTTTGTGTTTTTGCCTTCGTTCTTCTCTTTTTGTTCTTTCTTTTCTCTTCGCTTGCCGCTCTCTTGCTCCTTCAAGAGGCAAGCCAAAGGAGCATCCAGGATGGAGTGCCCTTGGTAGAGAGCGCTGATGCCTTGGCGGCCCAGATAGCAGCCTGGATATGAACCGGCTCCCCAATGATGATGGCGATGCCAAGTGATTGAAGCCCGTGTATCTCAAGAGGACAGCGCCGCCCTTGTTATATGTGCGCGCCAATGGTTTGCAACAACGGCACTGTGGCGTACCGCCACGGGACAAGGTTTGCCGAGTGGTGAAGCCGTGGCGAAGGCCACGCTCAAGCTGGGGGCAAACAGTTGTAACCACTTTAGGTTGTCTCTTGTACGTACATGAATGAAGTTATAGCAGTTTGAGCTTCATGAGATTCTATCCTGAGTCTCAAAATATGTACTCATATATGTATCATGTACTCTTTCGAAATGCGATATAAAAGAGCTACGTACCTGGCAAATGTCTTGTTAACACTTCTACTTCAGCTGAATGAGTAAAGTGTAGTAGCGTGAGCCATGCCTTGTGCAAGAAGCGTATATATATGCTTATACGCGCACACAAGAGCACTCTGGTGCCGTGATTCCAAACTGAGATGAAGTCAGGTCGATCGCACTTTGGCTAGCTTGATATGCAGCTCAATCATGTGTTAAGGCTTACATCTCGCACATAACTAGCAGCGACGTAACTGTACGTGTGCAAGTTCTTAAATCAAAATTGCAGTGCCTTGCCAGGCATCGTATCGAGCCGTTGGTGACTGTGCGTGCATGGGCATTTGGAATATATGTCCAAGCCGTGCGCAGGTAGCCAGAGTTGAGCCATGGTTATGCACACATGCATCTAGACAGGCAAGGTTCAGTATACCTGTATACAGAGACATGCCCATATGCGTGTGGCTATATACATGAAGCACTCTCGCGTTGATTGCTTGGATGACAAAAGTTAGGCGATATGTAAGCTAAGATTAGCTGCTATATCCCAACCTGACTTGTGTTCACGCTGCCTCAGGAGGGAAAGGAAGGCTTAGCGTCTACATACTAGGCCGCGCGGCCAGAATAGCGCGTATTAGGATCGGACATAAAATGTGCTTGCGCCTTGCCAGATGATGCAGTAAATTTAAACTGCTTTCATGGACGGGCAAACACTGGTTGCAAGCAATGGCGCCGGTGTCGACAGAGTTAGACGTATAAAAGGTTGCACATGCGTAAGGGCTGTGTGGCAGGAGTTTAAAACTACCGCCGTGTAGTACATACCATGAGAACGAAGAAAGAGCTCGTGCGTGTTGCAAGATGACAAGTAAAAAAAAAAGAACATGTACATGAGATCCCTGCATCAGCTGGGTAAATGTAACGTGATTACTAAAGAATGCAGCATATATAATATATAAGGTAATATATAAGATAATATATAAAGGAAGGTGCACGCTTTGAAGCGATGCCCTACTTATTCAACTAAGAGTTCATACTATGAATAAAAAATGACTCAAACATGCGAGTCTGGATGAAAAGTTGAAGATACGAAATAATAATAATACTTCCTATAGGGCTACTATGAATGCAGCCTAATTATGGGGAGAAGCTTCAATCTTTCTGCGGCCAGTTGTACGCCAGTATGGTCTTGATGCTCAGGGACACAGGATCCCCCTGTTGGCTCAATTGTGCCAGCCGAGACTCCATGGTGTGCCGACGCACCTCCAGTTGCTTAACCATGGACTTTTGCTGTGTGATGGCTGACTGAAGAGTCCGCCGGTGCTCTTGGGTTTCTCTCCATTTGGTGAGAGATTCTTTTTCACAGGCTCGGGCCGCACGGAGCTGCTCTTCAAGGTCGTTAGCCTTTCCACGTGCTTGTTGCCACTGGTCTTTCAAGGCAGCCTCTGTTTGCTGGGCGTCGTTATCTTCTCCTGTGAGACGCTCCTCCGCGTCCGTGGCTTTGCGACAAGCAGCGTCCACTTCATTAAGGTGCTGACGTCCTTCTCCCAGGGCAGAGTCAGCGGCAATGGTTGAAGATCTCTCGCCACTAAGAGCGTCTTTCAGTGCCTCCACGCGGGTCATCAGCTGCTGCAGGCTGTCAGGCATGGATTTCCCGTACATGTCGACCCAAGAACTCCTGCGAGCTAACCTTACTGACCTCCATGGGCAAATCAGTTTTGTCCTGTGTAAAAAGGAAATATATGCATATATGTATTGCAATGTGCTAAACTTTGCATATATACCAAAAAAAAAAAAAAAAAAAAAAAAACAGAAGAAGGACGTACCTGCATAGCAATGGGTGGCTCCGTGGGCATGGTCCTCAGAAAAGTTTTGATTGGTCCCGGCTGGACAGGCAAGGCATGCACTATATTGCTTTCTGTGCGGGTTTTCTTGCTGTCCTCGCCTACGCCTTCCATGCGCATCTTCTTTTCGGAGCTGCCCGACTTGGAGCGCTCTTCAGCATGCGCATTATCTATATACGCTGTGGATTGTGACCGCTTGGTGGGCACACTTACCGACGCCTCGGCACGGTGCTCCTCACTTTTACGTGAGCTCCTCTTGGGAGGGACGTCTGAGTCAGAGTCGTTACTTTCATCGCCCAAGATTAACTGACGGTGGGGCTTGCGATATTCAACTGTATACTGATCGTTGGAGTCGTTGCCACCGCGGTGTTTAGAGAGCTCCTTGCGTGGAGGCGGGGAAGCATCTTCATCGTCAGAGTTGTAGCGCGGCTTGCCACTAGACTTGGTGACTCTCGCCGGATTCATCTGTTCTTTGACGCCACGACTGGCTTCGGCGACGTCAGGACGTGAAGGCTTTTGATCCGAGCGCTCAAGACGAGCCTTAGAATCAATCTTGCGGGGTCTTGGATCTTCATCGCGATCATCACGTGCTCTCTGAGAACGGCGTTGACGGCTGCTCCAATCTCCCGTGCGATCCTTGCCGTCGCGACCCATCTATATGTCAAGAACGTAAGTAAGACAATCGAGTTCAAGATAAAAAAAAGAGTGCAGTCTAGATGAAACAAGCTTCACCTCGATGGAGCAGGATGGAGATCGAAGTGATGATGCTTGACGTCAACGCTTGATTGACCTTCCGGGACAGCACGAACGTGAACGACGAAGCTTGATCAACTTGCCTTGACGGCGTGGAGTCGAACGACGAGGCAAAGGCGATCACCGTATATGGAAAGGGGTTGCTCCTGGGGCTGGTATATATAGTAAGCCTGACCCAGACGTACGTGACCTGGACTTTGAGGGTACGGGAGCCCGGCCTAGAGATCTTGTTGGATACGTACGGCAGCAAATCTTGTTGCGCCTGGACATGCCTCAATCCCATTTTTCACCAAGCTGAGTTTGTATTTGCTACGCGTCATCTAAACTCAACTTGGTGGGGGGCATTTGTTCGATGGATTTTTGTCATAGTAAAATCCATATATTTATGTATTTATTTGGGGTGCATAAAAAGGAAAATACGGAGGAAGATACATGTGCTTATGGCACGTACATGAAGGCAAGCTAGCTAAGAAGCTAATCACCGTGTGGGCTTCCAGAGTGCTACAAGGCCATGCACACGTGCATGCATCTCTTGCGTGCAACGTATATGTGTATGTGCCTCGACATGCAAGTGAACAAGCTAACAAGAAGCTAGCTAGCAAATGCAATGGCCGTCGTGAGTACTTGTGTATGACCGAACTGGCAGTAGGACATGTATATACGCCGGTCTTTCGAAAATATTCTGTGAAGGTGTATACGGGTCGGAGCGGTCTGGCACGACTTAACCCATTTGAGGTGTACCGGAACAGCCCAGAATTCGCGGTGTATACGCGCCAGTACGTACGTTCAAGGATGTACGTCTGTTGCCACGAATTGCATACATGCGTGTATATCTTGTTCCCTCTCAAATTCAATGGCACTCCATGACGCTAGGCCTACATGTCATTGGCTGCCTTGGGAAGTTGCTAAGTAATCCTAGTGTTGAGCGAAACACAAATGCCGTGTATACGTCCATATACACGCATCAAACAAATATCTCAACTGAAGGATAATCATCACGTGCTTATCTACACGCAGGAGGTGCCAGCACCGGAGATCTCGGGCGGCAGCAACAAATTTTTGGCGGCGCGCGTGCATCCATCAGAGGGCCGTGGCTACCCTAATCCCTGCCTATATAAACAGCCCCAAGGACTCACGCAAGGGGAAAGCACAATTCCACATACGCGCCGCCAGGCTGCTCTTCATCGTCCACACCGCCGCCAGGCTGCTCCATCTCAACGAGAAGAGAAGTCTCGCCGAGAAGGGAAGCAGGCAGCACATCTACAACATTGCATCGACGTCCACTCCGCAAGCTCGCCGGCGGCCGGTTGCCTTCATCCTTGCAGCAGGAAGCAACGAGGACAGGAGTCCATGGCGTTCACCACGTCCGTCGCCATGGGTAGGGTCACGGACTAACATCGTGTTTATTATCCCATTCTATCTTGCACATGCATGTTGGCCGGCACCATAGTTCTGGGCAAACAGATTGGGACTCGGCAGCCAGACGATGAAGACGGCGCCGGACTGCGAGACACTCGCGTCCTATGGAGACGGAGCACAGACGGCCGGCCTCAACCCGCTGGCGTCAGGCTGCCTGTGTTCCAGATTGAACTGGAGGCCGTGATCCAACCACGGTGTCCAGTACACGAACTTGAGGATGCCTCTACATACAAGTCTACACCAACATGCAAGGTGCCAAGATGCAAGCAAGGTGCCAAGCGCGTGTGTATGTACAGGCCACACGCACGGGTGCATCTACGTACCATCTACGTACAAGTCCCCGAAGCGCCGAAGCCAGGAGGTCCAGAGGCATGGCGCTGCGATCCAGGTCTCCTTCCACTACATCGACCACTCAAGTGATCAAGACCCACGGCGTACGACGACGACGCTGCCAAGGACGTTCGAAGCGATCCGATCTTCACCAACCGTGCAAGTGCGACGACGATGCATACCATGTGCCGTTCGACACCGATAAGGCGGACGACGCAGGCAGGCGTGGCTCATACCAGTCACGTTTTCCGGCCATGGACCGACGAGGCCCTCATGCCGACTGCCACACACATCTACACCAACACCATGCATGGAGGAGTGAAGCGAAGACCGACGACGACGACTACAGCAGCAGAATCGGAGGTACTCCGTGATTCAACTCACGGGGGTAATTAAGTGGGAGCCTTCCGAGGCCCCATGAACCATGGAGACCACATCGCCAGAGTTAGATAGTTGCCCATAGGCTATGGCGCACATGTACTTTGGGAACATGTATTTGTTATTCGTGATGATTAATAATATATAATGTTCCCGCTCTTTTATTTTGTGTACTTAGTACACTGGCACGCCCGCATTTATCCCCACACGAGAAGCCGCTCGAGGCGGATTTTCTGGTGTCCAAACAAAGGGAAAGTCTGAAGTAGGAACATCTTTTGCCAAAAATCTTACTACAAGTGGATCCTTATTTTTAATGTTTTAGCTCAACATTAAGTCATTAGTCGAATCTAGATTAACCTAATCTAAACCAATCACTTCATTTATCATATAACCTCATCTTCGAAAGTAACCTTGTTTCCATTGATTAACTATGATGAGTGGTCGAAGGGTCGAGGCTCCATATAATCGAGGAGAAATAATGATTCGAACTGATTATGAACATCCCAGAAATACATATATCAGCCTACACTCGCATCATCCAAAACGTGAATATGTTTGCGCCACCCGAGGGCACAGTAATCCACCGCCCTACGCCGCCCCAGACGGTATCGCAAGGTGGGTACACAATACTCTCGTCATCTCTCCACTTCCAGTGTGTGGTTGTCCTTTCCCATAATCTAATAGCCGAGGTATTAGGCTTACTGAAGTATGTGGTCAGTACTGCAAAGTGTCCACCAAAACAGGCCTACAACAAATGGTCCTTAATCGATACAAATGAGACAAGCATGACCAAGCAACCCTATCGGCTTCAGTACCAAAGACAATTCCCATGTCCCGTCTGGTCTCGAGTTTATCCATTATTATCACCATGGTATTCTCACAACCCATATGCAATGTCGAGAAGAGCAAGGTAAACCTGTTTCTCGCGTACGATGAAACCATCTTCTAACTTCTATCGATGTCTAAGCATTACTAAGCATTTGAGATATCGACCTACACATGCTAGTGAGATAACAAATAAGGATACCAGGATTTCAAGGTATTTATGAAGCAACTATTAATCGACCAAGTCCTAATTACTTAATGCACATCTCACAAAACCTAGTGTAAAAAAGAGTTGTAAATACTAACGGAGGATTGTATGGTTCGAGGCTTTCCTGCATTGCAGAGAAGGTTAGATTCCACTGAAGGGTCACAAATGTCAAACATGGCAGCAACACAACAGATGGTTGAACCTTATCTGAAACTCATGAACCTTCTCACGCTTGTGCACTACACGTAATAAATGACGTATGCATAACATGATGGAATGCATGTCGTGATGCATGATGAAAGACACACAAGTGCATAACAAAACTTAAACTAAACTAAGAAAGTTGGGTAAAACTTTCCACCATGGTACAACTAGGGTTACATTTCACAAAGCAATCTAATTATCTAGTTATCAGGTCGAACATGTGCTCAACGAGAAAGCAACAAATATCACATTATGATGGTCAAACAATACAAGGGCGAGACCACATCATATTGACTTAAGCACTAGAAAGCAAGTTATTTAACTAAGCATTACACAAACCTATCATGCTAAGATAGCATACGTATCAAGCTTAACACACAAGCCTTTAGTTCATTTAGTATACACAACTATGAACTAAGTCTACACAAAGGGAAAGCTTGCACAAGCAAATCATACAAAGAGATCCATAACTCAAATTACATCAACTCTATATTAACTTAACATATACAAATATTTCATTCAACCAGCATATTATGAGTAATTAAAGATTTTACTTTTAGGTTATGTAACACCCCACATCCAAAACTGCTTATATGGCTCAGCTCTGCATGGGGAATGGGCCTGCATACACGCAACACCTCACTTACAGTTTGGTCCTTGCTTTATGTAAAAGAGTTAACCCAGAGGTGCTATGATTAGACTGACAAGGCTTATAAACTGGCCCTCACCCTCCTAAACTTTCAAGGTGGTACTAAACCCACCAACCACAACACATGGGCTACATGGACTGATTTCACAACTACTTGTAGGCTTCTAATGGGCTAGGGTGTTACATTCACCCCCTTTAAGGGCTGACGCCTTTGGAAGATCACCACATATAAGTGCTAGATTTCCAGGACCACCACTTGGTACACCCCTCCATGGGAAACTTGCAATAAGGATTCATTCTTTGATACCATCTGTAACACCTCGCATCAAAAACTACTTATATGGCCAAGCTCCACACGTAGAATGGGTCTGCATACGCATAGCACCTCACTTACACTTGCATCCTCGCTTCGTATAACCTAGAGGTGCTACGATTGGAACGACAAGACGTATAAGCTGGCCCTCACCCTCCTAAACTTCCATGGTGATACTAAACGCACCAATCAAAACTACACATAAGCCACACGGGCTACATGGGTCAACTTACTACTACATGCTTCTAATGGGCTGGTGTGTTATAGGTTAAGTATCTCATGTGCATCAAGCTATAATAAACATAATCAAAGCTTTATAACTATTTATATAAAAAGTATTTCAAAGCATAAAAGAAACATGACTTGTAAGCTAATGACTTGTTCACGTTGACAACAGAATCAAAAGATGGCTCAGGTGTAGTAAGCTAACTGCATTGATGTCTTAAGTTATGCCATCAACACTTAGGCAAGGGTGAGCTAAACAATCAACTCTAGGTACACCCAGATTCCGGACAGCAGCACAGCAGCTACTTTTCTCAACCATAACTAAAGATCTAGATATCTAAAAAAGTATTCCTGGGCTTATTTCAATGGAGCTCATGAAGTTGTCTACATCTTTCTTATTATTAAAGGAAGGTGATTCAAGAACTAACAAGGCGAAACAACACAACGGAACATTTCTTTCCAGACTTGGACATGATTAGGCATCAAACTTTAAACAGCTATAACTAGAGTTCTAGATACCAAAAGCTGTGATACTTAACATTTCAGTAAGCTTATGAAAATTAATACAACTACTTAGTTGGTATGATAAGTGATTGAAAGATTAACTATCATAAATCGCTATCTATCAGAGCTGCATAAGTAAACAAAAACTAACAGGGAACCTGTAAAATCTATAGCAACCAACCCAGCCAGCCTAAAATCATGAAATTGTAGGACAAGCAAGATATGGAAGTTCTATGACTTTTGTATTCATCAAATTCGCAGAAAACATGATTTGCACTAAGTAAACAGTAATTTAACAGGAACTGCTCATGCAGCCATTTCAGCATAGAAGTGCAACAAAGTTCATCACTTGAACTACTAATAAATTATGCATAAGTAACTAATTACAAGAATTAAACCACTACTTACAAAAATACTCATACCTTAGTCAAAGCTAGTCATGAAACACATTGAACACCTTAAGCATGGAGACTATATGTGGGTGGAAACTTGCATAAGCCCATACTTACTATTTATTGTATGAACAAGAGACCCTACACCTATGTTACTTCAAGGTTCCCATCAAACATCCACAAAGATCATCCATGAGTGCAACCAAAAGATTGTCGCATAACTTAGTTAGATGCCTCTACCATTAAACTTGCATCACCTAATAATTTATTTAAATCATTTTAATATTAACCAACAAGTTGATGATATAACTATAAAGGAGGAAACTAACTTCCCAAGGAACACCAGGGGTTTGGGTGTCCTAAGGTCCACAAACGAAGTTCAAAACACACCAAGCTCACTAAATTAATTATTTACTTCTTTCAGTATTTATAAAAAGACAATTCAACATACAAGTTAATTAGTTGTTTATAATAAAAGAACTAAGCTAAAATGGACCAGCAAGGTTTTCACATCCATCTTAACATATATAAACATTTAAGAGAACTCAAAAATTAACTAAAGATTTTCTTAAGCCTCTTTAATATTTATTAAACATGGAAAAGGCATTTAAACACACTTAAATTAGTTAACCAAGTAAACTTTTTGTGATGGCAGCTATTAACATGTTAGTTTCATTATCAAAATATTAATATTTGTGTCTACAAAAATCAAACAACAAACATTTTTCTATTAAAAAATGTATCTTTTAAACATATCAAAACTACTGATAAAGACTAACTCATATTTTTTAGGTAGAGCATCTCATAGTAAAGCTAATAAAACAAGAATCACATTTTTATCATAATCCTATAATTAGTTATGAATTAAATAATAATCAGCACATTTAGCATTTTTAAAAAAAGACTAAATCATTTTCTATGCCAAAACCTTTCTCACTTAGTGCACCCGTATACACCGCCACTAACATGAGGGGCCAAGGTCAAATCCGACCTTGCCCAACCTTGACCAAGCAGCAGTTGGTAGGTAGACCGCGGAGCTCGCTGGCGCCCAGAGACGAGTGCTTTGGTGATGGGGACAACACCTACGTGCTTCCCAAGACCTAACACACCTATCTATGCTATCGCGGTTGAACAGATTAGGGATTCTATTGAGCTCAACGCAGGCCATGGTGGCCACAGCGGAGTGGTGAGCGACATGTCGGCCATTAGATCTGTAGCGGTTAAAGCAAAGCGCTGGACAGCATCAGGGGCTCTCCAAGATCAAGCTCAGCTATTCGGTTGAAGCGGAGGTGGAGCGGAGAGAGCTGCCGCCGGGGTGGACGACGGCAGCGGTGCAGACTGGACGGCGAAGCGTTGTTACGGCGCGTCTGGCGCATACTTGGTAAAAGCAATGGACCAATGAGCATCATGGCATCACAAGGTAGCTAAAGCATCAAATGAAACGGTAAGAGGTGCTCTGGACGAGCCTGGCCACGTTGAAGAATTTTATTGTTTAAAAAATTTTCACATATACAAATTCACATAGTTTCTTAATCAACATTATTGACATTCATGACACCTGCAAAACACAACATATGCATGCTAATAATTGAAAGATGAAACGTCACTACCGGAATCGGCTTGTTTGCCGATGGCGGCCAGCTTTGCCGATGACAAAGTGGTCAGCCATCGGCAAACAACCAAGTTTGCCGATGGTAAAGTTCGGCCATCGGCAAAAATCAGTTTGCCCGCGGCCCGACCATCGGCAAACTACGGCCATGGGCAAACCTGTAATTTGCCGGTGGCCAGGCCATCGGCAAACTCCTGTCATCGGCAAAGGCCCGTTTTTGCCGATGGCCGGCCCATCGGCAAAGCCCGGCCATCGGCGGGAATTGGCCACCGACGCCCCGTCGGGGCCGGCCGGCCGTGCCGTTTTGCCGATGGCCGGGCCGTCCGGCCATCGGCAAACAGCCCGGTTCCGATGGCCACGGCCATCGGCAAACCACGGCCACGTGGCAGCCTCGGCCGCCGGGCCCACGCGCTTTGCCGATGGCCGGCCATCGGCAAACTCTTTTTGCCGACGGCTTTGTTCCCGGGCCGTCGGCAAAATCTATATTTGTTTTTTGATTTTTGGTTCCAGTTTTTTCTGGTGCCTTCCTACCTCAAATACAACCCACCTACAAAAATTGAGACCATTTTGAGTTTTTTGCTATATTTTGTGAATTATTTCTCTTTGTTTGTAATTTTTAGGCAACTCCGGTTTTTGAAGCTGCAGGTACATGAAATAATGGAACTTTTTGATCCGAAACATGGTATTCATGATGCTCGGAGTATGTTGAGGCCGTATCCAGCACCTCGCATGAAATTACGACCATTTTGCCGTCGTAATGTGGGGAGTGACGTGCACGGAAAGTGTTTTTAAATTATATAAAATCCAAACGAAGTCTAAAATTGACGAAACTTGACGAGTTGTGTGGCCATGGCATGCGGAGTACGTGGTAAAAATTTCAAAATGTTTCGAGCAAGTTGTAACGTCGGATCGCCAAAACCCAGACAACTTCACATGTGATCACAAGTGATGACATGTGAAGATGTCTTGGTTTTGGCCATCCAACGTGACAACTTGCTCGAAAATTTTTGAAATTTTTATCAGAGACTCCACATGCGATGACAACACAACCCGTCAAGTTTCGTCAATTCGGACTTCGTTTGAATTTGATATAATTTAAAAACACTTTCCGTGCACGTCACTCTCACGTTACGACGGCAAAATGGTGGTAATTTCATGCGAGGTCTTGGATACGGGCCGAACATACTCGGGGAATCATGAATATCATCTTTTGGATCAAAAAGTCCCATTATTTCATGTACTGCAGTTCAAATTTGGAGTCATTTGGGAAAATCCAAAGTAACAGGAATAATTCACGAAATATAGCTAAAAAGTTCAAAAATGTCCCAAGATTTGGAGGTGGGTTGTATTTGAGGTACGAATTTACCGAGAAAAAAAAGCGGAAGCAAAAATCAAAAAAAAAAAGCCAAGTTTGCCGACGGCACGGGAATGCCGTCGGCAAAAACGGTATGCCGATGGCCGGGCCCATGTGGCCATCGGCAAAGTTACTTTGCCGACGGCGGGGCCGTCGGCAAAGCGGGCTTTTTTTTAAAAAAATGGAACAAAGGGCCCAGCCGGCCCAACCCTAACCTCCCATTCACTCGACCCCGTGCGCCGCCACCGCCCAGCTCCTGCCCCCGTCACCCCGCCGCCGAGCCACTCACCGCCCCCGTCGCCGCCGCCCAGCTCACCGGAGCACAGCCGCCCAGCTCGCCGGAGCCCCGCCGACCACCCAGCTCCCCCCGCCCATCTCTCCGTCGCCCCGCCGCCGCTCGACCCGCCGCCGCCCAGATCTCCCTTGCCCCGCCACAGCTCGGCCGGCGGGCGCGGACCGCCGCCACCCCGGCCGCCGGATCCGCCGGTGAGGGTGCTCGGGGCTCTCCCCGCCACCCCGCACCCCCCTCACCTCGGCCGCCGCTTCCCCGGCCCTTTCCGCGCGGCCACCGCCCGCCCGCCCGCCCGGCGCGGCCGCCGGTGTCCGGCGCGGCCCTGTCCTGGCCGAGAAAGGGAGAAGGAGAGGGAGAAGGGGCAGAGGGAGGAGGAGGAGAACGTCGGCCGCCGCCAGCCAGTAGAGGAAGAAAGGGAGAAGGAGGGCCGGAAGAGGAAGAAAGGGAAGAGGGAAGAAAAAAGAGGAAGAAAGGGAAGGTGGAGGAGGAAGAGGAGTAAGGTGCAAAGCCGACGTCCTGTCCTCGCTGCTGCGGTGATCCCTTCCTTCATCGCCGGTCCTCGCTTCGTCGCCGCCAAGGTAAGCCCTACATTCTAGTGTTAGTAGTAGATGTAGTTGTAGTAGATAGTAGTGGTTAGTAGTAGTAGTTAGTAGTGTTATTTCTAGGGTTAGTAGTAGTTAGTAAGTAGTTAACTAGTTCTTAGTATTAGTAGTGTTAGTAGTTAAGTAGTTGTTAGTACTAGTAATTAGTATTGTTAGTAGTGGTTAGTACTAGTAATTAGTATTGTTAGTAGTGGTTAGCTCTTAGTGTTGGCCGAAACCTTCCGTCCACGTCGTCAACGCCTTTCGTCCACTAATATTGATGTCTTTATTGTTTTGCAGAGCAGGATGTGTCGTAGGGGAGCTTGATCGTGTACGTCCCGCCGACACCTCCACCTCCACCGTCGTCGATTCAGCTACGAGAGCAAGGTATATGAACCCTTCTCTTCTTGTCGGCCTTCGTGCCGCTGTGGTTATCGGCCTTCGTGCCGCTATGCTTATCGGCCTTCGTGCCGCTGTGGTTATCGGCCTTCGTGCCGCTATGCTTATCGGCCTTCGTGCCGTGGTGCTTGTTGGCCTTCGTGCCATGTTTTTTGCAGGTTTTGGAACCTCCCGTGCGGGGAGTGCTGCGAAATTTTTAGTGGCTTCTAATCTTTTTTCCTCTTTTTGTAGGAGGAGGAGCTGTGGGAGCTACTCGGTGACGGCGATCTTCTTCTTGGGCATTGCGGGCCTTCCTGCACCGCGTGGACTCTCCTCCGGCCCGCTACCCGCCTCTGCGCCACCACCCTAGGTATAAACCACCTCTGTGTCTTATAGTTGTTGTAAGTACATTGCGTAACCGAGTTAGGCGTCTCCCGTCCGAAAGAGATTCGCGGTCGTTGGTATGCGGATCAGTGCATATCTGCGACGGTTTCTCTTTCGGATTGTCCACGTTTTTGGACAGCCCGAGGATGCATAGATGGGTTAGCTTCCATGTTCTGCCCCTGTCCGAGTCGGAGTTTCGGCAGCCCCTCCCCGTTGTTCTCCGGATACACACTCTCCCAGTCGGGACGTGTATCGGGAGAACGGGGAGGAGGTGTGCCCGAAATTCCGTCTCGGACGGAGCGGAGCATGGAAGCTAACCTCATCTACGCATCCTCGGGGTGGGGATTAGGACCTATCCTTCACCTATTAGATGGTAGGAACGCCTTGTAGATGCAGCTCTTGTTTACATTTACTCGCTTACGTTGGCGCATGACGCAGAGGATGGCTAACCGTGAGTGGATGTACACGGGGTTCAAAGACAAGACGAGAGGAATGGATAAAGGGGACCAATGAATTCCTAGAGCAAGCATTTGGCCCATCGCTAAAGGGTCGATTCGGGTGTTTTGTCCTGTGCCAAGTGTAAGAACGAGACAAGGAAAGAGAAGCGGCCGATGTGGCAAGATATTTGGAAGTATGGATACGTTCCAAACTACACCGATGGACTCTCCATGGGGAACGCAAACGGCTTAGGGAGGCGGTGGTGATACCGGACCTCACGGGGTTTGATGCGAGATGCCGGAATGGCGGACATGCCGCGAGACGTTGGCGCTGTGAAGGAACGGAGGTGGAGGAACAAGATCCGAGGACACGGCAAAGGCGTACTACACCATGATGGAGGCGGCACGCGGCAGCCCCTTCACGTGAACACCAACATTTCTAAACTGGATGCCATTTCACGCCTAATAGGCTTGAAGGCGTCAGGCATCGATCGAGAAGGTTTTGATCTCGTGTTGGCGACGGTTGGCGGGCTGCTTCCGGCGCTTCACGTGTTGCCGAAGAGCACGTACGAGTCACGAAGGCTCCTTCGAGCACTCAAGATGCCGTATGACCCAATCCAAGCTTGTAAGAACGGGTGTGTTCTGTTCCGGGGAGACGAAGAGACAGCAACACACTGTCCGAAGTGCAAAGCCTCTAGATACGTGGAGGTAGAAGGCAGTGATGGCAGTAAGAAACAGTCTAAGATCCCCTTGATGGTGGTTAGGCACCTTCCTGTACTACCGAGGCTGCAGCGGCAGTACATGACACTGGAGTCAGCGAAACAAATGACGTGGCACAAAAATGGCAAAAGATACAGTGACAAGATGCAGCACCCAGCGGATGGCGAGGCATGGAAGCACTTCGATGTCATGAATCCTGAAAAGGCCAAGGAGGCTCGGAATGTACACGTAGCACTGGCAACAGATGGGTTCAACCCGTTTGGGATGAGTGCGGCCCCGTACACTTGTTGGCCCGTGTTCGTGATCCCCCTGAATCTTCCCCCCGGCGTCATGTTCGAACCCAAGAACGTGTTCTTGACGCCTGATAATACACGGACACCGGGCAACAACATGGGTGTGTTCATGCGGCCGGTGTGGGATGAATTGCGAGAAAGCATGGGAAGAGGGGGTGCGACGTATGACCGAGCAACAAAGACGAACTTCACGATGCATGTGTGGTACCGGTACTCAATGCATGACTTCCTGGCGTACGGCTTATTCAGCGCGTGGTGTGTTCACGGGAAGTTCCCTTGCCCAACATGCAAGGCAGATGTGATGTTCACCTAGCTGGCCAAGGGTGGCAAGTATTCTTCTTTCGACAAACATCGTCAATTCCTAAAGGAGGACCATCCACTGAGACGAGATAAAAAGCACTTCACGAAAGGTGTTCAAGTCATCGGCCCCATCCCTAAGGAAAAGAGCCCGGTGACATCCTTGCACAGATAGAGGCTCTCGAAATTGATGACGTGAATGGTGGTTTCAAAGGATATGGTACCACGCACATGTGGACTCATATCTCGGGCTTGACTAGGCTCCCCTACTACAAGGACCTTCTTCTTCCACACAACATCGATGTAATGCACACAGAAAAGAATGTCGCCGAGGCACTCTGGGCAACACTCATGGAGATTGGCAAGAAGTCAAAGGACAACGTTAAGGCTAGACTGGACATTGAAACGATTTGTGATAGACCACATCTAGTGATGAAGGCCCTGCGCCAGGCAAGAGATGGAAGAAGGGCCCGGCCGATTACATCCTGAAGAGGCCACATAGGAAGGAAGCACTGGAGTGGATGAAGAAGCTAAGTTTCCCTGATGGGTATGCGGCGAATCTGAGCAGGGCAGTGAACTTGCATACACGCAACACCTCACTTACAGTTTGGTCCTTGCTTTATGTAAAAGAGTTAACCCAGAGGTGCTATGATTAGACTGACAAGGCTTATAAACTGGCCCTCACCCTCCTAAACTTTCAAGGTGGTACTAAACCCACCAACCACAACACATGGGCTACATGGACTGATTTCACAACTACTGTAGGCTTCTAATGGGCTAGGGTGTTACATTCACCCCCTTTAAGGGCTGACGCCTTTGGAAGATCACCACATATAAGTGCTAGATTTCCAGGACCACCACTTGGTACACCCCTCCATGGGAAACTTGCAATAAGGATTCATTCTTTGATACCATACGTAACACCTCGCATCAAAAACTACTTATATGGCCAAGCTCCACACGTAGAATGGGTCTGCATACGCATAGCACCTCACTTACACTTGCATCCTCGCTTCGTATAACCTAGAGGTGCTACGATTGGAACGACAAGACGTATAAGCTGGCCCTCACCCTCCTAAACTTCCATGGTGATACTAAACGCACCAATCAAAACTACACATAAGCCACACGGGCTACATGGGTCAACTTACTACTACATGCTTCTAATGGGCTGGTGTGTTATAGGTTAAGTATCTCATGTGCATCAAGCTATAATAAACATAATCAAAGCTTTATAACTATTTATATAAAAAGTATTTCAAAGCATAAAAGAAACATGACTTGTAAGCTAATGACTTGTTCACGTTGACAACAGAATCAAAAGATGGCTCAGGTGTAGTAAGCTAACTGCATTGATGTCTTAAGTTATGCCATCAACACTTAGGCAAGGGTGAGCTAAACAATCAACTCTAGGTACACCCAGATTCCGGACAGCAGCACAGCAGCTACTTTTCTCAACCATAACTAAAGATCTAGATATCTAAAAAAGTATTCCTGGGCTTATTTCAATGGAGCTCATGAAGTTGTCTACATCTTTCTTATTATTAAAGGAAGGTGATTCAAGAACTAACAAGGCGAAACAACACAACGGAACATTTCTTTCCAGACTTGGACATGATTAGGCATCAAACTTTAAACAGCTATAACTAGAGTTCTAGATACCAAAAGCTGTGATACTTAACATTTCAGTAAGCTTATGAAAATTAATACAACTACTTAGTTGGTATGATAAGTGATTGAAAGATTAACTATCATAAATCGCTATCTATCAGAGCTGCATAAGTAAACAAAAACTAACAGGGAACCTGTAAAATCTATAGCAACCAACCCAGCCAGCCTAAAATCATGAAATTGTAGGACAAGCAAGATATGGAAGTTCTATGACTTTTGTATTCATCAAATTCGCAGAAAACATGATTTGCACTAAGTAAACAGTAATTTAACAGGAACTGCTCATGCAGCCATTTCAGCATAGAAGTGCAACAAAGTTCATCACTTGAACTACTAATAAATTATGCATAAGTAACTAATTACAAGAATTAAACCACTACTTACAAAAATACTCATACCTTAGTCAAAGCTAGTCATGAAACACATTGAACACCTTAAGCATGGAGACTATATGTGGGTGGAAACTTGCATAAGCCCATACTTACTATTTATTGTATGAACAAGAGACCCTACACCTATGTTACTTCAAGGTTCCCATCAAACATCCACAAAGATCATCCATGAGTGCAACCAAAAGATTGTCGCATAACTTAGTTAGATGCCTCTACCATTAAACTTGCATCACCTAATAATTTATTTAAATCATTTTAATATTAACCAACAAGTTGATGATATAACTATAAAGGAGGAAACTAACTTCCCAAGGAACACCAGGGGTTTGGGTGTCCTAAGGTCCACAAACGAAGTTCAAAACACACCAAGCTCACTAAATTAATTATTTACTTCTTTCAGTATTTATAAAAAGACAATTCAACATACAAGTTAATTAGTTGTTTATAATAAAAGAACTAAGCTAAAATGGACCAGCAAGGTTTTCACATCCATCTTAACATATATAAACATTTAAGAGAACTCAAAAATTAACTAAAGATTTTCTTAAGCCTCTTTAATATTTATTAAACATGGAAAAGGCATTTAAACACACTTAAATTAGTTAACCAAGTAAACTTTTTGTGATGGCAGCTATTAACATGTTAGTTTCATTATCAAAATATTAATATTTGTGTCTACAAAAATCAAACAACAAACATTTTTCTATTAAAAAATGTATCTTTTAAACATATCAAAACTACTGATAAAGACTAACTCATATTTTTTAGGTAGAGCATCTCATAGTAAAGCTAATAAAACAAGAATCACATTTTTATCATAATCCTATAATTAGTTATGAATTAAATAATAATCAGCACATTTAGCATTTTTTAAAAAAGACTAAATCATTTTCTATGCCAAAACCTTTCTCACTTAGTGCACCCGTATACACCGCCACTAACATGAGGGGCCAAGGTCAAATCCGACCTTGCCCAACCTTGACCAAGCAGCAGTTGGTAGGTAGACCGCGGAGCTCGCTGGCGCCCAGAGACGAGTGCTTTGGTGATGGGGACAACACCTACGTGCTTCCCAAGACCTAACACACCTATCTATGCTATCGCGGTTGAACAGATTAGGGATTCTATTGAGCTCAACGCAGGCCATGGTGGCCACAGCGGAGTGGTGAGCGACATGTCGGCCATTAGATCTGTAGCGGTTAAAGCAAAGCGCTGGACAGCATCAGGGGCTCTCCAAGATCAAGCTCAGCTATTCGGTTGAAGCGGAGGTGGAGCGGAGAGAGCTGCCGCCGGGGTGGACGACGGCAGCGGTGCAGACTGGACGGCGAAGCGTTGTTACGGCGCGTCTGGCGCATACTTGGTAAAAGCAATGGACCAATGAGCATCATGGCATCACAAGGTAGCTAAAGCATCAAATGAAACGGTAAGAGGTGCTCTGGACGAGCCTGGCCACGTTGAAGAATTTTATTGTTTAAAAAATTTTCACATATACAAATTCACATAGTTTCTTAATCAACATTATTGACATTCATGACACCTGCAAAACACAACATATGCATGCTAATAATTGAAAGATGAAACGTCACTACCGGAATCGGCTTGTTTGCCGATGGCGGCCAGCTTTGCCGATGACAAAGTGGTCAGCCATCGGCAAACAACCAAGTTTGCCGATGGTAAAGTTCGGCCATCGGCAAAAATCAGTTTGCCGACGGCCCAGCCATCGGCAAACTACGGCCATGGGCAAACCTGTAATTTGCCGGTGGCCAGGCCATCGGCAAACTCCTGTCATCGGCAAAGGCCCGTTTTTGCCGATGGCCGGCCCATCGGCAAAGCCCGGCCATCGGCAGAATTGGCCCACCGACGACGCCGTCGGGGGCCGGCCGACGCCGTGCCGTTTGCCGATGGCCGGGCCGTCCAGCCATCGGCAAACAGCCCAGTTTGCCGATGGCCACGGCCATCGGCAAACCACGGCCACGTGGCAGCCTCGGCAGCCGCCGGGCCACGCGCGCTTTGCCGATGGCCGGCCATCGGCAAACTCTTTTTGCCGACGGCCTGTTCCCAGGCCGTCGGCAAAATCTATATTTGTTTTTTGATTTTTGGTTCCAGTTTTTTTCTGGTGCCTTCCTACCTCAAATACAACCCACCTACAAAAATTGAGACCATTTTGAGTTTTTTTGCTATATTTTGTGAATTATTTCTCTTTGTTTGTAATTTTCCGGCAACTCCAGTTTTGAACTGCAGGTACATGAAATAATGGAACTTTTTGATCCGAAACATGGTATTCATGATGCTCGGAGTATGTTGAGGCCGTATCCAGCACCTCGCATGAAATTACGACCATTTTGCCGTCGTAATGTGGGGAGTGACGTGCACGGAAAGTGTTTTTAAATTATATAAAATCCAAACGAAGTCTAAAATTGACGAAACTTGACGAGTTGTGTGGCCATGGCATGCGGAGTACGTGGTAAAAATTTCAAAATGTTTCGAGCAAGTTGTAACGTCGGATCGCCAAAACCCGGACAACTTCACATGTGATCACAAGTGATGACATGTGAAGATGTCTTGGTTTTGGCCATCCAACGTGACAACTTGCTCGAAAATTTTTGAAATTTTTATCAGAGACTCCACATGCGATGACAACACAACCCGTCAAGTTTCGTCAATTTCGGACTTCGTTTGAATTTGATATAATTTAAAAACACTTTCCGTGCACGTCACTCTCCACGTTACGACGGCAAAATGGTGGTAATTTCATGCGAGGTGTTTGGATACGGCCCGAACATACTCGGGAATCATGAATATCATCTTTTGGATCAAAAAGTCCCATTATTTCATGTACTGCAGTTCAAATTTGGAGTCGCCGGGAAATCCAAAGTAACAGGAATAATTCACGAAATATAGCTAAAAAGTTCAAAAATGTCCCAAGATTTGGAGGTGGGTTGTATTTGAGGTAGGAATTTACGTAAAAAATTGGAAGCAAAAATCAAAAAAAAAAAAAGCCAAGTTTGCCGACGGCACGGGAATGCCGTCGGCAAAAAAGTATGCCGATGGCCGGGCCCATGTGGCCATCGGCAAACTTTTTGCCGACGGCCGGGGCCGTCGGCAAAGCGAATTTTTTTTTTTGAAAAAAAAAATGGAACAAAGGGCCCGGCCGGCCCAACCCTAACCTCCCATTCACTCGACCCCGTGCGCCGCCACCGCCCGCTCCCCCGCCCCGTCACCCCGCCGCCGAGCCACCGCCCCCCGTCGCCGCCGCCCAGCTCACCGGAGCACGGCCGCCCGGCCCGCCGGAGCCCCCCGACGGCCACCCGGCTCCCCGCCCATTTCTCCGTCGCCCCCGCCGCCGCTCGACCCGCCGCCGCCCAGATCTCCCTTGCCCCGCCACAGCTCGGCCGGCGGGCGCGGACCGCCGCCACCCCGGCCGCCCGGATCCGCCGGTGAGGGTGCTCGGGGCTCCTCTCCCCGCCACCCCGCCCACCTCCCCCTCACCTCGCCGCATCGCTTCTTCCCCGGCCCTTTCCGCGCGGCCACCGCTTCCCCCTCCTTCCGGCGCGGCCGCCGGCCCATGGTCATGGGCGCGGTGATGTCGGCCGAGAAAGGGAGAAGGAGAGGGAGAAGGGGGCGAGGGAGGAGGAGGAGAACGAGGTGTCGCCGCCGCCGAATGTTAGAGGAAGAAAGGGAGAAGGAGGGCCGGAAGAGGAAGAAAGGGAAGAGGGAAGAAAAAGAGGAAGAAAGGGAAGGTGGAGGAGGAAGAGGAGTAAGGTGCGGCGACGTCCTGTCCGCGTTGCTGCGGTGATCCCTTCCTTCATCGCCGGTCCTCGATAATCGTCGCCGCCAAGGTAAGCCCTACATTCTAGTGTTAGTAGTAGATGTAGTTGTAGTAGATAGTAGTGGTTAGTAGTAGTAGTTAGTAGTGTTATTTCTAGGGTTAGTAGTAGTTAGTAAGTAGTTAACTAGTTCTTAGTATTAGTAGTGTTAGTAGTTAAGTAGTTGTTAGTACTAGTAATTAGTATTGTTAGTAGTGGTTAGTACTAGTAATTAGTATTGTTAGTAGTGGTTAGCTCTTAGTGTTGACGAAACCTTCCGTCCACGTCGTCAACGCCTTTCGTCCACTAATATTGATGTCTTTATTGTTTTGCGAGCGGGATGTGTCGTAGGGGAGCTTGATCGTGTACGTCCCGCCGACACCTCCACCTCCACCGTCGTCGATTCAGCTACGAGAGCAAGGTATATGAACCCTTCTCTTCTTGTCGGCCTTCGTGCCGCTGTGGTTATCGGCCTTCGTGCCGCTATGCTTATCGGCCTTCGTGCCGCTGTGGTTATCGGCCTTCGTGCCGCTATGCTTATCGGCCTTCGTGCCGTGGTGCTTGTTGGCCTTCGTGCCATGTTTTTTGCAGGTTTTGGAACCTCCCCGTGCAGGGGAGGTGCTGCCGAAATTTTTAGTGGCTTCTAATCTTTTTTCCTCTTTTTGTAGGAGGAGGAGCTGTGGGAGCTACTCGGTGACGGCGATCTTCTTCTTGGGCATTGCGGGCCTTCCGCACCGCGTGGACTCTCCTCCGGCCCGCTACCCGCCTCGCGCCGCCACCCTAGGTATAAACCACCTCTCGTGTCTTATAGTTGTTGTAAGTACATTGCGTAACCGAGTTAGGCGTCTCCGTCCGAAAGAGATTCGCGGTCGTTGGTATGCGGATCAGTGCATATCTGCGACGGTTTCTCTTTCGGATTGTCCACGTTTTTTGGACAGCCCGAGGATGCGTAGATGGGTTAGCTTCCATGTTCCGCCCCTGTCCGAGTCGGAGTTTCGGCAGCCCCTCCCCGTTGTTCTCCGGATACACACTCTCCCAGTCGGGACGTGTATCGGGAGAACAGCGGGGGAGGTCTTGCCAAATTCCGTCTCGGACGGGAGCGGAGCATGGAAGCTAACCTCATCTACGCATCCTCGGGTGGGATTAGGACCTATCCTTCACCTATTAGATGGTAGGAACGCCTTGTAGATGCAGCTCTTGTTTCGTTACTCGCTTACGTTGGCGCATGACAGAGGATGGCTAACCGTGAGTGGATGTACACGGGGTTCAAAGACAAGACAGAGGAATGGATAAAGGGGACCAATGAATTCCTAGAGCAAGCATTTGGCCCATCTGCTAAAGGGTCGATTCGGGTGTTTTGTCCCTGTGCCAAGTGTAAGAACGAGACAAGGAAAGAGAAGCGGCCGATGTGGCAAGATATTTGGAAGTATGGATACGTTCCAAACTACACCCGATGGACTCTCCATGGGGAACGCAAACGGCTTAGGGAGGCGGTGGTGATACCGGACCTCACGGGGTTTGATGCGAGATGCCGGAATGGCGAGACATGCCGGCGTACGTTGGCGCTGTGAAGGAACGGAGGTGGAGGAACAAGATCTAGAGGACACGGCAAAGGCGTACTACACCATGATGGAGGCGGCACGGCAGCCCCTTCACGTGAACACCAACATTTCTAAACCGGATGCCATTTCACGCCTAATAGGCTTGAAGGCGTCGGGCATCGATCGAGAAGGTTTTGATCTCGTGTTGGCGACGGTTGGCGGGCTGCTTCCGGCGCTTCACGTGTTGCCGAAGAGCACGTACGAGTCACGAGGCTCCTTCGAGCACTCAAGATGCCGTATGACCCAATCCAAGCTTGTAAGAACGGGTGTGTCCTGTTCCGGGGGGAGACGAAGAGACAAGCAACACACCGTCCGAAGTGCAAAGCCTCTAGATACGTGGAGGTAGAAGGCGGTGATGGTAGTAAGAAACGGTCTAAGATCCCCTTGATGGTGGTTAGGCACCTTCTGTACTACCGAGGCTGCAGCGGCAAGTACATGACACCGGAGTCACGAAACAAATGACGTGGCACAAAAATGGCAAAAGATACGGTGACAAGATGCAGCACCCGGCGGATGGCGAGGCATGGAAGCACTTCGATGTCATGAATCTTGAAAAGGCCAAGGAGGCTCGGAATGTACACGTAGCACCGGCACAGATGGGTTCAACCCGTTTGGGATGAGTGCGGCCCCGTACACTTGTTGGCCCGTGTTCGTGATCCCCCGAATCTTCCCCCGGCGTCATGTTCGAACCCAAGAACGTGTTCTTGACGCCGATAATACCTGGACACCGGGCAACAACATGGGTGTGTTCATGCCGGTGTGGGATGAATTGCGAAAGCATGGGAAGAGGGGGTGCGACGTATGACCGAGCAACAAAGACGAACTTCACGATGCATGTGTGGTACCGGTACTCAATGCATGACTTCTGGCGTACGGCTTATTCGGCGCGTGGTGTGTTCACACGAAGTTCCCTTGCCCAACATGCAAGGCAGATGTGATGTTCACCTAGGCTGGCCAAGGGTGGCAAGTATTCTTCTTTCGACAAACATCGTCAATTCCTAAAGGAGGACCATCCACCGAGACGAGATAAAAAGCACTTCACGAAAGGTGTTCAAGTCATCGGCCCCATCCCTAAGGAAAAGAGCCCGGTGACATCCTTGCACGAGATAGAGGCTCTCGAAATTGATGACGTGAATGGTGGTTTCAAAGGATATGGTACCACGCACATGTGGACTCATATCTCGGGCTTGACTAGGCTCCCCTACTACAAGGACCTTCTTCTTCCACACAACATCGATGTAATGCACACGAAAAGAATGTCGCCGAGGCACTCGGGCAACACTCATGGAGATTGGCAAGAAGTCAAAGGACAACGTTAAGGCTAGACTGGACATTGAAACGATTTGTGATAGACCACATCTAGTGATGAAGGCCCCGCGCCGGGCAAGAGATGGAAGAAGGGCCCGGCCGATTACATCCGAAGAGGCCACATAGGAAGGAACTTGGAGTGGATGAAGAAGCTAAGTTTCCCGATGGGAGCGAATCGACGCGGGCGGTGAACTTGCAGACCGGCAAAGTCGTAGGGATGAAGAGTCATGACTTCCACATCCGGATTGAGCGTATCCTTCCCTGCGATGACCCGGGGATACCTCCCGAGCCAAGCGGTGTGGCGCGTCCCGGGCGAGTTGAGCTTTTCTTCCGCCGGCTTTGTGCCAAGGAGTTGTCTCGGGAAGTTTGTGTTGAACTGGAGGAACAAGTACCAAAGTTGCTCGCAAGTTGGAGATGATATTTCCACCGGGCTTCTTCCTCTCCATGCAGCATCTCATTTTGCACCTACCAAGGGAGGCACGGTTGGGGGCCGTGCAACACCGGTGGTGCTATCCAATCGAGAGGTGTCTAAAGCTACTTCGGAAGAAGTGTAAAAATAAAGCCAAAATTGAGGCTTCCGTTGCGAGAGGCATTCATTATGGAGGAGGTGTCGACATTCACACGGGCGTACTATACCGAAAAACTTCAAAGACCGGGAGATCCAACCCCTCGTTACAACATCGACGAGAATTCATGCACCCTCGGCCTTTTCAAAGGGGATCTCGGGAGAGCGGCGCAGGACCAACGTGTACTTGATGCATGATGAGTGGCACACTATCATGATATACTTGTTGCTGAACCTTGAAGAAACCCGAGATTATCAAGAGTAAGTTCTCGATGAGCTAGCTTGTTAAATATGCCGCCACTATCCTCCACCTATTCACCCCCCTTGTCTATTGTTTCTCCGGGAATTTATCATTGAACACTGGAGGGGCAAGACGGCTCCTACCGAGGATGAAAAAGACCATCTTCTCGACATAATAAGCCCGATTTCGTCAATTGGTTCAGTAGCAAGGTACCATCCAAGTAACCTCTTTCGACTTTGAGATTCCGCTTTGCTCCTATGAGCGAGTAATGTAACTATCTACCTGTCCTAACCTTGCAGGCTAATTTTGATGCGGAAATGAGTCCTGCATTGAGATGTGTGGGCAAATGCTTTGACCGTAGTGTCAGGTCATTCAACGTTTATGACGTGAATGGCTATCGCTTTCGCACGAGAAAGTACGAAGAGAAATGGGGCAACCTAAAAACCACGTGCAGCGGAGTTCGTACGCCCGGCACGGATGGGAAGGACTATTACGGCATAGTCGATGAGATATTTGAGCTTGACTTTGGCAAAGACCTAGGTTGTAAGCCAGTGGTATTCAAATGCCATTGGTTCGATCCTGGGGTCACGAAAAAGGACACATCAATTGGGCTAGTCGAAATCCGAGAGGATTCCAAATATGGAGGAGACGATGTCTATATTGTGGCTAACCGAGACGCCACGCAAGTTTATTATCTCCCATGGGCAAACCAAAATGACGTGCGCCTTGCGGGTTGGAGCCTTGTGCACATGGTATCGCCACACGGTAAAGCGGCGGTCCCAAACGATGATGATTACAACTTTGACCCAAGGAATGATGAGTTCTATCAACCCGAGGGGCTAGAAGGTAGGTTGGAGATAGACATTGCTTCGCCGATGGGTATGGAAGTAAACAACGAAATCGATGAGGACGAGGGTGATGAGGTACACGATCGAGGACTTACGAATCCTTGAGGAATGGCAAAAGTGGCGACGCGATGTAGTTGTTGAGGAGGATGTTGATCATGATGAGGATGAAAGAGAGCTCGACAATATTGATAGTGATGATGACACTACTGATGATGAGGACGAGCGCTCGCCGGCAATATTGCCTTTCGCGGAGATAATTTCTAATTCATGTAATACTATATTGTTATTAATATTACCTTGCAGTTCTTAATTTTGCTTTGCATTTATGTTTCTTTACAAGTATTTGTCATTAATACTAACTCTTCTAATCTTTGTCATTGCGGGCACTCGACAAAATGCCGGGCGGAAAGCGGCCCGGCGGAACGTCCGGTCGAGGTACCGGACGCGGCGGCCCGAGGAGGAGGAGCACGTGGCGGCCGACCACCGCGAGGACGACCACCTCGAGGACGAGGAGCACGTGGCGGCCGACCACCGCGAGGACGAGGACGAGGACGAGGAGCTTGAGGTGGAGCCGTCCACCAGTCGGGGTCGGAGGCCCCCCAGCGGACGACACCGCACGCCGTCGAGGAGGCTGTTCCCGACGGCCTCCCAGGAGGAGGCGACGACGAGGACGACGACCGGTGACGGTGGCGGCGGCGGCGGTGGAGACGACGAGGACGGCGAGGGTGGCGACGACGAGGTCCGGGGTGGCGACGAGGAGTCCGCGGGCGGCTCGAGTTCCACGGCTCCTCGTAAGCCCTTCCGGCGCGGCCCCACCGGGCTCCACGACCCTCCGGGGCCGCCGACGAGCGCCGGTGATCCGGCCCGCGGGCAAGTAAGTAACCATTGTTGATTTCTACACTTGTTCATATGACATTTTCAAATTCAAAATGCGTACTAACAATTGCTGTTAATGACTCATGCAGGGGCTGGAAAAAGGTGACAAAAAAGGAGTGCTCACGCTGTCCAACTAGCATCCGAGCTCCCGCCGATTAAGAAGCACTTCCTGGTTTGGTCGTCACCCCCAAGGGTGAGACCATCGTCGCCGGAGGATTGGCGGGACTTCTACCTTATCACGGACGACCGGGGAAGAGTCGTTGCTCGAGAAGATCAAGGATGAGTTCGGGTGAGTCTTTGCATCGCATCACATATCTCAATACAACATTATTCGTTGGACTTCTTTCAAACAATGAAATGATGTTTGATGCCTCGTGTGCGTTGTACTTCAAGTTGGACGAGGGGGTGGACGAGGTGCGGGCATCGCAGCAGCGGGGACGTGGTGTGCGCCGACCGGCTCGGGGACATGTTCTACGAGGCGCGTACCCGAGCCGTCATCGGCTACTACGCCAACATGAAGAATCGAGAAGATAAGTAAGACGGAGGCCCGGGAGTTGTCTTGTCGGGGAGGAGACCGACCTCACCGAGGAGCAAGTACTTGCGGGTAATTAGGCAGGAAACATCCGTTATGATTTCTTACATGACACATTCCATTCATTATCTGTAATATCAAAAACTTGAATGTCATGCAGATGCCTCCGGGCTGGTGCAGCAAGTACGAGGACTGCTGGGAGGCAATTGTCAGAGGGTGGCGTACGCCTGCGGCGTACGCGGAGCGCCTGAGACGTCATTTGAAACGCAAGGCGGAGCTCGACCGGTCAGGGGTCTCACACCACCAAGGGAGCCTGATCCTGCCAGAGTACATGGACAGATGGGTATGTATCCTTCTGTTGATGCATTTGTTATAGCGCTCAATTGTCACTACTTGTAACCATGTTTGTGTTTTCCTCGCAGTCGTCGTCGCATGGTGGTGAGCAAATCAATGAGTTCACGGGGTTCGCGCTTGCTCACATCGGCAAAGCGAAAGCGCCCACCACCGTGTACAGCTCGTCGCACTTGCCAGAGAAGTACACCAGCCCGACGGTCTACGAGAGGCTCACCAAGTACACCGCCGCAGCTCGAGCGAAACATGGCGACACCTACGACCCCGCCACCGAGCCCCTGGACACTGACCTCCTGCAGAGGGTTGGAGGAGGGAAGCAGCACGGCCGGTACTACTTGGCCAACAGCGCCATCGACCCGTCCTCTGTTGAGACGCTGACCGAGATCCGCAGGAGAGACCGGGAAAGTGGGGGCGGATCACAGATCCCCATAGCGCCTCGGCAGCAGAGCAGCGCGCAGGTGATCAGCGGTCTTCAGGTAAGTGGAGTTTCATGATGTAGCCTGCCTTCATGATGTAGCCTCGCCTTCAAATAACATCAATCGTCTTGGTGTAATATTGCGAGGCCACGATCGAGGAGATGAAGGCCGAGGAGGGAGCGGGAGGCGGCCATTGAGGCGAGGATTGAGGCGAGGATGTCGGCGCGGGTTCAGGAGCAGGTGGCGGCACTGACGGCGCACTACCAGCGTCAGTTGGGCAGGCACTTCGCGGCCCAGATCCCGGGAATGGAGGAGCCTCCTGCCTCGATCTACGCTCCACCACCGGTAGTTCCACTGCCTGGTGCACTGCCTCTTCCTGGACTTGGTCGGGTGAGTACATTGCCTCTCGCTTTAGCTTGTCGCGTCAGTTGGCCTTCGTGCCATGTTTGGCCTTCGTGCCCATGTTTGGCCTTCGTGCCCATGTTTGGCCTTCGTGCCATGTTTTTTTTGCAGGTTTTGGAACCTCCCCGTGCGGGGAGGTGCTGCCAAAAATTTTGCGGGGAGTTGTACTAATTACATCACTTGTTCTTTGTGCAGCACCGTCGGCGGGTTCGAACCCGACTCCAAGCCCACCGGGAGCTTCTCCACGGCACCGAGCTTCCCCACGCCACCGTACCGGGGCTTCCCCACGCAGACGCATGCGGGGTCCTCCACCGCCGCAGGGGTACTCGTGGCCGCAGCACCCGCACTCCGGGCCTGCCGCCTTCCCTCCGCACCCCGGGCACTCCGTCCCTGCCGTGCTCCCTCCGCAGCACGTCGGCCACCGGCGCACGCCGCGGCCCCGGGCAGCCGAGTTGGCTGCGTGGGAGGATGCTTCTTTGGGGCTCCGGGACCCAAGGGGATGGCGCCACTAGCTAGGTTTAGTCTTGTAGCTTGTGAGATATGTATGGATGACTTGTGACATGTATGACTCTTTTGCTTGTGGCCCGGATATGTTTGGATTCCGATGGACATGTATCGATGCTTAAAACCGTATTTCGTTACTATATATGTGGATTATATGCTATATATGTGGGTTAATTGATATATATGTGATGCATGTGCTAAATTGTAATGTAAATGGAAAGAAAACAGAAAAAAAAAATTAAAATTTTTTTTTTTCCAGGTTTGCCGATGGCTAGCCATCGGCAAACCTGGGGTTATGATTCAGCTAATCCCCAGGTTTGCCGATGGCCAGGGCCATCGGCAAACTTGCCATAACTTTGCCGATGGCCATGGCCATCGGCAAACCCATTTTTATTTTTTTTTTGAAATTTTTTTGCCGATGGCCTCGGCCATCGGCAAACTTAATGCCGACGGCCTTGGCCATCGGCAAAAAAATTTCAAAAAAAAATAAAAAAATCTTTGCCGATGGCCGGGGCCACGTCAGCCATCGGCAAAGCCACCGTCAGCCTGACGGCGCGTCGGCTGACGTGGCGGCTTTTCCGATGGCACGCGTGGCCATCGGCAAAAGGTTTCCGATGGCAATGTCAGTGGCCATCGGCAAACCCGGCTTTGCCGATGAATTGTTTGCCGATGGGGTTTTGCCGATGGCCACTGACCTTTGCCATCGGCAAACCTTTTGCCGATGGGAAAAGTGCCTTTGCCGATGGCGGCCGGCCATCGGCAAAAAGGGCCGTTCCGGTAGTGCGTATTTATGACATAATGCTTGATGATATGTTCACGATGAACATGATCAAGATTTTAATTCGCCTTTTAACACCTAGGGTGTTACAATAGTATAGGATTCGTAAGGTTAAAATGGCTTCAAAGTTTTAGGAGTTAATTATTGGAGACTGTTGGAGATGATCTAGGGTTCAAGCTTTGAGATTACAAGCTGATTCTTGACGTATCATTAGTACACTATTTGCTAGACGCGAGATTGGCCTTTTTAAATTTATGCACAACTGTCATATTGAAAGTCGTCAAAGCTTTATGCATGGTGCTGTGACTTTACTCTAAATACTATTGAGCCCGACACCCATAGGCATCACTTGACGCCCCCTAGCCTCTACCAACCTTGCTCATTCCTACAAGTACCCTCACCTCATCTTCAAACTATAAAAGGAGGTGTGGAGCTTGGTAAAGATCATCCCCAAGCATTCCAAGCTTCCAAGCATCATGCAAGCTGAGGAGTAGCCCTAGAAGTAGTAGCTAGCTCGAGTAGTGGAAGTAGAGCCAGAGCTAAGCTGTTCTGAGAGTCCAGAAGAGTCTTCCGTGTCTGGTATAGCTCTATTGTATTCTTTGTTAGCATTTACTTATTTAGTACGTTACTTTGTTCGAGTACTCTCTTAAGTAATATAGCTTTGCTTTGTTCAAGTTCTAGTTCACTCTTGCTCATCCGTAGTGAGCTTAGGTGCTTGTTCTTTGGCACTAGTAGCGTTTGTACCCTTTTGCTTAGTTTGATCTTCATTAGTACGGGTTCCACCTTTTGGTTAGAGTACTTCAATCTCATTTCACCAGAACTTGAATCGGAGTAATGAGTTTTTGTAGCCCCAGAATTAGCTAGGCAAGCTTTATTACAGTAGAGTTCTCATGTTTGGGTAGATGATCCCCAAGTCTATCTTACAATTGCTTGTAAACGATGTAACCATTTATGTGAATCAATAAGTTTCTTTGACGTACAACATATGCGAATCAATAAGTTTGCCTGAAGTTTGAAAAAAAGACTATCACCTATAGCTAGTCGCCATATGTAGCTAATGCTATATATTCAGTCAGGAATTACTCGATTATTCTGCCAAACAAGGAGACAAAATAAAAGACTACTGATACAATAGTTTTAGTTATGCACTTAGATATAGACTACGTCTACGTACATAGCAAAAGCGATATATCTAGACATGGCAAAACATTTTATAATTTAGAATGGAGGGAGTGCCATTTTGATTTTTCTTATATAAAAAAAAGAAAGAAAGTTGTATACGAAGAAGTCTTTATGCAACGCAGAGAACAATTGAAAGGTACTTCCTCTGTCCCTTTTTTGCGTGGTTTACACTTTTCGAAATCAAACGAACTTAACTAAATATGAATATTTATGATATACTACTCTTTCATTGTGCCACATCCGTGGTCATGTAGTAGTGCAGTGTACTATAAGCTCAGTGCTCTCCCCATGATCTCCCCTCATCATCCAACCCAACCCATCCCAACCAGGTTAGTTGAGTGCGACGAAGAGCAATGGTGCCCTGGGACGCGCTCGTCGATGCCGCGCTCGCGACTCTGGCCCCTAGGAAGCTGCTGTTCAACACACAGGTCATCAGCCTCGCGCCGCCGCCGGTTCTCCTGGAGACCTTCGCTGGACCCGGGCCTTGGGACCGCGACACCGTCGAGATCCAGGTCGACCGCAACTCTCTCGAGCAGTGGCTCACCACAAGTCAGTGCCCATGCCCAGTCCAGCCCCATTCCTTCCGATCGCCTACATCTATCAACATTGATTTTGTTTCTACTGCCCACTGGTTATCATTAAACTTACTAATTTTTTAATGAATGAACAACGCATGGGGTTATCATTAATTAGATGGCGAGGTGAATATCCAAGAAGATGAGGTGAACGGGAAACTGATTCTTTTCTCTGGGAACGACTACATGAGCCTCAGCGCGCATCCGGCAGTCCGTGCCACTGCAGCGAAGGCATGTTTCTTCCCCCTCTTAGGCACTTTGAACGAAGAAGCACTTTTTTTTATTGTTTTGTTGTGCTTGCATTGGCACTTGGCAGGCAGCTCATGAGTATGGGATGGGGCCCAGAGGCTCTCCAGTGATCTATGGTTACACTACTTACCACAAACTGGTGGAGGAATCACTGGCGAAACTGAAGAAAAAGGAGGTGCCATATATTCTGTTCAAATAAAGTCAGTTTCTTCGTTCAGTTTAGTTTGATGATTTCCATTGCCTTGGTTCTGCAGGATTGCGTTGTTTGTTCCAATGGATTCTCTGCAAACATGGCCTTTATGACTGCCGCGGGTAGTATCGCCTCTCTTTTGGCTACTGGGAGAAAACCGGCACCGGACGAAAGGATTGCAATTTTCTCGGATACCCTTAACCATGCGTCGATTATCGATGGGATTCGCCTTATGGAGAGACGGCAGCAAGCAGTAACGTTTGTGTACAACCATTGTGACATGTCGCATCTTGACTCCCTGCTGTACGTTTCCTTCCTTTCTGTTTAAGATGGTCCGGGATCTCTTAGCTAGCTTGGCACTCATCAATCATGACCCATCATAAGATTAAGATATATACTCTCTCTCTGTACCAAACTAAAAGTCATTCTCGCTTTAAGAGAAGTCAACCTTTTTAAACATTGAGTAATTATATAGAAAGAATATTAATATATTTATAATTCATAATTAGTATCATTAGATAGATAATATATTTTTATAACAAACTTGTTTGGAGATATAAATTTTATGAGTATTTTCTACAAAGCTAGTCAATATTGAGAAAGTTTTGCATGTTTTCCATAACATCTTTCTTTTTAGGACAGAGGGCTACTCTATGTTATATTTATCCATGTTAACACTAGAATTTGGTCGGGAATATGACAGGTGGGCCCGCAAAGAGCAGAGAGAGCAATTCGGCAAATGCGTATGCGGTCGGCTAATTTCCGTGTGATCGGCAAATGGCCAAGCGGTCGGCAACTGCTTTGTTTGAAGGCGGAAAAGGAAAAGGGAAGCTGATCGGAAAAGGAAGGAGTCATGATGGTCAAGGACTCCGATTATGGATAGAGTTAGCGTGTCTTTGTTTTTCCAATTTTGGTTAGATAGTTCGTGAGTGCTTAGGACTCATGTTTTGTCCAGGGTATAAATATAAACCCTCGACCATTGTAATAGGGGTTCACAACCAAATCAATACAACCGGCCCCGTGCCACCTTTTCGAGTCCTTTAGTCGAGTCGTCGAGTTCTTCGAGAGGGCCAATCGATCCGTCGACCTCCATAAGTCCCGGCGACCTTGTTATCATGTCTAGTATGAATTTGGTCGGGAATATGACAGGTGGGCCCGCAAAGAGCAGAGAGAGCAATTCGGCAAATGCGTATGCGGTCGGCTAATTTCCGTGTGATCGGCAAATGGCCAAGCGGTCGGCAAATCGCTTTGTTTGAAGGCGGAAAAGGAAAAGGGAAGCTGATCGGAAAAGGAAGGAGTCATGATGGTCAAGGACTCCGATTATGGATAGAGTTAGCGTGTCTTTGTTTTTCCAATTTTGGTTAGATAGTTCGTGAGTGCTTAGGACTCATGTTTTGTCCAGGGTATAAATATAAACCCTCGACCATTGTAATAGGGGTTCACAACCAAATCAATACAACCGGCCCCGTGCCACCTTTTCGAGTCCTTTAGTCGAGTCGTCGAGTTCTTCGAGAGGGCCAATCGATCCGTCGACCTCCGTAAGTCCCGGCAACCTTGCTATCATGTCTAGTATCATGCGGTGGATTTAGATAATGATGCAAGTAGTCTTGTTGCAATGCTTAGTATCATGCGGTGGATTTAAGCATTGAACCAAGAGGGTTCCGTGTTAGTCATGAGTCGTGCGGCTTGTAAGATTAGCTAGGAGCTAGTTACCAAAGTTTCTCTCGATTAGGTCATGAGTCATGAGTAAAGATCTAAGCTTAGAGGCTAGTTATCGGCTCTTTTAGATTTGGCATGATCTAATAGATTCATTAAGTTATCATGTGTTGCATGTTTATTTAATGTTTAATTATTTGCAACACTCTTTTGCCCAATCTAGATTGATACTCTTTCGGCTTGTTGATCGTTCTTTCATGTTTATTCAATATCGAGTAGATCAAACTCATATAGCCGAATTAGATCAATCTAGGTTGTCACGTGTTGCGGGTTCATCACGTTATATGTAGATAAGCCTTGACAGACCGGGTACCGTGCGGCGATATGTGGTCTTTGGGTTACTCTAGAGCTAGTCATCCGGTGGACTAGAGATCGGTTTAATCGATAGGTTCCTTTTACATGTCACTTGTTTGTTCCTTCTTCATGGACCCCGATTCGGCAATCTTGCCGATACGGTTATGCTTATACATGTAGCAAGTATCTATGGATCTTTTAGACAATCACGTGCTTTTAGCTCTCTATTGCTAGATTGTATCATGCGGTGGATTGATCTAGTAGTAAGGAGTGGTGTAAATTCATAGTGAGTGGTATCATGCGGTGGATTAGCTTGCTTGAGTTTATGCTTGACGGGTTTATGAAGGCTAGACGTGCGGCAGACTAGTTGAAGTAGCCTATGCATGTATTTGTTTAGTAGATTTATATTTATAAGTTACTTATTCTTAATTATTAAGTGCTTGATGATGCTTTAAACCCGAGAAGTAGTTTGATATGCGTTTCACGATTCAATTTTGTTCAAACATGTCTTCATCTATCGTATTCGGCAATTTCGTTGTTTACATCAGTTATGTACTTTAGCCGAATGAATTGCAAACTTGTTGGCGATAGCTTCTATAGCTATATGTCGTCGTAAGTGGCTTCGGGGCCGTAAAGATGGAACTGTCTCGGTCTCACCCAAAGACGTTCCAGCTTATGATCTTACTGTTTTATCCCTTGTCGATTTTCAGGTCAAATCGACTGGCACGCCACCGGATTCAGACGCCCGGGCACCCGATTGAAGCTAGGCTTTCCGGCTTGCTGTGTGTGAGACACAGTGCGCCACATTTTGTGTCAACACACTTTTTGGCACGCTCGGTGGGACCACTTCTCAATATAAGATGGGATCGGAAATTGACAACAGTCACGTTCTGAACGTGACCATGGACGAGCTGCCGCCAGAGCAACGCCAGATGGTGGAGCAAGCAATGGAACAATTTCAGCAGAAATGTCTGATGTCCTTTTCCAAGAACAAGAGTGGCAGAGTGATGATCAAGCAAGCACCGCCACGAGTTCTTCTCGCCGGTCGGGCCTCCGATGTTACCGACGAGGAGGAGATGCAGAGGGTAGTTGGAGCCATCTACAAAGCAGTAGGAGACACTATGTTGAATCACAACACAGCTTTCCCGGGCACCTTCCTCAAAATCATGGCTGAAACTTTTGGTCCGGCGGTTGACAAACGATTTGAAGCAAGATTTGGAGAGCTTGTCAGGGCCGTTGTACTTCAACACTCAAGCAATCTTCGGGGAAGTCAACTGGAGGAGAAGAGATAATCGGTACAAGCAAGGATGGAGCTATTCATGATGGAAAAGAGAAGCCTCCCGTGACCGAGCAAAGCAAACTCATGGTCGTAGCTTTTGGTGCGACAACAGATATACCCGCATCTCGCTTACAAGATTTCTCCAAGAGCAAACAGATTGCATAAGAGTGTCTATGGAGATGGGTATAGTGAATTCACTGACATACGGTGCTCGGATGCTTTGCCGAATCCAGGATACGGGAGTGCATCGGGAGTGCCTTCTAAGAGACGGGGAGCGAAAGATGCAAATGATGAGCTCCTAAGCGTAATGGCCGATATGATGCGAATCAATTCGGCCTCGAAACCAAAGCATCGACATATGCATACAAATCTCCTTTCCCGAATGGTACAATAGGGTAGCTCTTCCACCAAGAGTTAAGCCACCAACGGATTTGACCAAATTCTCAGTCGGTCGATGACACCAGCACCATTGAGCATGTCAGTAGATATCCGATGCAACTTGGAGAAGCTGCTGCGATGAAGCTTGGAGGATTAGATATTTTCCTATGTCTCGACGGGGCCGGCTTTCACATGGTTTGCATCGCAGCCGGCCAATTCCATTGGTACATGGGCAGAATTGGAGCAAAAGTTCCATTCATACTTTTATACAGGAACCAATGAGAAGAAGATGGTTGATCTGTGGGCTATGAGGATGAAGACTACTGAGACACCAATGGAGTATCTCCGCAGATTCAGAGAAGCAAAGAACATGTGCTATTCTCTGACTATTCCTGATGATCAACTCGCACAATTGGTCATTGCAGGCATGCTGCCACATATCAGAGACAAGCTATTCGGCATGGAGTTTGAAGACCTTGGGCAGCTTGCACAAAAGCTGACAGCAATGAGCAATCAAGCCCAAGGGTTCGAAGAGATGCTCGTTTTCGAAGAACAAGTAACCGTTGACATGTATCGTGGATTTCTAGAAGAAGCATCTCGAATATGAAGATGAAGATGAAGTAGTCGCTGCAGAGTTGAGCTGGACAAAGGAGCCTACTTTGGTTAGTCATCGGTGGGTGAAGCAAAGAAAAGGGATCCTATGATTTTGATGTCGCAAAGCGTATAAGCTCTTTTTGTATCTCGGTCCAAGAGGGACGCGTTAAGCCGCGTAAGGACATCCTATCCGCGCCCGAAGGAGTAAAGGATAAGAAGTACCGTGGATTTCATGATACAAACTCTCATCATATCAATGATTGCCGAGTGTTCGAGTAAAGATTCGAAGGCTATTCAAGATGGACACTTAAGATTTGATGGCAAGATGAAAGTAGACAAGAACCCGTTCCTCGAACATGGTCTCTTTCTCCATAGGCATGGTTGATGCCGGTGAGTCCAAGGAAAAGGGAAAGATGAAGGTTCTGACATCTGAAAGAGCCAAGGAGAGTGGTTCTGTTGACCCTAATCGGCAAGTTACCAAGGAGGAAGTGCAACAAGCGCAGTTCAAGAATAGCCAAACAGAGAAGGGTCAGACTTCAGATGCAGCTAAGGGAAATTGCCGAATACACGCTGATCCGAAGCGCAGGGTTACAGCACGACACTTGTTGAATAAGTGGCAATGGGAAAAGAAGATGGAATATGATGAGGAACAGCAGTACATTGAAGAGGAGCGCAGGTTCATGGCAGAACATCGCAGATATGAAGCGGAGGTGCGCCAAAGAGAACAAGAAGAGTACAGGAGAGAACAAGAGCAATCTCATTGGAACTGTTCTTTCTTCAGACACTGTTGGAATGAAGGCTTGAAGTTGCCTGCCAGGAACAATTGCCCCGAATGCGTGATCAATATTCGAATACAGCAATCTCGAGTCAACCGCCCCGTTCACGATAGACTTGGGATGAAAGTTCCAGAGAACGATCGGCGCTTAAAAATAAACAGTTTTGATGAACATCGGAGGAAGAGATTTGCAGATCAAGCTTGGGCTCACAGCAGTGTCCATAATGCAGAAGAGAGCTCCTACAGGTGGCAAAGAGGACAGTGGTGCCCTCCTGGTCTGCGGAAAAGTCAGAAGAGAAGAGTTCAGCGTTTGAGAAATCAAGAACTGAAACAGGAATTAGCCGAAAAGAAGCCAATGTGGCGTCCTAAGAAAAAGGATAATGGACAGGTCCTTGGCCGATACTAACATGGTGTTCTTTATTCCATTAGAGTTTAAAGCTCCCGAAGATCAAGAAGTGCAAGATGAGGTATATTCGATTTTGATGAGACCGAATGCCGAGACTTGATGGCTCAACTTGTGTTGACTCGGCAAGCAATCTTTGACAAGCCAGTTAAGAACCGTCATCTGAAGCCATTGTACCTGAAGGGATATGTCAATGGCAAACCTTTAACCAAGATGCTTGTTGATGGAGGGGCTGCTATAAATATCATGCCCTATGCTACTTTCAGAAAGCTAGGTATGACAAGTGAAGATTTGCTACGATCGACATGATCCTTAGAGATTTTGTTGGCAATGCTTCGATACTCGTGGTGTAGTACATGTGGAACCGATGATTGGATCCAAGACTTTGATCACTACCTTCTTTGTCATTGATGGCAAGGGGGCATATAGCATGCTTCGGGGGAGGGATTGGATCCATGCTAATTGCCGTATACCTTCAACTATGCATCAAATCCTTATTCAAGTGGGTAGGAGATGATGTAGAAGTTGTTCAGCCGATGATTCAGTTAGTGTTGCCACTTCGAGCCTCGCTTATTGGGAGTATGACGGACTAGATTGCCTTTCGGGTAAGGTATGGAAAGAAGGTCCCGTCAATGTGTTCGACAGAGATCAACGGCCGATCCAAGCAAATCGGCTCGACAAGAACTTTTAATGGGCAATCCAATCGATGGCAACAAAGGCAAATTGGGTCGTGGTTTCATGTCGGCCGACAAGTTAGAAGAAATCAATGTTGGTGATAGCACAAAGTCAAGGCCGATGTATATCGTGCAGATTTAGACCCTTAATATAAATTGAAGTTAATAGAGTTTTGAAGGAGTTCAAAGATTGTTTTGCTTGGGATTACACAGAGATGCCTGGATTGGATCGATCAATTGTTGAGCATAAGTTGCCTATAAAACCTGGATTTCGTCCCTTCAAACAACCTCCACGAAAAATTTATAAAGAAGAGGTATTGGCCGATGTAAAGAAAGAAGTTGAAAGACCGATTGAAGCAAACTTTATTCGGCCATGCGGGTATGCTTTGAGTGGATTTCAAACATAGTACCTGTCTACAAAAAGAATGGGAAGATGAGAGTATGCATAGATTTCGAGATCTCAACAAAGCTACTCCCATGGATGGTTACCCAATGCCGTTGCCGATTTACTAGTTGATGCAAAAGCAGGGTATGAAGTCATCGCTTTATGGATGGCAATGCTGGCTACAATCAGATTTTCATGGCAGTTGAAGATATTGCAAAGACCGCATTCGATGTCCCGGCCACATTGGGTTATTTGAATGGATAGTAATGACATTTGGATTGAAGAATCTTTGGTGCAACTTATCGAGAGCCATGAATTATATCTTTCATGAGTTGATCGGCAAAATTGTGGAAATTTATATTGATGATGTGGTAGTCAAATCCGAGACCATGAAAGACATTTAGCCGATTTGAGGAAGACTTTGGAGTGCACAAGGAGACATGGCTTAAAAATGAATCCAAATAAGTGTGCTTTTGGGGTCTCGGGTGGTGAGTTCTTGGGGTTTTGATCCACAAAGGAGGGATAGAAGTTGGGAAAAAGAGCATGGAAGCAATAGACAAAGTTGTTCCCCCAACTAACCTTACAGAGTTGCGTCATTTCGGGCAAGATCAATTTCGTGAGGAGATTCATATCCAATTTATCGAAAGAGTATTGCCTTTCTCTCCATTGTTGAAGCTCAAGAAAGATCGAAATTTGTCTCGGGGGTGACATACAAAGCAAAAGGCTTTTGATGAGATCAAGCAATATATGAAGGCACCACCAAGTGTTGGTACCTCCACAACTTGAAAAGCCTTTCAAGTTGTATGTGGCGGCCGATAGCCTAACAATAGGATCGGCCCTTATGCAAGAGTTTGATGGAAAAGAGAGGGTAATAGCTTACCTTAGCCGAAAATTGCTAGATCCTGAGACAAGATATTCGGCTATAGAAAAGCTCGTTTGTGTGTTTATTACTCATGCACCAAATTTCGGCACTATTTGTTAAATGCCGAATGTGTGGTGATATCTAGTTTTGATGTAATTAAACACATGCTATCAATGCCGATTTTAAGTGGTAGAATCGGCAAATGGGTATTAGCACTATCGAGTTTAATTTAAGGTATGAGTCGGCAAAAGCAAGTGAAAGGACAGCAATTGCCGATTTTATTACTCAACATCGTGATTTATCTCGTTGATATGATTAACATTGCCCCATGGGCATTATTTTTTGATGGATCGTCATGTGATAAAGGCGGTGGTGCTGGTATTCTTTTGATATCCCCACGTGGAAGGACATTTGAGTTTGCTTTTTCAATTGAATATCCTGTCACTAACAATCAAGCAGAGTATGAGGCTTTGCTTAGAGGGCTCCGGCTATTGATAGAAGTAAAGGCTATTGCTGTCGAGGTATTTGGTGATTCTGAGTTAGTAATCAATCAGTTGACAGGACAATATGAATGCAAAAATGATGTACTACAAGGGTACCATGAACAATGTAGGGAACTTCGAAAAGCTTTTCGCAGTTACTTTGCAACATATACCCAGAGAGCACAATGGAAAAGCAAACAAATTAGCTCAAGCTGCTTCGGATATCGGGAAAATCATGAAGTTTATGCAAAGCAGAGGAAAGTGATTTCAATGGTGATCGATAAAAGATGATTGGAGAAGAGACATTATCGTTATCCGAAAGATCCATCTCGTAAAGTTTCCCGAAGGCTCGTGTATAAGGCACTTAAATTTGTGCTTCTTGATGATCAATTGTACCACAAGTCTATAGATGGAGTGTTGCTCAAATGCTTGAACCAAGAAGAAGCTAAGAAGATTATGTTTGAAGTCCAT
This sequence comes from Themeda triandra, assembly GCA_018135685.1. Taxonomy (NCBI): domain Eukaryota; kingdom Viridiplantae; phylum Streptophyta; class Magnoliopsida; order Poales; family Poaceae; genus Themeda; species Themeda triandra. The sequence goes on from JAENPR010000445.1 coordinate 126,099, forward strand.
GAAGGGGCTTGTGGTGCACATCGTCGGCTTACCGAATGAAGTGGATAATAAGAAGGACAGGTACTTTTGGCCGACCATGTTGGAGGATTGCTTTGAATATTACAAAGGGTGTCGAGATTGTCGATATTTGGTAATGTTCAAAGAGCACTCGCATCTCGCTCTAAATCCAATAATTAAACCTTGGCCGTTCAGAGGATGGGGTATAGATTTAATTGGACAGATCAATCCTCCATCTAGCAAAGGACACAAATTTGTGTTGTTGGCAACAGATTATTTCACCAAGTGGGTTGAAGCTATCCCTTTGAAGAAGGTCACATCAGAAAATATGATTAGTTTTGTCAAAGAGCATATAATTCATAGGTTTGGGATTCCACAGACCATTACAACTGATCAGGGGACTCAGTTCACTTCTTCACAGTTTTGTGACTTTGCCGAAAGCATGGGGATAAGATTATATAATTCTTCTCCTTATTATGCACAAGCTAATGGCCAAGCAGAGGCATCAAATAAGATCATGATCAAGATTATCCGTAAGAAGATCGATGAGAAGCCAAGGAGATGGCATTTGGTCCTTAATGAAGCATTATGGGCTTACCGAATGGCTTGCCATGGATCCACACAAGCATCTCCATATGAGTTGGTTTATGGACATAATGCTATAATGCCTTGGGAGTTGCAATCGGGATCAAGGAGAGTTGAGTTACAAAAGGACTCGATTTAAAAAGATTATAAGGATTTGATGATGGATGAATTGGAAGATTTACATTTGATTCGTCTTAAAGCTTTAGAGAACATTGAAAAGAATAAGATGCGTGTTGCCAAATACTACAACAAGAAAGTTAAAGTTAAACAATTTGCAGAAGGAGAATTGGTCTGGAAGACGATATTGCCGATTGGTACCAAAGATAGAATATTCGGCAAATGGTCTCCGAATTGGGAAGGACCTTTTCGGGTTGTCAGTTGTGCACCTGGCAATGCGTATATATTGAAAACGCTGTTTGGAGAAGAACTTACTAGAGCCATCAATGGCAGATACCTTAAGAAGTTTTATCCAAGTATCGAAGTTGGATCTTAATTGTGACTATGACATAAGCGTGGTATAGCCGATTAAATAAAATCGCCTTCAGAGCAAAGGAAAGAAGTTGGAGAGAAATAGCCGATAATATTATCGCCTCTAGTGGAAAGATAGCCGATATCGTGTGTATCGTCTTCAGAACAAAAATAGCCGATACAGTTGTATCGCCTTTAGTCGATTTTTAAAAGTATAAGTGAACAGTTTGATCTTATCTCTCAGCTGATAGGTTTATCGGGAGAAGATAAAGAAAATTGAAGTACTACGCTACAAACCGTCAAGTCATGGAACAGGACCGAGATCTAATCGGCTAAAATGATGTCATGCGATTCGGGAGTTTTCGTTCGGGAAGAGTGTTGCAGTCGAGTTCTAGCTAAGGAAAAATTTGCAAAAAAAAAAAAAAAAAAAAAAAAAAAAAAAAGCAAATGCGACAGACGAATGTCATCACAGACAAGCAAGAACAAGAAGAGGACCAACATTCTTCATTAAAATTTTATTTACAACCCGCGCCAATCCTAATACAAGCTACTCCTCTTCTTCGTTGAAGAGCTTGTTGAGGACGGACTCCGGGTTGGTGGCGTTGGCCATGGCGTCGGCGTGGGCGTCATACCCTGCCAGGAGGCCCTCGATGTCGTCAACCTCGTGGGGAAGACCGCCGCGGAAGCCGGTCGGCATCGGAGCGTAGTTGTCCCCGGTCCAGGATGACATCCCCGCCAGGCCGAGGGAGGTGCCAAGGCGCACGCCATGGAGGGCAACCTGGTCGACCTGACCAGGAATCGCCTCAAGGCGATCTGCCAGGGTCGCTCCCTGGGCGTTCACGTGGTTGGCCGCTGCCGTCGCCACCACCTTCAGGCGTTCCAGCTCCGCGGAGAGGTCTGCATAGAAACATCAGATGGATCAGTGAGCAGACGAATTGGGAAGAACGGGAGTCGAAAGCGATTGGCAAAGAGCAAATACTGGTGATGGCCTCGCTCATCTGCCGGCAGTTGTCCTCCAACTCCAGCTGGGCGATCCCAAACTTCTTGGTCTCTTCACCAAGAAGCTCCATCGCCTCGTCCCGCTCGCGGCGGTATGCGGCGGCGTCGTAGCGGCTGTACGCCGGGATCTCTTCATCGTTCCTGTCCCAGATAGGACGGTACGAGGAGGAGGACCCCGATGAGGCCGAGGCGGAGGCCGGTACCGGAGCAGGAGCAGGAGCCGGCGCGGGGGCAGGAGCGTCGAACGCTGCGGCCGGCGCCAGGAAGCGCCATTGGCCGGTGCTGATCCTCGCCGTCCTACAAACGAGGTACCGTCAAGATCGGCTAATTTAGAAAAACCACAGACAAGATGGGGAGATTATTTCTTACTGCAGACGGCGACCACCACGGCTGCTTCCCTCCGCCGCGTCCACCGCAGGAGCAGGAGCGGAAGTAGAAGAGGGAGCGTGGGTGCCGGCCCGGGCGACCCGCCTCCGGACATTGGCGATGTAGTCGCCGGTGTTCCCAGTAGCCCTGAAACGGATCAGGAAGATAAGCAACCGCAAAGGGGGCAGAGATTCAGATCGGGTAAAGACTATCGAATAGCACAACTCAAGGGATTGGAGATCTCACCGCCGGCGCCGGTTGCTGCTGCCCTCCGCCTCGTCCTGGGCAGGACGCTTATTACGATCTCCGCCGCTCGCCATTGGTGATGGTGGGGGTTTTTGGGCTTGAAGGCAAGGAGGAAGTAGAAGAGATTGAAGAAGATAGCAACTGCTTGTGTTTGATGTGATGATGGTGGGAGCCGACTGGTCCTATTTATGAACGTGGGAGCCGTGGAGACTGTGGGAAAGCCAAGCGACAGAATAGGGTTTCCACGTTTATGGGCCGATGTTGAGTTGGGCCGAGCCCATCACCACCAGCGATTCAGTTACCATACGCTCGGTCGGCTAAATAGCTGATGAGAGCTCTTCAGCTAAATGAGCACTTGAAGCAGCGGCAGTTCCATTCGGTTAAAACACACAGAGTACAGATTGTGATTGAAGGAACCGAATGGAAGAATAAGCAGAGAAGAAAGAGAAAAATGAAGATTATCTACTTTTCAAGAGAAAAGAAATTGTTTTCAAGTATGACAGGGCCAAGCCTAAGTGTCTACATCTTCAAGTACAAGCCAAGCATCTATACATTTAAGAAAGAATTGATAACAGCAAGAGCATCAATCTTGATTCGGTTGGCCTCATCAAGAGCTTTTTGGTCCTCTTCTTCAGAATCTTGGATATTGGACAGTTTGCTTTTGATTTGCCGCGTCTCCTTGATGACTGATTGTATTTTGGATTTAGCCGAATCAAGAGATGGCAGATTTGCGAGCTTAGTTTCATGAGACTGAATATTGGCATTCAGTTGAGCCAATTGAGCTTCAAGTTTGGCTTTTTCTTCTCTCATGACCTGCAGCTCTGGTTCTAAGGTGCTCAAGAGGTGCTCAGTTGACTTGATGCTAGAATAGAGCTCCTTGGCTTGCTGTTCCTTGGCCACCTTTCTTTTCTCCAGATCAACTTTGGTGGACATATTCTTGTGAGCTCTCTTGATAGCAGCAAAGTGATCATCAAGGTGTGATAAAGCATCTATGGCAGCCTTGAGATTAGAGGGAAGCTCTTGATCGATAAGCTCTGCTATTTCCCTTATTTTGTCTGAATCTTGGGTCAAAGCGACAATATCCTTTTTCAGAAATAAGATTATATCCTTTAGCTTGGCTTGACTCTCTCGATGATAGCCGCTGGTTGGAAGAAACTTCATCGTCTTTGTCCCCAAAGATACTCTTCGGCGATAAGGGAAAAGCCGGCTTGAGGGTGAGCAAGATCCTGTTGATGAACAAGGAAGGTAATTTAGCCGAATGACTCGGTTGGAAGTAAAAATAATCAAGTGGAGTAAAATAATACCTCCTCGGCAAAAGATCGATCAATGGCATCCGGGTAGCATCAAGACTCGAGTGACTAGTGCATTCTGCCGCTTCAGAGATAGCAAGTGTCATGGCTTGTTGATGCATCTTGGATTGCCGAAGGAGTTAAATCTGTAATCCGGTGAGAGGGATTTTTCTCGCTACTTCTCCCCGATCACCTGTTTGTTCATCAACCCGATGAGAGGGAATTTCTTCTGCTATATCTCCTTGTTCACCTACTTGATCGTCCGCTCGATGCATATCAAGATCACCGGTGAGCTCATTGTTTGCTTGACCAAGTGGAGACTCCAGGAGAGTTGTCCAAGATCACTACCCTATCAGGACTTTGAGGGTTGGCCTGCACCTGTTGAAAGAAAGTGATAAGTGCAAAACACATTTGCAGATGGAAAATAAAGGATCAAAAACATTCATACCTGAGGGAGTGGCTTAGTTTTCTTAGATCTTGTTTTCTTGGGAATTGCAGTGTCCTTGATAGGGGAAGAAGGAGTTTTTCTTTTGAGATCTTTCAGGAGCACTGTATCGTCAGCAGGTATCTTGTTGAACACTGTCAGACTTGGAGCATCATGCCCCAAAGCAGCAACAGGGCCGGGTTGCCAATATTGAACCTCTGGAGGACTTGGAGGAGCAATGTCCTATTCAAAGGAGATGTTTTAGAAACAGAACAGAGACATAAAGTAAAAGATGGCTGTAAGTGTGTACCTCATCATCAGAAGAAAATGAAGGCATCAAGACTTGGCATAAGGGGTGGACTTGTGCTCTGAAGATATGAGAATGCCATTCTTGCCACCAGAGGTTGTAGGAAGAATGAGTAGCTTCAATTATCACCAGAGGATTGGGCTCATATGTTGGAAGCTTGCATCCAAGATTGAAGACTTTATTGGCCTCGGTTATATTCAGCAGTGTCTCCCTGGGTCTGATGATGCTTGAGAAATATGGCCTTGGGGGCAGCTGACCAAGTCCAAACTGCCTGGCAACCATGTTTGGGTTATAGAATTCATAAGTTGAACTTATCAACCGGCCATGGTGAAATTCTGCTGGCAGGGCACAGGGTTTGATGAAGGAATTAAAAATGTCCCTGGAATCATCATCTATGCAGCCCAGCTCGTAGCTAAATCTGCAGGGGAGGGTTAGATTTTCATTCTCTCTGTATGGAAACCAGATCAAGTGGTTGAATCCCTTATAGAAGATCTTGAAAAGATGGCCCAGGTCCAAGTCAATAATGATTGAAGATGCAGCTTCTCCATAAGTCTGACAAGACTTGTATCTGGGGTCTTCACCTTCAGCATAGTTGATTGAAGGAAAGTTCAGATTGTGGAGATCTACAGAGACAATCTGATGCATATATAGTTGCAACCACATCTGAAGAAGCCACCATGGTCCATTAACGCAGGAGATTTCACCCTGATTCCTCATCTGAACAGTGATCTGATGCATCATGTGGTAGAATGCTCCCAGCAGATATTTGCCCAAAGGGATCAGCTTGCCTGCAGCCAATTCTTCAGCCATCACTATGTGATTCAGAGTGGGCTCATTGGACTTACCACAGAAGATGAATCTGCATAGCCACATGTTCATGAAAGCTCTATACTCTTTATCAGACACAGGGCCAGTTGAAGCATAAGTCTGAACATATTTGGCCCAACCTCCCCCTGATTTGACTGCCTTCTGTGAGCTAGTGCTTTTGTATTTGAAGGGATAGGTTGGCTTGGTGATATTCAAACCGGTCATCATGAAAATGTCTGATAGAGTAACTGACATTGGGCCATGACCAAAGACAAATGCATTAATAGCATCAGACCAGAAGTGGGAAGCAGCTATCAAGAGGGAGTCATTCCTAGGCATTTCGGCTAAAGAAAGCTCCAAACAATGCTGAATATCCTGAGATTCCCAAAAATCACTGCTCCTGGATTGCATCCTACAGTACCAATCGCGCCACCCTGTGATTGAAGGGAAGGGCCATGTTTTGAAGGTATTCGGCCATCTGTTTGGGGAGCAAATCTTAGATTTAAAGGGGATCCTCGGGGTTTCCTTTTCAATAAATTCCCTCGGATTGGGGTCTCCCGTGGACCAAGAAAAAATGATCCGGGACACGCAAGGTTGGAAATTAAGATCTCATTCTTCATTTCCTTTAAGAAGAAATTGAAGCGAATGGATCAAAAAGTGCATCTAGAAATTGATTCAAGAAAATTGCCGAATAGGTAAAGCAAGTAGGATTACCTCTAGAAGCTCCTCTTGAGTTCCTGTTGCCATGATGGAGCTGGTTGAAGTTTCCATCGCCGTTGAAGACAGCAGCGAGCACAGATCTCAAGTGGCGGCTGCGGGCGTTAGCGGTGCTGACCTAGACGAAGGGCGCTGACAGTCAATTTCGAAATAAAATCCTTTTATCTCAAAATTGAGGGGGCATGTGTTAACACTAGAATTTGGTCGGGAATATGACAGGTGGGCCCGCAAAGAGCAGAGAGAGCAATTCGGCAAATGCGTATGCGGTCGGCTAATTTCCGTGTGATCGGCAAATGGCCAAGCGGTCGGCAACCGCTTTGTTTGAAGGCGGAAAAGGAAAAGGGAAGCGATCGGAAAAGGAAGGAGTCATGATGGTCAAGGACTCCGATTATGGATAGAGTTAGCGTGTCTTTGTTTTTCCAATTTTGGTTAGATAGTTCGTGAGTGCTTAGGACTCATGTTTTGTCCAGGGTATAAATATAAACCCTCGACCATTGTAATAGGGGTTCACAACCAAATCAATACAACCGGCCCCGTGCCACCTTTTCGAGTCCTTTAGTCGAGTCGTCGAGTTCTTCGAGAGGGCCAATCGATCCGTCGACCTCCGTAAGTCCCGGCAACCTTGCTATCATGTCTAGTATCATGCGGTGGATTTAGATAATGATGCAAGAAGTCTTGTTGCAATGCTTAGTATCATGCGGTGGATTTAAGCATTGAACCAAGAGGGTTCCGTGTTAGTCATGAGTCGTGCGGGCTAAGATTAGCTAGGAGCTAGTTACCAAAGTTTCTCCGATTAGGTCATGAGTAGGCTAAGATCTAAGCTTAGAGGCTAGTTATCGGCTCTTTTAGATTTGGCATGATCTAATAGATTTATTAAGTTATCATGTGTTGCATGTTTATTTAATGTTTAATTATTTTGCAACACTCTTTTGCCCAATCTAGATTGATACTCTTTCGGCTTGTTGATCGTTCTTTCATGTTTATTCAATATCGAGTAGATCAAACTCATATAGCCGAATTAGATCAATCTAGGTTGTTACGTGTTGCGGGTTCATCCACGTCATATGTAGATAAGCCTTGACAGGACCGGGTACCGTGCGGCAGATACAGGTCTTTGGGTTACTCTAGAGCTAGTCATCCGGTGGACTAGAGATCGGTTTAATCTGATAGGTTCCTTTTACATGTCACTTGTTTGTTCCTTCTTCATGGACCCCGATTCGGCAATCTTGCCGATACGGTTATGCTTATACATGTAGCGAGTATCTATGGATCTGTTAGACAATCACGTGCTTTTAGCTCTCTATTGCTAGATTGTATCATGCGGTGGATTGATCTAGTAGTAAGGAGTGGTGTAAATTCATAGTGAGTGGTATCATGCGGTGGATTAGCTTGCTTGAGTTTATGCTTGACGGGTTTATGAAGGCTAGACGTGCGCGAGACTAGTTGAAGTAGCCTATGCATGTATTTGTTTAGTAGATTTATATTTATAAGTTACTTATTCTTAATTATTAAGTGCTTGATGATGCTTTAAACCCGAGAAGTAGTTTGATATGCTTTTTCACGATTCAATTTTGTTCAAACATGTCTTCATCTATCGTATTCGGCAATTTCGTTCTGTTTACATCGTTATGTACTTTAGCCGAATGAACCGCAAACTTGTTGCGAGATAGCTTCTATAGCTATATGTCGTCGTAAGTGGCTTCGGGGCCGTAAAGATGGAACTGTCTGGTCTCACCAAAGACGTTCCAGCTTATGATCTTATTGTTTTATCCCTTGTCGATTTTCAGGTCAAATCGACTGGCACGCCACCGGATTCAGACGCCCGGGCACCCGATTGAAGCTAGGCTTTCCGGCTTGCTGTGTGTGAGACACAGTGCGCCACATTTTGTGTCAACAATCCAACTCTTGGATTATTTGCATGCATGCAGGTCTAATTGCTCAATGGAAAGGAAGCTTGTCGTCACAGACAGGTCATCAGAATAAGTGTTTTCATATATATATATTAAAATGCAATCATCGGAATATATTAAAAATTATGGGTTTCTTTGAAATTTTTTTGCATAAAAAGATTTGGAGTATCTTATGATTATATAAACATATACTTAAACTGATAAATAAATATGGACACATACACAATGTGGTTTATTGAAAATGTGAGTAACTACTTCGGGGAGTATAGAAAATGCACCCTACATAATTAGCACCTAGTGCTTGCTTGGCAGAGTGCTAAATTTTTAAACCATGCATCTTTTTAATTTCACGCGCATATGATATGTGCAGTATTTTCAGCATGGATGGAGATTTCGCTCCGTTGCCTGAACTTGTCAAGTTACGCGAAAAATATGGTTTTCTGTTGGTCGTCGATGATGTTAGTAGCTTAATTAGTATTCTATCTCTCCTCTCAATTACATTTCTCCGGATTTTCTTTAGTGGCCAACAATATAGCAATGGTCTCAAATGCAAATGCTCTTTCACATATTAATTAAGGCACATGGAACACTTGTTTGCGGTGAGAATGGTGGTGGTCTTATGGAGCACTTCGGATGTGAAAATGGCATCGACGTATGTGTTGGCACCTTAAGCAAGGGAATTGGTTGCCTGGGTGGTTTCATAGCATGCAGGTAATATACTACTATTTCCTTTCTAATAATAAGGAAAATACGTTTTCGCATTGCATATTAAACTATACATATTTTCTTTTATTGAAGAAAGTGTACTTGTAACATTCAAAAAGTGTCCTACAACAAGTACATTTTTAGTCATGCAGAGCACCTAGCACGTGTTGGGTTTGCTGCTTTCTCTATTTTCAAAGTGCAATTACTGTATGCTGGGGTATAACTTTTGATTGGGTTATATATGTAATTTAGTAGTGACCTGACCAACTCAACCTAGAAGTGCACTTATTTTTGGGACGAAGAGAGTACTTATGAATAATAATATACATGCATGCTTATCAAAACCAAGAATATTATGATATCTAGCTTGTCCTAACCATTTACCTATATAGACATATAAATGTGTCAGTATCCAACATGGTATTTCTTTTGGTTGAAGCCAGAAAATATGTAACTGTTTTTCATTTTTTTTAGGTTTATCATTTTTTAGGTTTAATAGCAATTTTTTTTTTACATTTTTCTAGGTTTACTAGCAACAAGGTGACTGTTTTTTTCTGTTTGCCTTGGAAATTTTAGGTCTGTGGTCTGGAGCATTTCGGTGCAATTCCAACATTCCCATAGTAATAGGAATTCAATATAAAATTTAGCTAGAAACAATTCACTATGCATAATATGCACTAAACCTTTCTAATATAGAATGGATGGATTAGTGTCTGGTATTTTGGATTGAAACTCTCTCTCTCCCTTCCTCAGTTCCAAAGCACCGGGACCATTCTGATAACTTACCCCTATAACAGTTAAATGATTAGAAGATTTTGTTTTTGCTTAGCCATACATAATTAATGTTAGCGAATATATGTACTCTAGAATCTAGAGAAACTAAATTAATAATATGACCCAACATATATATCATCCGAGTTATATTTCAGCTTTCACACATTTGCACTACACCTGCAGATTTTCATGCTTATATACAGTTTGGCATAATAGTGGACTTTTTAGCTTAAGACTAGCTAGGTTCGTTGCCGCTTCATTCCGACATTTCGGACTAATTGTTTCTGTTTGCAACATGTAAATGGTGAGCAGCACTAGCTGGAAGAGGCTTATTCTGTCACGTGGTCGCTCATACATATTTACAACTGCTTTGCCTGTGCCTGTAGTTGCTTCAGCACATGGTAACAACATCTCTGTCGGTGCTTCAGAAAATGAATATTGTACTTATAGCATGCTTTTATAACCTTTTTCAAAATTTTAGAAGCATACTCAACTGCTGAGTTGAGCATTATATTATTCACCATGCATGTGCTTCAAAAGTTCCACTACATTACATTACATTACATTATTCACCATGCTGAGCTGATTGGAAACTACTCCTATTGGTTTCAGCCGCGATTGCTGTCTCAGAAATGGAGAGATGGCGAAGATCAGTGGTCTGGGCGCATGTGCAATATTTTGCTTCTTTGACCAAACTCAACGTAACCAGTCACATCATTGTCATTATACTTGGAAGTGAAGAAGCAGCGATCAAGGCTCACAGGTTCCCTCTTCATCCGCCTACTTCTCTTCTTTTTAATTAATCAATTCACTTTATTTCTGATGCTTCCCTGCTCGTTTTTGAAATTGAAACTGGATTGGATGCAGGCATCTTCTAAGATGTGGATTTCTTGTCCAACCAATCCGGCCACCCATAGTGCCGCCCAACACAAGCAGGTTGTACTGACGCACTTGCTAGGATTGTACTAATTATGTGTGTTCCTAATAATAGTCGTAAGGCTCAGGAAAATATACCTGATTACCATGATCGCAAATTTCTTGTATCAAGCGGACAACACAATGACAATAAGAAAACAAAACATATTTCAACCGAGACTAATTGACTGTACAACTCCTTTGGCAGGTTGCGAATTACTATTAACGCAGGTCATTCCTCAGATGACATCAAAAGGCTTGCAGATGCGCTCACTCCCTGGCTCCCCAATAAACCTACTGATCAGAGTGAACCTTCAGAGTTATAAGCAATGGACCACCCACTGCTATTGTTGATATGGTCAAATTCAAAGCAATTTAGGATATCATGAACTGTGTGCACTCGTTGTTGTATAATTTTCAAACCTTGTTCAATAAGTATGTAACTTGTTTTATTGCCTTTTTTCAACAAATATGCAACACTATTCTAAATAAATTGCGAACACAAGGTTGATATGTACCCTTGTGTGTTGAGTTTGTAATAAGTGACTGTCGAGAGATGGTTGAGGCATTGGTTGAGTTTGTAGACTAACCATTGTGTCAGTGCGTATGCAACATCCCTCTTGCCTATATTGGTGTGCAGGTGTCTGGGCATGGAGATGGTAAAGTAGAGGAGTGCCATGTCGATGAACCAGGAGCAGTCAATTATGAACTTGTGGCTTGGTCTGAGGGACATCCATGAGCCAGAGTACATGCAGATGAGTAGATGTTGATAGTAATTATAGCATATAAATGCACATCCGAAACACCATCAACATGCCTTGGTTTCAAGGAAGATTAAACATTCATGAACATATTTTATCAATAACTAGTTCCACTTATACTCTTAGCTTGTGATCTACAGGAAGCATGAAATGGCACAGAATGGAGCCAAGATGGGCCCACATAGGGGGTCGGCCGATCCCCCTATGTGGCCACCTCAGTGTGACACGTAGGCATGATCCAAGGCAACCTCCCAGGAGCAATTCTCAGCATTCGGATCAAAGTGTGTTTCCTCTCAATGGTAGAAATCAGGAGCACACGGATTCATGGGTCCACATGTCAGAAGAACCGACGTGACAAGGTGCAACAAGTTGGTGAACCAGAGCCTATGACTAGTGGGGACACCAGCCAACCGACCCTGGCTGGCCCCACCTGTCATAGGGGGGTCGGCCGACCCCTCTTGGTGGCCAACCAAGGTCGGTTGGCTCCCACCGACTTCACTCACCTGCCCACATGCTGATTTGATCCAAGCCATCCATTTTGAGCCAGTTCCAAAGTCGGTTCCATCCAAGGGCTCCAAGACGACGTCATGCGGATCGCTGATGTGGCGGTAGAGTAGCCCCTACTCCACCTCCCACTATAAATACGTGCTGAGTCCACACTTGTAAACCATCTCTTGAGAATCTTTTGAAGTTTATTCTCTCATATTCTTGAGGTCAAGCTAGAGTAGTTGTTAGTCTAGAGTGGGAGTTAGAGTCGAGTCGAGCAATCTCGGGGTCTCCGGAGTCATCTTCTGGAGAGTCTGGTATAGCTCTTGTATCTTTCCTTTAGTACTTACTTTAATATATTAGTCTTTCTTTACATTGCTTAGTATTTACTTTGAGTATTTACTTAGTGCAAGTTTATAGTCTTTATAGTCTTGCAGTGTGCTAAGTCTTAGTAGTGTAGTTGTCTTAGTTGGATTGGTCCCTGTACCAACTCCTTGTGTGTAGATTGACGTCCTAGTTACATAGGAGCTTTAGCTATCTGATCGTTAGCTAGAGTCATAAGAGTAGGTGTGAACGCGGTGTTCATACTTAGTCTTATCGTTGGAGGCCGCTGGATCTGACGGACAGTAGGGGCACATTGGCAGGGAGTGACAGGCCTTGCTCGGCATTAGGATCTCCTCACGTACGAACCAGTTATTAAAATGGTCGGACTCCCATTAGAGTGTAGCCGCTTTAACAGGGGTTCTGTCTCCTGTTTTCTCGCCTACCCCCTCACACAAGTAGTAAGGGTCAGTTCATCTATTAGGATTAAGTTCACCAGAGTCAAGTTAGAAACATAGGAGTCCTATACTCGCTCGTTGTCCTCCCACCTAGCTAACACTACTAGTTACCATAGATTAGGATCTGTGCCACATGGTTATCTTACTTATCCTATCTATCGCTTACCCCCCTATCGCACTAGTTGGTTCTGAGTTATAGTAAACATAAGGATATCTCCTCTCTCTTACTAAACAATCCTAACCTTGCTTTCCCTTGGGATAAAACAAATAACGATACCTTGGAATACTCATCTCGGTGAAGTGCTACAACGGTGTATTCTGTGCGCTTGTGGAACAATCCAATAGTCATAAGATATACCCCCACCAGGCATTTCTGGTGCCGTTGCTATTTTAGCGGCGACGTTAAGAAATACCAAGAAGCATTTCTGATGCCGTTGTCGGGGAAAGCATCAGACTAGGAGTTTAATAAGAGAGAATCCGGAGTTCACTATTATCTTAGTTATCAATTAGTGTTAGGGGCTAACCCCTCACTTGTCTACTTTTTCGTTATTGTTAAATTAGACAGTGCATGAGCGGTTTCCAATTACCGTCGAACTGTCTTGATAATCCTGAGCAGTTGGTGAGGAGAACTAGACATCGTTTAGCAGTTCAACTTAGAGGGAAGTTCAGCACCACCAGTTCAGGAAGCTATGGCTAACAAGACCATCTCCAAGTACTCTGCACTATCGACCGACTATGTCGCGATGGGACCGCAGCTCAACTTGGGGGATGCAACCTTTGAGCTCAAGCCTACACTCATCAACTTGGTGCAATCTCAGCAGTTCTGTGGAAAGCCACATGAGGACGCCAGTGCCCATCTTTAACACTTCCTAGAGCTGTGCGACGCCTTCACTATCAAGAATGTTGTAGCAGTGTAACACCCTAAAATTTGCATGGATTTTAAAATAATTATGCATTTTATGAGCATTAAATGTAGGCCAAATAATCATTTTTACAAAATTAAAACTAATCATAGGTCAAGAAGCATGTGTGAGCATTCATGCTGGTGCATTATTTTACCGTGTGTTGATTGGTTTTTGGTTTGAATCAAAAAGGATTTAAAAACCTATTGAAAACCCTATTTGGAAAGCTATTCAAATAAAAGAAAAAGCCTTTTATTTCCTTCCCTCACTCCTCTCTCTATTCTGGCCCGAAAGCCATTTCCTTACCAGCCGGCCCAGCTAGCCTGCTACCCTGGTGCCACTCTCCTTTCCTTCTGGGTCGACGGCCTCCTCTTTCATTTGCCGGCCCGTTGGCCTTCTCCTCCCTCCTTTCTGTTTTCAGCAGCGCGGGCCGCTCCACATTCCGTGGGCCACTGGCCTTTTCCTTCCAGCGGATCGCCGGGCCTCCATCTTGGGCCACGGAGAAAGGGTCATGGCCCAGTCCAGCCGAGGCCGCCAACGCCGCTTTCTATACCTTCACCCCGCTGTCAAGCCGGGCCCGCACGTCAGCTGCCCCTTCTCTTTCCTGTTCGTGTCCGAAGCGGACACCGCCGGCAGAGGCCGACGCGGCTACGCCTCCCTTCCGCTCCGTGTGCTGCCCATGCAAGCCGTGCCATAAATAGCGCGTACCAGCGCTGCCTAGCGCCCTACCGATGCCCTAGCGCCCTAGCGCAAGTTCGCACACGCCCTAGCCCTAGCCCTAGCCCGCAGCGTCGCAGCAAGCTTCCGCCGCCACCGCCGTTTTTGACTTCGTCGTAACAAAGCTCGAGGTTGGCCGTAATCTCATCGCCGAGTTTTAGTTTCCTCTTGCAAATTTGCCGAGTCATTTATCTCACATTTTTGTGCCCTGTGTTGCTCACAATTGGTCGCCGGATTCTGCAGAGCGTCGCCGTCCGCCGAATTGCGCCGCCCGCCGTCCTCAAGCCACCTTTGACTCCATCTTCGAAGCTGGTGAGACCCCCCGGTCTTCCTCTTTCATTTGGTACCAGTTGCATGTTGTTTCGTGGCTGGAATCGCTAGATTCAACTTCGTCGATGAGCACAGCTCGCCGCCGGCCATGGCGCCGCCACCGTCCTTCATCTTCTCCGGCGGGACACCACCCTCCTCTCTTGGCCTTCTAATCTGAGCCACCAAACTCAGATCCAATGGCCAGAATTGGCCAATACCCCTTCGGCCGCAGAATCGCAGAAAACCCTTTGTACTCCCACCTATTTAATTAAGAACCCTTTGTGCCTTCATCTGATTACGTTTTCTCCTCGGGAAAGCGTAAACCTCTCTATTCAGAACCAAAATACGTTTTCCTCTATTTACAGTTTTACCATTGATTTCAAAAGCTCATAACTTCTCCGTTTTAGATCCAAATTGATCCGTTCAAGTTGTGTTAGGATCGTAGTCTCGAGATCTATCTGTTAGTATCACTTTTAGATTTATTTGCGACTTTTGAATTTCAAGTTTGAATTTAATTCAATTATTTTATAGTAGAAAACTTATAAAATCCATAACTCTCTCGTTTTAGCTCCGATTTCGGTGATCTTTACGTCTATGTGATCGTAGTGACGGGTAGAGTAATCTTATGAGCTTTTCTTTTCTGTTTTATCCTGTTTGGTGTACTATTCTAATAGAAGTCATTTGTTTGCTTTGTGTATGTATGCTCGGATGATTGTATGTTGCTGCCTGTTGGTTACAATTGAGTTCAGACGGTGAGGGTTTCGTTGAAGACCCGGATTTCTTTGGAGACCAGCAAGAACTACAGGAGCTAGAGAATTAAGGCAAGTATAGTAGGACCATCCTTGTGCCGTATTCACTATGACATTAAAATTCATATGCATGCGTCCTTTGTCATCCTATTTAGGATTCCCTAGTCTTGTTTACTTGTTACCTTGATAACCTGGGCTTTTGCATATGGGTACTAATGCTAGTGCACTATAACATGATCTTGTAACTTGATTAATGGATTATGCAACAATCTTAAAAGATGATTTTTAGCAACTTGGAATCAAGAGGGTTAAGGTGACTGGCTGTTTCCATTCACTTCCTTCTCCCTAAGGACTTATCTGTAAGCGATCATCTGGGACTTAACGTGCCGCTGTGAGGGCTATATGACTCTGGCTCTAGTGCATTCAAAAGACCTTTTCTAGCTTGTGAGAGGGAGGGCCTAATTGGGTATAGGGCTTTCTCTGTCCTGTGTGTATAGCTGGGAAAGAATGTGCCATATGGAAGAGAGGTTCTATATCCGATGACTAAGCAACCCTTGCTTGTTAGACGAACTTTTGGGTGGCTTTATAGTGAGACCCTACTTACTCACCTTGGAAGTGTGTTTGGGGAGTCATGACCCCTAGCAAATGGGAATCACGACTCATAGGTAAAGAGTACACCTCTGCGCAGAGTTAAATCGATTTATCGTCCGTGCCCATAGTTAGGGCGGCCAAGGGATTCTTATGGAATAGCTGTTCACTTGACATTGTTAATGTTAATGCTGATGTTAATTGTATTCTTTAATTATGTTTACCTGATCATGTGGTTATGGGAACACTACCTTGATGCTAAATGCTAAAACATGACATACACTAAAAGCTACTACGGTATAACCGTGTCTACCATTTGAGCCTCATGAACCCCTACTATGCTTGCTAAGTACGAAAGTGCTTACACTTGCTTTACTCTATTATTTGGAAAATCCCGGATGGGTAAAATGATTTGGATTGGATTGAGAGCTATCGCCGGGACTACTAAGCTTGAGTCAACCAGTCAACTTGTCCCGTGTTGGAGCTTCCGCGTCGAGAGTCTTTATAGTATTTCTCTACTTATGTTTAAGACTATGTGATTCATTCGTTATGTAATAAACTATGAGATGATACATTTTTATAATTTGTCAACTTATGTGAGTGACTTCCGAGAATTCACATAAGGTTTGGATGCATCTTATTTTTGTCCTTAAAAATGAGGTGTGACAGATTGGTATCGAGCATGGTTGGTTTGTAGGACGCAAGCCTAGTTAGAATAGTCATTTTTAGTTTTCTTTGCTTCATCTAATTCTTGCTTTCCATCTTGATCTTATTAATTGCTAAAATTTTTATGCTATCCTATCTTAATCTCTTGTGAAAAACTTGTCTCTAATCTAACTCAATCAATTCTGTAGATGACTCATGCCCGCAAGACCGCTCGCATCACCACTGGCGGATACTTCCCACCCCGAGCAGTGTATGAGCCACAGGAGCCCAGAGATGAAGGTGCCGTGACAGAATGGGATAGCGAGGATGACAGAGATGTTCACCTAGCACCTGTGCAGTCACCATTCTACCCGTCATCTCCTACTCCCGAGGTCGAAGAAGAAGAAGAAGAGGATCCAGAAGAAGTGGTGCCTCCTGAGGTCGAATAAGAAGAAGAAGAGGATCCAGAAGAAGTGGTGCCAGTGATCGACATCAGTAGTGATGAGGAAGAAGAAGTCCAAGAAAATGTCGCCCAAGATGGTGGGCAGCCTTAGTCACCATCCCATGGAAGCTCGCCTTCGCATGGAAGCTCTAGTGGTGGAGGAGATCCAGACCCTCCAATGGGATGGTTCACTAGAGTTCACTACCCTGATGCCATCCATACCGATTTCCATCATCGCCTGGTGGGACTGCTCCTCAATCGCTACTCGGATTGGGAAGCCTATCAGCTGTACACTTGTACAGAGTACTATCATCCCCTGCAAGACACCTACTGGAAGACGAGTGTGGTTATCACCACAAAGACATGGGTAGGAAGCATGGCTATGATGGAGTTTACTCACCCTACACACTGCGCTACCATAAATCAAAGCATTGATGAAGCCACCATGGAAGCTTGGGTGTTCCTCTGGGGTTATGGTCCTCAGAATGACATCAACTGTTACCTGCCCATTGGAAATCAAGAAGGTAGTGGTTGGATTATGGAGAATTCCGAAAGCTCGATGGAACCCGCCGCTCGGCAAGTGGCTGATTATGCTTTTGATGTGACGCAAATGTGTGATCGTCTACGCGTTGAGTTGTATCTTATTCAGAAGGCTTTCAGGAAGATGCAAAAGGAGGAAGATGATCGAAGGGAAGACAGGGCTGAAGCAAGAATCTATGACAAGTTTGAAGCCCCACCTCAGCCATAGGACTAGGATTGTCCTATTTATCAAAGTCGCTAGTATCGTTAGTCTAGTCTAGTAAGAGTCTTTTGTGCAAGTGAACTTTGGTGTGCTCGTTGAGTTGTCTTTATGCTTTTGAGTGATTTGGATTTTTGTAATGAGTGCTGGAAAGTTGTGGGCCTATCCATAACGATCCTTAGTTAAACATATTAGAGTTTTGGGGTCTTTAATAAAGATATTTTGGGTCAATCTTGAATCTGTCCTTTGCTGAAATTTCTAAGCAGTCTTCAATGTTTCTGTTATATCTCTAAATTGGCTACTGCAAATCTAGTGAAAATATTATGGCAATAACTAGACCTCTGTACCTTTCCAATGCTGCAAAAATCACATTAAAATCTGTTCTGAGCTGTGAGATCCATTGGTCACAATTTGAGGGTTCTGCACAGTCTGGAAGTCAGAAATAGTTTCTGTTGTGTCCTCTTTTTGGCAATCTTAATCACCAAATCTTAAAAATGTTCTGAATAAAAGTTTTAGCTAACTTCATAAGCTTTCCAACCATATAAAGTTTGCCTGAATTGGATGTCTGGAACTCCAGTTATGACTGTTGTACTGTTCTGTTGCAACTGCACCTCGCCCAGAAAATTTCAGAATCATTATCTAATGGCAGAATTATAGTCTTGGGTTTCTCTAAGATGTCCATTATGTGAATTGTTATGCAGATGCCACCAAGGAGAGGTAACCGCAACAACGCTGGAGGCAACAACCCTCCACCAATGACTCCAGAGCAGGTGATGGCCATGCAAGGACAACTGATGCAGACAATGATGGCCTATTTCCAGAACCAGCCTGCAATAGGGACACAACCACAACCCAACTATCCTCCTAGAGACAAACACAAGGAGTTCATGTATGGGCATCCACCGTTCTTCTCTCGTCCTATACAACCTCTGGATGTGGATGATTGGATGCGTGCGGTGGAGAAGCAATTGGAGCTTGCGCAGTGCAATGACCAGGAGAAGGTGCTCTTTGCATCTAGACAACTGTAGGGGGCAGCACAGACATGGTGGGATTCCTATAGAGCATCTCATCCCAACAATGCTCCTGCCATCGTTTGAGATGAGTTTGTTAGGGACTTCAAGGCTCACCATATTCCAGAAGGGCTAATTGAAGAGAAGCAAGAGGAGTTCAGGAACCTCAAGCTGGGTACTGTCGATGTTTTGTCACCGATAGCCTGCCACAGGGGTACCCGGGATAGTTGTTCGGGCTGCGACGAACTGGAACTCGGCGGTTTCGGGAACGAGACAAACGGGACGAACGGTTTTTATACTGGTTCGGGCCCTTGACTCGAGGTCAAGTAATAGCCTTTACGTCCAGTCGGCGTGTGCCTTGTTGCGTTGTATTGATGAGTATGAGTTGTGTCATTCCAAGGGGTACCCTCAGCCACCCTTTATAGCCTAGGGTGCGCTGCGGGTTCTTTGATTCCTAGTCGGATTCTAGGTACGAGTCCTAAAGTAGGAGTTTTGTACTCTTTCCTAATACAATCCGGCTAGTGTTTATGGTAATGAGATCTCCATGTTCTTCTCAGTAGTCCAGCTACCGTCTTGTTTGTGTTCTTCATGGGGAACCCCTGTGGTCCTCTATCGATAAGCCCCCGAGCATCTTACGAGTGAACTTCGGAAGCCAAGTTCTTCTGATGCGAAGTCTTGAGATGGTCTTCGAGTTCTTGAAAGCTTTGAAGTTGTTTTCTTTTCTTCAGGTTCTCCCTGTAGCGAGCGCAATTTCGGAGAAATTGCACTCACTGAGTGTAGCCCCGAGCTTCTTGTTTATTGGGACAATAAGCCAGAAGGTCTTCTTTTGTGAAAAATTTTTGTAGTGGCCTCCGGTAGAGGGTACCTTGCAGCCCCCGAGCATTTCCGTGTTCTTTTTGGTGAAAAAGAAGGCGAGAATGGTCTAGCTTGGTACTTCTGAGTTGTTCTTGTGGTTGTTGCTGGCTCCTTCAGGTTTTCGTCTTGCTGTCTTTTGGAGATGCTATAGATATTCTTTTGCCCTTGAATACCTGACACTTTCGGGAACTGTTGCTTGCGCGTGCTTCTTGGGTCATTATGACTGTTGTAGTTTGCCCATCGTGCTTGAAGATATGCCTGTATTTCTGATTCTTTTGCCTTTACTACTACTGTTCTCCCGTGCTTGTTCTAGTCGTGTCAGCTCCCTGTCCTTTTCTTCACGTGAATGTTCTTCCATTCTTCGTGGACTTGTTCTTTGTACACCGGCTTCTTGTTTATAAATAGTGCTTCCTGCTGGCTAGTGCCTCTCCATCCTCTATTATTGCCTCTGTTTCTTTTTTGTATCTCTTCTCGTAGTCATGAATACTATAGTATGCAAGCTTGACGAGCCCTCGGGCATCTTCTTCTTCTTTATATTCCTTCTTTCTAAATGGTAAATGTCTTGTGAGTAGGATTAGTAGTATACTAATCCTGGTATTGTTTCTGATTGTGAGATTGGTCAGTGTAGGTAGTCAAATCCTTGTAATGTTGGTGAAGGCTTCTTCGCTTTTTGCTGCTCGGGTTCTTGTAGCTGGCCACTTTGTTAACTTTCACTGTCATCTCCTTTGGGACTTCAAATTGTAGGAGCATGACATTGCCAATGGATTGTCTTCCGTTATCTTTCTTTTGGGTTCTGTTGTGTCATGTCTAGCAATCTAGGTTGTATGTTCTTTTGAGTTGATGTCTTCCGAGTTGTTTTCTGAATCTTGGTGTTGGTCTTAGATTGTACCAGGTTCTCTGTTATTGCAGCTTTCTGATTCCTTGCGAGTGTCTTGATGTTTGATATATGGGAAACGCTGTATTTTGATGCCATATCTCTGTGTCTTTTCTTGCTTGTATCATTTGGTAGTTATCTTTGAGCTCTTCGAGTTTATGCCTCTTTAATTTCTTGATCGGTGTAGAGTCTTATCCTGATAGTAGCATCCTTTTGCTACCTCTTTTTGTCCTTTTACTTATGATAGGTCCTTTATGGGCCATCCTCCGTGTATAAATATTTTTCGTTGTTCTCCTCTTTGTCCTTATACCTCCGCAGTTTTTGAGAAGGAAAATCCCCAAATCTTGTCTTGCGCCAAGAAACCCTAGTTGCTTCCGCCCTTGTTTGATCTCTTGATTCTTGCTTTCCTCATTGCAATGGCTCAAAAGAAGAGGTCGTCTAGATCTTCTGAGGTGCGTTATCTGCTTCACCCTTTTCCTATTTCTATTTTTTCGACTGATTCGATTGGATTATTCTTTTTGCAGAGACAGTGGCCTGAGCCAACGATGACGTTGGCAGATCTTGAGTTGTTGGTGGAGCGGGGTCAACTCCAGGATCAATTGGTTTCTTTGTATGAGCTCCCTGGTGACCATCTGATTCCAAGTCCTTCTTCTGCTCGGACTGTCCTCTTTGTTGCCTTCGTGAATGCTAGTCTTTTTTTTCCTCCTTCTGATTTTCTGATGGAGTTCTTGACCTTCTTCGGGCTCCAGCTCTTTCATCTTACTCCTAATAGTATTTTGTATCTTTCTGCTTTTGTTCATCTTTGTGAGGTGTGCATTGGGATTATGCCCGATCTGCTTCTCTTTCACCACTTCTTTCGTTTGAAGATGGCCGACGGTACTTCTCCTCCTCCTTTTGGGTGTGTTTCTGTTCAGATGCGCCAGGGGAAGGCTGTCGAGTTTTTTTCCTTGTCTTTTTATGACAAGATGGTTTGGGCAGATAAGTGGTTCTATGTTGCCAAACCCAATGAGTATTTTTCTTCTGACCTGTCCGTCCTTCCTACGGACACTTTCTTCTTTAGTTCAAAGCTTAGCGCTGTTGAGCTAGCTGGCATCTGGCCCCTCCTTGATCGAATTAGCGTAGTTCGTGATCAAGGTCTCACTGGTGGTGGTTTAGTTGCTGGTTTCCTTCGTCGGGTTGTTCAGCCGCTTATGAAGAGGGATCACCTTGGTTTTGAGTATACTGGTGCTGACAACTCTTCAATGATAAAGCCGGGACTGAAGCTCTCTGACGAAGAAGTTGTTTTTCGAATGAGGGTTGTTCTTGGGAATGTGATTCTTCTTCCCTATCGTCCTGAGGAATATCATTCTGATCATCTTTCGCCTTCTGTAAGTTATCCTTACTTTTCTTTGTTTGTGCTTTTCTTAGTTGTACTTTGCTCTTGATATCTCTATTTACTTGCTGTAGGGATGGGGTCACCAATTCCGTTTAGTGGTTGAAAAAGACTCCTCTGCTGTTGACAAGGGCGATACCCCTACTTCTTCCATTAAACTATAGGTTTCCCTAGAGCTGATGTATTCTACTGATCCTTTTCCAATTTCTTTCCAGGAACTTTTTTTGACGTGGTTTTTGTTTTTAGGCGGCTCTGCTCCTCCTTTGATGTTTCTTCTCTGAAGAAGCTTCGTTCTGCAATGCCGAGTACTGTTTTATCTTTTGATATGAGTAGGGTTCATAGTCGTTTGCCTCTTCATGTGTCTGAATTTCTTTTTGCTTAGTTGGAGATAGTGCGTCCCATGATGGAGGCGAGGCCACAGCTGTTGATCTTGTGCTGGATCGGTCAGTCTTTTCTTTGCTCTTCTTGTTACTTGTAGCTTTTGTTTTTGACCTTGCTTCTTGTTCAGGCAACCAGTCGTCGAGGCTTCTTCTGCATTCATGCCTATTTCTTCTCCTGTTACAGGTTCTTTACCTCCGCTTCCGGTTGTTCGTAAGCGAGGTGTTGGTTCCGTAAAACGTCCTCCCATGTAAGTATTTGCTTTCTCCTTGTTACCTTTTCTCTTTGCCTTTTTCTGTCTTCATTCTTACTTTGTTTTCCCTGTTCGTAGTCCTGTTGCATTGGGTTCTTCTGACAGAGGTTGTTCTTCTGGTGGTCCGGGTTCCTTCGTGGATGTTGATACTAAGCCGCGTGGCCTATCTTCTTCTTCTGTTGGTGAGTGTGAATTTCTTCCGTTCTCTTTTCTCTTGTTAAGTTTGTCTTTGCCTTGGGTATTCTTGTGTTTCTTTTTCTTCTAATGTCTCTTTACCGGGAATTACCTTTGTTTGTGTTGATTCTTGTTCGGGGACAACAAGTTTCTCGCGATGGAGTTCTTCCTATATTGGTGTCATGGCTGCTTTGCTACTTCGTTGATGTCTGCCTGTCCTCGGCGTCTTAGTGCTTTGAAGATTTGCTTTGACAAGTTTGCTACTTCCTTTGGTGGTCGATAGATGTAAGTGCTTCTTATTTTGCTTCTTGTCATCTTTTTTACTCTTGCTTTCTTGTTGCTTGACACTCCTTATTCCTTTTTTAGGATCTTCTTCATTGCTTCAAGGAAGGTGTGGCTACTTCTTCGAATGTTGTTGGTCTTGAATCTATCCAACAAGAGCTTGCTCAAGTTCGTGCTGACTTGGAGAAAGAGCATGTGCGGTACCGGGATGTTGAATCTTCTTTGAAGGCTCAAGTTGCTGAGGGAGCCCGTCGTTGCGAAGAATTAGAGAAGGTGGTCCAATCTTTGAAGGATGAGACTGCTGGTAATTTTTGCTTTCCTCCATGTTGTTTGTCTTTTTGCCACTTTGTCCTTTCTTTTTCTGAATCTTTATTTTCGCATCAGGTTTTGATGCTGAACGTCAGAACTTGTTGAAGAATGAGGCTACCATGAAAGAGAGTCTTCGTATAGCTCTGAATGACAAGGAAATGGTGAGTTAACTTATGACTTTTGCTATGCCTCCTTGGATCTTCTTTCTTTCCTCTTCGAAAGTTTGACATGGTGCCTGATTGTATTGTTGCTTCAGCTATCGAGTAACATTGTAGACTTGAAGACTCATCTTGAAACGTTGGGTGCGAAGTATGATGCTATCAAGGGTGCCATGTTGTTTGTTCTTGGTTATATTAGCCAGGATGGTGATGAGGCTCTTTATGCTGATTTTGCTGCTTACGCCCCTCTTGTTCCTGATCGGTGTCGGAGCTTCGTTCGAGATGGTTTTCAGAATTTGGTTAGCAATATCCTTTATCATGTCCGTGCCTTAGCTCCTTCTGCTGATCTTGAGCAAATTGCTAATCCAGCCCCTTCTGCTGTGTTTCTTGCTGATGTCCATTCTCATGAGGAGGAGTTGGCTCCGTTGGTTGAGAGGATTGTGGCCCAGTTGTCTCTTGGGGACGACTATAATTTATTTTGTGATAGTACTTCCTTTTGACACTTCGATAGACGTCTTGTAATAACTTTGTTACTTTACTGCTGGCTCTTTATTTCTTGTTGTTCGGTGCGATCTTCGACTCGTCTTGTATTGTTTCATCGCCAGCTGTATTTGCGAAGTAAGATGTCTTCCGATTTTTTGTAGTCATCGAGTTGTTCTCTTCTTGATGAGTAGATGGGTTCCGAGGCCGGGTAGCTCGAACCCGAATCGTCCGGAGAGTGTGTTTGGGCCATGTAGCTAAGAACCTGAATTAACCAAACCACTATTTCCCACTGGCGCTAGTAGTATCAACCATTGTCTCAACCACTAGGCCCTTCAGTTCTAGGGCCAGGTAGCTTGAACCTGAGTCATCTAGACCGGAACCTCTGCTTTGGTTCGGGCTCTCCCCGTGCTCCCCAGGCGAGGAAGAGTGTGTTTGGGGCCAGGTAGCTTCGAACCCGAATCTTCCAAACCACTATTTCATTTGGCGCAAGCGTATCGACCATTGTCTCCACAGCAAGGTGTTGACGGTCGTTAACTCATAAAATTAACCGTCAACTTAGCATGCAAATGGACCTATTCATAAATACTTGATAGATATAGGGTTACCACCGACGAGAATTCCACGAGTTTTGGTGAATATCTATTTTGCGGGGTGACAGCTGAAAATCAACCAAGATGGCCCACATGTCGGGTTTACATAGAGAGAAAGACCGAACGGGTAAAAAAGTATAATCTAGAAGACTCCGAAGGCGTCACTGAAACACAGGGCCCACGCACCGTGGCGGTCGGCCGACCGGGGAAGGGGAGTCGGCCGACTCCCCATCTCCACCAATCGGGTGGAGTCTCGCGGATCCCGCCTCCACCGACTTTGAAGATCAATAATTATCGTCCATTTAGGTCGGTTTGATCCGAGGGCTGTGGTTAATCCTAGGGGGCTATATAAGCAGAGAGCCCTGGCCCCCGGGTGAAACCCTAATTCATTCTCCTATTCATTCAAGACTTCAATCCGAGAGAGAGAGTTAGATAGAGAAGGGTCCCTCGAATGGATCTATCTCTATAGGGTATTAGTATCAAGAGAGATTGAGAGAGTATAGAGTGGAGGTAGATTTGGAGGAAGCCCGGCTGTCGGTGTCTCCTCTCCGGTGTACTGCGGGATCAAGTCTCCTAACCCGAGGCTTGGTTTGAGAATCATTCGGCAATTCAACTTCTAATACTAGTAAGTTCGTTGTTATTATTGTTCTTTGGTTTACAAGTTTACTTTATTCGCTTCGCGTTGGGAATAGAGTAATCGTTCTTTAGCATAAGCGTGGTGCTTAGGCTAGGTTCACTTGTAGATGCTCCCTATTCGGCCGGAACCGTGGTAGTAGTGAGGGAAGTGACAATCCCTTTATTACCTTTGTAATCCACTTCCCGTTGGTAGGTAAGGTAGGTCCTTTGTGCCCGGTTTAGCATCCTCTCGTGGTGTCTATTCCTCGGGTACCCCCTTAGAACAGTAGTCTCAAAGCTTGCCATAGGTTAGAAGAAGACGACGAAGGAGTTCTCTCTATATCGCTTAATTCTCACTTGACTAGCAGCCCGGGGTAGTAGTAAAGATCGGGTTAGTCTATTGCACGTTTTCTCTTAGCGGATAAAAACAAATACGATACTCAGGACTTATCTCCCGGGTGAAGTGCTCACCGATATCCGTGCGCTTGCGGATTATTTCTCTTTGATTCTTTCGTGTGCGTATCTAGTGTCAACAAGCATTTCTGGCGCCGTTGCCGGGGAGAAAGACGGTCTGCTTAGATAACCTAAATCTTGCTCTACCTTGTACCTATACTTTTATCTTTTCCTTTCACTTTACTTTTCCGTACATTTTATTTTTTTCTATCCTTATGGATAATTCAAATTCCATTCCTATCTTTCGATTTTACGCACCCACGGAGACCGGCCTAGTGCCACATGAGTCATCACAACCTATCCAAACACCTAGCTATAGGCTGAGTCCGCGGTTGATTGCATTGGTCCAAAGCCTATCCTTTTCGGGGAGAAGGAGACGAAAACCCTTACCTTCACATTAGAGACTTTGAGCAAACATGTGACTGTCTTCGCATAGAGGGCATGTCCGACAAAACCCTCCGTTGGAAGCTATTTCCTTTCTCGTTAAAGGGAAAAGCTAGACAATGGTATGATAAAGTCTGTAGGTAAGCAACAAGGAGATTGGGGGTCCTTACGCTCCAACTTTTGCCTAGATTTTTATCCCATCTCCCAAATCGTCGACCTTAGAGTCAAGGTTCGACTATTAAGCAAGAACGAAGAATCTTTGGCCTCATCCTGGAATCGTTTTACTACACTTTTAGCATCGGGCCCGGACCTTAGTCTACCGAGATCCCATTCTTTTACAACACTTTTATAAAGGTGCGAGTAGAGACAGTAGAAAATTGCTCGACACAACTTCGGGAGGATCATTCTTGCATATCTCTGCTGAGAAAGCAAGATCAATCCTAGACCAAATTCTATCCAGTGAATTAGACTACCTCCTAGAAGTAGAACCTCAAGTAGCCGAAGACAACCCTTTGCCGATACACCATCCACCTCGGCTAACCCATGTCTTGAGCAAGACAAGGAAGACATTCCACTTCCCGATTTTATGCTAGATATTGAACCCGATCTGTTTTCCGATTTTGGAAACATCTTCAACTATCACAAGGTGAAGAAGCCACAAGGCAAATATCACCCAATAAAGCCATGCAATATTGATGAGGATATTCCAACAGGAAAAACCTCAGGAGAGTTAGTATCTGTCATGAGCAACGAGTGGTTAGAAGAGTCAGAGCTTTCCTCTGAAATAATTCGTTTGGATTCATCTTCTCTTCCCATTCATTGCATGATTAACAATGATCGCATAGACGCTCTCTACAATCCAGTTGTGGGTATAAATATCATGTCTACCACACTAGCAAAATATTTGCAAAGAAACATGACATTGACCCCAAAAGTGAAGT
This sequence comes from Themeda triandra, assembly GCA_018135685.1. Lineage (NCBI taxonomy): Eukaryota > Viridiplantae > Streptophyta > Magnoliopsida > Poales > Poaceae > Themeda > Themeda triandra. The sequence goes on from JAENPR010000445.1 coordinate 152,856, forward strand.
TCATAAGAAATCTTTCAAGACAAATTCTTCCTTGTTTAGGAATTCTACATGTCCTACCACTCCGGGTAGAAGGAACCCCTGTTCACTTAAGCTTTTATGTCTTTGACATAGGGGATTTCCCACTTTGTTGATAGGACAACCATTTAGAAGACTTCTTTATGAAGGACAAACCGGGAAACTAAACATTTGTTTAGGCAAGAAACTCCAGTTTGCAATGTCCATTTCACACTCTCTAAATGCTATGACCGAGCCCCATCCACATTATGATCCGTTGGAGGAATTTAGAGCGACCTCTCTAGAATTCCTAGTTAAACCGAATTAGAAGACGAAGCTAGATTCTTCATAGAAGAAGAAGCGACCCTTCCGAGAATGAACCATTAGATGAGTTTACCCTACCACCTAGGCCTCCTATTGAGTTCAAACCTTTACCGGCCGGTCTTAGATATGCCTTTCTAGGAAATGATCCGAGACACTCCTGTCATCATAAGTGACACTCTCACTCGGGGAGCGAGACTTTTCGCTTAATGGCTATCCTAGAAAAACATAAAAAAGCTTTTGGCTACTCACTCCCGGGACCTCAAAGGAATTAGTCCGCCCTTTGTACCCATCGCATTCCCACGAGATCCCGATATTCCACCATCCGAGAGAACCCCAACGTAGGCTCAATAATGCGATGAGGGAAGTTGTTAAGAAAGAAGTTTTAAAACCGTTGCACGCTGGGATTATTTACCCCGTGCCACACGCGAGTGGGTCAGCCCTGTCCAAGTTGTGCCTAAAAAGGGAGGCATGATTTGTTGTCCAAAATGAGAAGAATGAGTTAATCCCACAAAGAACCGTCACGGGATGGCGAATGTGCATAGATTATAGAAAGCTTAATAAGGCAACAAGAAAAGATCACTTTCCTTTGCCTTTCATTGATGAGATGCTTGAGCGATTAGCCAACCATTCTTACTTTTGCTTCCTTGATGGATATTCGGATATCATCAAATCCCTATCCATCCTAATGATCAAAACAAAACGACCTTTACATGCCCTTATGGAACCTTTGCTTACCGTAGGATGTCTTTTGGGTTATGTAATGCACCGGCTTCTTTTCAAAGATGTATGATGTCTATATTTTCGATATGATTGAAAAGATTATGGAAGTTTTCATGGATGATTTTTCGTTTATGGAAAAACTTTCGATGAGTGCCTTGAAAACATAGATCGAGTATTACAAAGATGTGAGGAAAAACACTTAGTCCTTAATTGGGAAAAGTGTCATTTCATGGTTAGAGAAGGAATAGTGTTAGGACACTTAGTGTCCGAAAGAGGCATCGAGGTAGATAGAGCCAAAATAGAAGTTATTGAACAAGCGCCTCCTCCTATCAATGTGAAAGGAATTAGAAGTTTCCTTGGTCATGCTTTGGTTTTTATCGTAGATTCATAAAAGATTTTTCTTACATCGCTAGACCTCTTACCCGCTTATTGGCTAAGGATGTTCCTTTTGACTTTGATGATGCCCGCTTACAATCATTTGAGATCCTTAAGAAAGCGCTCATCTCTCGCTCCAATCATTCAACCCCCGATTGGACTTTACCTTTCGAAATTATGTGTGATGCAAGTGACTACGTTGTAGGAGCAAGTGTTAGGACAGACTAAGGATAAGAAGCATCATGCAATAGCTTACGCTAGCAAAACTTTGACTGGACCTCGGCTTAATTATGCTACCACCGAAAAAGAGCTCCTAGCTGTTGTCTTTGCTATTGATAAGTTTAGATCCTACTTAGTGGGTGCCAAAGTGATTGTTTACACGATCATGCCGCTTTAAAATATTTGCTCACTAAGAAAGATGCTAAACCTCGTTTGATAAGATGGATTTTATTACTCCAAGAATTTGACTTAGAAATAAAAGATAAAAAGGGAGTAGAAAACTCGTTGCCGATCACTTGTCTAGAATGCAGTTTGAGAAACCACAGGGAACTACCCATCGATGACGCACTCCGGGACGACATGCTCTACGGAATCAACAGATCCGACCCCCGGTATGCGAGATATTGTTAATTTTATGGTTACAGTTACGTACCACCAGGAGGCAACAAAAGGAAACTTATCCGGGAGAGTCGTACTCACATATGGGATGAGCCCTACCTCTTCCGAGTGTGCTCGATGGCCTCGCTCGGAAGATGTGTGCCCACCGAAGAAGGAATCAAAATCATTGAAAGATGCCACTCATCACCATATGGAGGCCATTATGGGGTGTTCCGTACACATGCGAAGATTTGGCAATGCGGATTTTTACGGCCAACAATGTATGAAGACACAAAAGATTTCATTCGGAGATGCGGTCCTTGTCAAAGACATGGCAACATTAACTCAAGAGATGCCATGCCACTTATCAACAACCTTCGATCGAGCTCTTTGATGTCTCGGGAGTTGATTACATGGGACCATTTCCACCGTCGAAGAAATGTGAATACATCCTCGTGAGCAAAGTGGACTATGTGTCCAAATGGGTCGAAGCTCTACGCCATGCAAAAAGGCGAGATAGCTCAAGCTCCAAGAAGATGTTCGAAGAAATAATATTCCCAAGATTTGGAGTCCCAAGGATAGTCATAAGTGATGGAGGATCACATTTCATCGACAAACGCTTTGAGCAATACTTATTGAAGCATGGAGTACGCCATAATGTTGCTACTCCATATCACCCTCGAACAAGTGGCCAAGCGAGAGACATCAAATAAGCAAATCAAGAATATTCTCCGAGAAGACAGTGAATGAAATGGGAAGCGCATGGAAAGACAAGCTTCCCGATGCACTTTGTGGGCATATCGAACAGCCTACAAGACACCTATCGGGATGTCGCCATATCAACTGGTCTATGGAAAGACCTGTCACTTACCAGTAGAGCTAGAATTCAAAGCTCACTGGGCCATCAAGAAGTGGAATATAGATCTAGAAGCAGCAGGAGAGAAGAGGAGGATGCAAATCTCTGAATTAGAAGAATGGAGAGAGAAAGCCTATCACAACGCCAAGATATACAAAGAAAGAGTGAAAAGATGGCACGACAAGAGAATCAAGATCAAGGAGTTCACACCCGGAGACAAGGTATTACTTTTTAATTCCGGGGTCAAACTCTTCGGGCAAGGAAAGCTTCGAAGCAAATGGGAAGGACCGTTCGAAGTAGTAAGCTCATCATCGCATGGAGCCGTTACGCTTCGCAACAACGAAGGTACGATATTCAAGGTAAATGGTCAACGCCTTAAAATATTTTTAGAGCCCACCGAGGAAATAGGTGAAATAGATGAATTAAACTTCTTTCTCAATTAGGTAGTTGGGCCCGACCTTTTTACTTTTCGTTTTTCGGGGTCCGGGGTATTTTTCCGAACGACAAAAATATGCTAATTAGGTTGCGAAAAGCCCGGCGGGGAGTCCACCTGCCGCGAGTCGGCCGACCCATAGGGGAGTCGGCCGACTCATGGACTCCCCATTCACCGCCGGCTTTTGCATTCGTGATCCTTCCATACTCTTCCTTCGGGAATTTTTGCCGATTAGGGTTTTTGAGATTACGTTGACGCGTTATTCCTTCGGAGATTCCCTTTAGATGCCCTTTAGATGCCTCTCCATCCCCCTATATAAAGAAGCCCGGCCTCAAGCCAACCTCATTCCATCTAAAGCCTCCTCCTCCTAGCATCAAGCTTGCTACGCAGCAATGGCGAAGTCGAGCCGAAGAATTTAGAAAGGAGATTGATCCGCTTCGGGATTGATCTCAACACCATCCCAAGAGAAGAGCACGAGAGCAAGGCCATCGTCCTTGCTAAGCCCAAACCCCTAGCCTCTATTCCTCCAAAGCCTCAAGCTTACGAGTCATAGCTACTTCGCTCAACCATTCATCGCCGCACCCAAACCTTTGCTCCTTGATGGACCTCCACCAAAGGGTCCTATTGTGAAGCTCCCGAGAAGGCACCAAGATCCTCCCTCCTAAGCACAATGAGATGCTTATGGGAGTGAAGACCAACAAGCAAGGGGAGATCGTCTGTGCTAAGTATAGCACTGGAGAGCGCTCGTATTTTGAAGGAGTCCGTGCTCACCCGAGCAAGGTGAAGTTCGTCCCTCCGAAGGAAGCCCCAAAAGCAGCTCTTGCCGCCTCAGAAGCTCCAAGGAAGCGTCGCAAGACCGTTGCAGACTTAGAGAAGGAGTTAGAAACTCAGCACGACGTTATTGCATCTCTGCGAAACGCCCAACATATCCAGAGCAGTAGCATTGTCACTCTCATAGATAGACTTCATGCGCAAGAGAAGAGGACGGATAAGTTAGAAAAGAGGTTAGACGCTCTAGAGAAGCGAGTTGATTAGATAAGATTTATCTTAGCATCAGAAAGGCCTAGTGTGTTTAGATTAAAAGTTTTAGTTTGCAAGAGTGCTTAGTTAAAGTTTCGATCTTAGTTCTTTTCAATACTTGTAATCCAGGCCTTAATGAAGATGAAAGAAAGTTTTTAGTTATATCTATTATTGCATATGTGTTGCCTCTTTTGTCTCCACCTTGTTGTGAATGAAGATAACGGGAATCTAGTGTGGGGGAGGCAACCGACGACGAAACTAACGGATATCGCGAACCGGCGAAATATTTGAGAACATACGACATAAAGATCACGCACGACGAAGCGGACCCCGAGGGGCTACTCGCCGAGTCGGCCGCCCAATACATAGGGTCGGCCGCCCCTGGGGTGGGCCCATTTGGCTCCAGCTTTCGTCCACGGTCAGGTTTGCTTCCCTACGTTCCAAAATTTATACCGATCATGTTTTTCCGATTCGTTTGGGAACACTTTGAATTAAATCACTTGCTATATATATTGAGAAGGTAGATTATTTTAATCATGACCCCAAGATAGACTCACACCATGATAATTCCTGGGAATCCCTATTGCTGTTGGGAACGTTAATTTATAGGGACCCCATTTTACTTAAGTTGTTGAGGACAGTGATATAGCATGGACCATGAGAACTTTGATTTCTTGATGTCTAGTTGCTTGGAGAATTTCTTTTCGAAAAATCTTAAAATGTTAGCTATACTTCTCCTCGTGGTTATAAATGCCTATAGAGCCTCGTCGACAAAATTCGAAAGACCAAAGCCACATAAGCTTTTTATTTGTGTTGAGAATAGTCTTGGCGGTATTAGAGCCTTAGAGAAGGGTCTCTTACTCATATGATCAAGTGCACTTACACCCACATATATATCCGCTTTGCTCCTACACCGGGAGTACGCAAAAACATGCTTTCCGCCATTCATCCATCTCCTACCTTTGGGAGGGGGATACATACACTTTCTAGGATTTCTATATGCTCCAAGAATTGTTATCATCATCCAATTGTTAAGATCATCATCGTCATCATGTTCAAGAAAGTTATTGTGTCCAAGATGGAGACATGGGCTATGCAAAAATAATGTTAAAAAAAAAAAAAAAAAGAGAAAGAAAGAAAAGGAAAGAGATAGCCCATGAGCTCCAAAGTATTCCAATCCCAGAAGAAGGAAAAGTTCAAATAAGCTCAAAGAGCTATTCAAGAAAAGATCAAGCAAAGCAATGTTCAAGAGAAGAGTGTGCAAGAGAGGGAAGGAGCATTATTATCATCAATTTAGCCATCAAATATTCCACACACTTGCACACACTTGATCTAGAGTAAGGTCCCCCTCTCCTTGGTTCCCGTTTTTGACTAATCAATATGCACAGGTAAAAATACTATTCCTTGAAATACCTTAAACTCCACATAAGCCTTAGTAGAATAGGAGGCGTACTCTTACATGCCTCAAGTGAGTTCCACAAATACTACATACATTGAGAGATTTGAGTGCTCTATACATAATGATGAGTTCCACAAATACCACATATAATGAGTGATTCGAGTGTGCTACATGATGGAGAAGGGTAAAGCTAAGTTTTCTTTGCAAAAATGTTATACAAACTCCGAGTGACGGGATTGATAGAAGAAGGATCTCTACTTCGCGGCTGTTCCATCTTTCAACTCCCCAAAGTTCAATGGTAGACACTTTGAATCCCTTGATGATGGTATGATCGGGAATAATCTAATGTTGATGTCTTAGTTTGAGGCTATGCTTAAAGTAATCCATCCTTTTCCTCGAGACGAGTAAAAGACAAGTGTGGGGGAGTTTGTTGACGGTCGTTAACTCATAAAATTAACCGTCAACTTAGCATGCAAATGGACCTATTCATAAATACTTGATAGATATAGGGTTACCACGACGAGAATTCCACGAGTTTTGGTGAATATCTATTTCGCGGGGTGACAGTGAAAATCAACCAAGATGGCCCACATGTCGGGTTTACATAGAGAGAAAGACCGAACGGGTAAAAAAGTATAATCTAGAAGACTCCGAAGGCGTCACAAACACAGGGCCCACTGCACCTTGTGGCCGGTCGGCCGACCGGGGAAGGGGAGTCGGCCGACTCCCCATCTCCACCAATCGGGTGGAGTCTCGCGGATCCCGCCTCCACCGACTTTGAAGATCAATAATTATCGTCCATTTAGGTCGGTTTGATCCGAGGGCTGTGGTTAATCCTACGGGGCTATATAAGCGAGCCCCCGGCCCCCGGGTGAAACCCTAATTCATTCTCCTATTCATTCAAGACTTCAATCCGAGAGAGAGAGTTAGATAGAGAAGGGTCCCTCGAATGGATCTATCTCTATAGGGTATTAGTATCAAGAGAGATTGAGAGAGTATAGAGTGGAGGTAGATTTGGAGGAAGCCCGGCACTGTCGGTGTCTCCTCTCCGGTGTACTGCGGGATCAAGTCTCCTAACCCGAGGCTTGGTTTCGAGAATCATTCGGCAATTCAACTTCTAATACTAGTAAGTTCGTTGTTATTATTGTTCTTTGGTTTACAAGTTTACTTTATTTCGCTTCGCGTTGGGAATAGAGTAATCGTTCTTTAGCATAAGCGTGGTGCTTAGGCTAGGTTCACTTGTAGATGCTCCCTATTCGGCCGGAACCGTGGTAGTAGTGAGGGAAGTGACAATCCCTTTATTACCTTTGTAATCCACTTCCCGTTGGTAGGTAAGGTAGGTCCTTTGTGCCCGGTTTAGCATCCTCTCGTGGTGTCTATTCCTCGGGTACCCCCTTAGAACAGTAGTCTCAAAGCTTGCCATAGGTTAGAAGAAGGCGACGAAGGAGTTCTCTCTATATCGCTTAATTCTCACTTGACTAGCAGCCCAGGGGTAGTAGTAAAGATCGGGTTAGTCTATTGCACGTTTTCTCTTAGCGGATAAAAACAAATACGATACTCAGGACTTATCTCCCGGGTGAAGTGCTCACCGATATCCGTGCGCTTGCGGATTATTTCTCTTTGATTCTTTCGTGTGCGTATCTAGTGTCAACACAAGGCCCTTTGGTTCTAGGGCCGGGAAGCTTCGAACCCGAATCGTCTAGACCGAGAATCTCGCTGCAGTGCGGGCTCTTCCCCTTGCTCCCCAGGAGAGTTTGCTGGTCTGAGTGGTTTCAACCTTTGTCTCTACCACTAAACCCTTCGTGCGCTAGGGCCGGGTAGCTTCGAACCCGAATCGTCTAGGCCGGAATGTGCTCTAGAATCGGTTAGCTACGCCGATTTCTAGGCTAATTTGGTAGCTCAGTGCTATCGGCACAGGCTCTTTGCGCTCTAGGGCCGGGTAGCTCTGAACCCGAATCGTCTAGGCCGGCATCAAGTACCTAGACTCAAGCGTGGACTAGGCCGGAGAAGTTCTTCTTATCCTCTAGACTCATGTTCTAGGCATTGACTCTAGACTCGTGTTCTAGGCCAGAATTGGTCTTCCGGACTCATGTTCCGGGCATTGGCTCTAGACTCATGTTCTAGGCTAGAATCGTTTGTAGAAGAAGTTGAATTAAAACATCTTGACTCATGTTCTAGGCATTAGCTCTAGACTCATGTTCCAGGCTAGAATTTTGAAGGAAATCACTTTATTCATTGAAGACATCATCTAGACTCATGTTCTAGGCATTGACTCTGGACTCGTGTTCCAGGCCAGAATTACATAAGAAGTCTTTGCTTCATCTTTTAGTTGTATAATCTCCGAAGTTGACTGATATGCCAAGTGTTCTTGATTGGGATGTCGTCGTTTGTCATCAACTCGTAGGTGCCAGGACCAAGAACTCTTTTCACTTTGTATGGGCCCTCCCATGGGCTGAGCAACTTGTGTCTTCCCTCCTTATTTTGGATTAGTTTTAGAACTGAATCTCCTGGTTTGAGGGTTTTTGGCTTCGTGCTCTTATCATAATGTCTTCGTAACTCTTGCTGATACCTTGCATTCTGGAGCATTGCGCTTTCTCTTCTTCTAGGCAATCGAGCTCTAAGCGCCTTGTTTCTTTAGCCTCGCCTTCTTCATAATGTTCTATTTTTGGAGAACTCCATAATAGGTCAAATTTGGTAGTACGGCTTCTGATCCGTAAACCAAGAAGAATGGTGAATACCTGATCGATCTGCTTATTTGAGTTCTCAGCCCCCAGACAACTTTGGGGATTTCATCAATCCAGTTTGCTCCATAATCTTTTAGGTCTTCGTATAACCTTGGTTTTAGCCCTTGTAGTATGAGCCCGTTGGCTCTTTCAACTTGTCCATTTGCTTGAGGATGCGCAACTGATGCGAAGTCGATGTCGATCCCACAATCTCGTGCCCATGATGTGAATTCTTTTGCTGTGAAGGGTGATCCCAAATCTGTAATTATTCTATTTGGTATGCCGAATCTGTGCAAGAGGCTTTGTATGAATTCAACAGCTTTTTCTGCGCTGTATTTTACCAGAGGTTTATATTCGATCCACTTGGTGAACTTGTCAATTGCCACGAAGATATATTCATATCCTCCTTTTGTTCTTTTCAGAGGTCCAACTTGATCTAGCCCCCAGCATGAGAACGGCCAGGGGGGCAGTATGCAAATTAGGTTGTGAGCGGGAACGTGTTGTTGTCTTGCGAACATCTGGCAATTCTTGCAGTGCCTGACGAGTTCTTCTACAACTTTCACGGCTGTTGGCCAATAATATCCTGTCCGGAATGCTTTGCCCTCTAGTGTTTTTGACGCTGCATGATTCCCGCAGCAACCCCCGTGTACTTCTTCAAAGATCTGCATTCCTATTACTTTGGTCACACATTAGTGTAAAACTCCAGATGATGCGGCTCTTTTATATAGATGTTCTCCGACTATGACATAATTTTTGCTTCTTCGAATCACTCGGGTTCTTTCGGCTTTGTCTTGGTAGTTTCTTGTATTTGATGCAATCAATGAATTGTTTCCTCCAATCTTCGTCGGTGGAGAAATTTTTATTTGTGGTTTCGATCAACTTTCATAAGGTCGATTGCCAATACTTCTCTTTACGCCTCATTGTGCTTGATCTCCTCGGGTTGTTTGATGGTAGGTTTGTCGGTTCTTGGATGAATATTTCGGTGGTACTTTTGCTCTGTCGATCCCATTTTTGCTAGGGTGTCGGCCGCCACGTTGGAGTCCCCGAGAACATGGTGTATTTCTAATCCTTGGAAATTCTTTTCTAGCTTTCTTACCTCAAGCACAATATGCTCCCATGTTGTCTTTGGTGCGATCCCAATCTTTATTGACTTGATTTATCACCACGGCTGAGTCGCCATATACCATTAATCTTTTGATTGCTAAAGAACTTGCCACTCACAGTCCGTGTATCAGAGCTTCATATTCTGTTTCATTATTTGTTGCTTGCCACAAGATTTGGAGTACATACTTGAATTGCTTTCCTTCTGGTGATATTAGCAACATGCCTGCACCGGCTCCTCCAAGCTTGAGTGATCCATCGAAATACATCCTCCAATGATCTGTGATTGTGTCGGGTTGTTTCTGGTTGATCTCCGTCCATTCTGCTATGAAGTCACTTAGAGCCTGTGACTTGATTGCTGTTTTGGATTGGAACTCTATGTTGAGTGCGCCAAGTTCTACTGCCCACTTTGATATTCTCCTGGTTGCATCTCTTTTGTGTAGTATGTCAGCCAACGGGAATTCTATGACTACTGTGATCTTGTGTTTGTCGAAGTAGTGTCTTAACTTTCTTGATGTAATCAGGATTGCGTATAGCAATTTCTGCACTTGTGGGTATCTGGCCCTGGATTCTGTCAGTACTTCGTTAAGGAAGTATACTTGTTTTTGAACTTTATAAGCGTGTTCGGGTTCTTCTCTTTCAACTACTATTGCTGTGCTGACCACGTTCTTTGTTGCTGAGATATAGAGTAGCATGTCTTCTCGTCTTCTTGGTGGAACCAGTATTGCTGGTGATGCTAAGTATTTTTTGAGATCTCAAAAGGCTTGATCCGCTTCTAGAGTCCATTCGAACTTTCCTGTCTTCTTGAGGAGTTTGAAGAAAGGTATTCCTTTTTCACCTAATCTGGATATGAAACTGTTAAGAGCTGCCATTGAGCCAGTCAACTTCTGGACATCCTTGACTTCTTTTGGTGGCTTCATGTTGATGATTGCCTGTATTTGCTTGGTACTTGCTTCTATGCCTCTGTTGCTTACTAGAAACCCAAGTAGTTGTCCTGAAGGTACCCCGAATACACATTTGTTTGGATTAAGTTTCCACCATCTTTTGAGATTTGTAAATGTTTCCTTGAGGTCTTCTAACAGCTTGTCTGCTTCTTGAGTTTTGATCACCACATCATCCACATATGCTTCTGCATTTCTTCCAATTTGATCTCCCAAGCAGGTTTGGATTGCTCATTGGTATGTTGCCCCCGCATTCTTCAATCCGAAAGGCATGGAGTTTTAGCAATATGCTCCGAAAGGTGTGATGAATGAAGTCTTCCTTTGATCTTCTTTTCTGAGCGAGATTTGGTGATAACCTGAGTAACAATCGAGAAATGAGAGTAAAGCTGCTCCTGCTGTTGAATCAATCACTTGGTCGATCCTTGGAGGTCCGTACGGATCCTTTGAGCAATGTCTGTTGAGGTCGGTGTAGTCGATTCACATGCACCATTCTGTCGAGTTTTTCTTTTCTACTAGTACTGGATTTGCTAGCCAATCGGGGTTGATTATCTCTCTGATGAATCCTGCGGCCATGAGCTTTGTGAGTTCTTTTTGATTGCCGCCTTTCTTCAAATCTTCTCCTTCTTTCTGCTCTTTTTTCTGCTTCATCATTGTTGTTGTTGTATCTCTTCCTATTTTCGGTGGTTGCTATTAAGTGGTCGTGGCGCGGCCTTCTATCTTGATTCCTATAATCCTGTCTTCCCCTTCTGCCGTAGTTGTCTCTGCGGTTGTCTCTGTTTTTTGGCAATCTTCTATGAGTTCTTTCTTCTGATGATATAAGCTTCTCGACTATTCTTTTGAATTCTTCATTTGTTCTTGGATCTTCACCACAGAAATCTTTGAACTGCCATCTAGCTGCTATCCCGTTCATGAAAGCTTCAATTACTTCTCGGTCTGTGATATCATGGACTTGTGCCCTTATTTCTCCAAACCTTCTATAGTATTCTCGGAATGATTCTCCCGGGTTCTGTTTTGTTGACTTTAGCTCTGCCGGGTGATTGGATGCGTGATGATGCCCGCAAAGTGGTCACAGCAGGCTGCTTGAAGGGCTCCCCAATGTCTGATTGATCCAGTCTTGAGTTTGTCGAACCATTGTAGTGGCATTGCTTCCAGCACCATTGGAAAGAATACTGCTTTGAGATCATCGTCGCCTCCAGCAAGTTCTATGGATTGAGAGTATACTCTTAGCCATTGCTTGGGTTCTTCTTTCCCATTGTACTTTGAGTGATTTGTTGGTTTGAACTTGTAATTTGCCTGCAAAACATGGGAATCTGTCATAGCTTTCTCTTTTCCTGTAGTCAGGAGTGGGTGATCTTCTATATTTGTATTCGGATTCGCCTTGCTCTTCATATCTTCCTCAAAGTTTGGCATGGGCAAGTTCTTTCGACCCTTTTCTCCATGCATTTGTTGGCTTCTGGTTCCGCCATGTCGCTGCTCTCGGCTGGCAGTACTTTGCTTGGTGCGGGCTTCTTGGGTGGCTCTTCCTGGCGGTTCTTGTTCTTCATTTGGTTGTCCATGTTTTCGAGTTCTTTCTCCAGATCTTCTGGTTCTTTCGTATTCTCTTTCTCTTGGGCTTTCTTGAGCGATTCTAGTTGTATAGTTAACTCTCTGATCCGCTCTTGCTTGTTCTTTTTGGCTTCTTCGGCTTCTACCTTGTTTTTGTTGTATTCTACGAGTTCTGCCTTATACTGGTCCCAAATCAGTTTCTTCTCCTTTGCCTTTGATCTGTGGCTTGCCCTGCGCTTGTTTTGGTTTAACCTTGCTTGCTTCAGTTCTTCGCTCTCATCTTCGTCGGTCTTTTCATCGCTTGTTATCTTGGCTTCTTCTTCATCTGAAGAGCGGATATCTGGGATTTTTGGAGGCATTAGGATTTCCTTAACCTCTGCCATGCATATTGTTCTCTTCCTCTACCTTCTTCTTTGTGGTACGAGCTCTTCTTCATCTGAGCTAGTAGTCTCATTTGATGAGAAGTCGAGTTCTCTGCCTTCTTGATAGGGCAACTCTCCGCATTGTTTGGTGAAACGTGTCGCCTTATTTGAAAGTTCTCCAGGCCAGGTCACCACACAACCTTCCTCCGTCGGGGTTCTTTGGTTTTTTCAGCTACAATGTTCTTCTTGAATGGTCTCATCAGGTTGTAGTAGCCGTGGAATACTTCAGTAGATCTTGCGCAGTTGCCCTGGCATCTCCACCTATGAAGTCAACATTGATTCGGATCCGAGATGAATTCTCGTACGATCGATGAAGTGTTGCGGAGTCCGTATGGAAGTGCTTCTGGAAACTTGGTCAAGGTCTTGGAACCTGATTCGGTCTTGTACTTCTTTTTTGAGTTGGTTTTGTAGTCATCATCACCCGATTTCCGAGTTGGATCGGAAATCGAGAGTGCAGTCAGTCTTTTGGCGAGTTGAGATTCTTCGCTGGAGTCGATCATGATGTCGTCGAATTCTGATTCGGTTGTTAGAAAGCTCTGGAGCTTTCCCTCTTCGTCGGCTTTGCAAATCCAGGATCCGAAGACGAAGGTCGTTCCTTTGGAGAAACTCATCTTGAAGGTGTGGTCCGCCGAGCTCGCGGAAAAAAATTCGCCGAGAGCCCCTATCTGGCGCGCCAGCTGTCGGTGTTTTGTCACCGATAGCCTGCCACGAGGGTACCCGGGACAGTTGTTCGGGCTGCGACGAACTGGAACTCGGCAGTTTCAGCAACGAGACAAATGGGACGAACGATTTTTATACTAGTTCGGGCCCTTGACTCGAGGTCAAGTAATAGCCTTTACGTCTAGTCGGCGTGTGCCTTGTTGCGTTGTATTGATGAGTATGAGTTGTGTCGTTCCAAGGGGTACCCTTAGCCACCCTTTATAGCCTAGGGTGCGCTGTGGGTTCTTTGATTCCTAGTTGGATTCTAGGTACGAGTCCTAAACTAGGAGTTTTGTACTCTTTCCTAATACAATCCGGCTAGTGTTTATGGTAATGAGATCTCCATGTTCTTCTCGGTAGTCCAGCTACCGTCTTGTTTGTGTTCTTCATGGGGAACCCCTATGGTCCCCTATCTACAGGTACTATGACTATGAGTACCATAATAAGTTCAATGAGCTTGCTCGCTATGCGCCAAATGAAGTGAGGGAAGAAGCTGACAAGAGGCGTCACTTCCTCAATGGGATCTACTATGTGCTCAGGCTGCAGTTGGCTGGTCAGAAGCATGCCAGCTTCTAGGAGTTGGTGAATAGCGCTATTGTACTGGACAATATGCGCAGGGATAAGGATCGGAAGAGAAGGATGGAGGGACAAGGATATGGAAGCAACACTCGCTCTCGTTCCAACTATCAGGGTTACCAGCAGAGGTACCAAGGACCAGTGAGCCAGTGGAACCATGGTCAGAACCCATAGGGTAATCAGTTCTAGCAGCGCCAGCACTATGGGGCTCAGCAGCAGAATGGGAACCAGCGCCCACAGCAGCAGCAGGGTAACCAGACACCTCGTCTGAGTGCACCCAACAACACTCCTATCAAGAGTCTCCTGGCACTCCTCAAGTATGCTATCGCTGTGGTCAGCCTGGGCATTATGCTAATGCCTGTCCCCAGGGAGTGAATAGGCAGAATCAGCAGACACTACAAAGGAATGGAAGCAACCAGAGGTCGACACTCAACTCTAGAAGGGTGAATCATGTGGCTCTAGAGACCGTTCATGATATTCCAGAAACTCCAGAAGTACGTTCAGCATAAACTCTATCACTGCTACAGTATTTTTTGATTCTGGAGCTTCACATACTTTTATTTCTCAAGCATTCATTAGAGAGCATAAAATACCAGTAGTAGCCATGAAGAACCAAATGGCAGTGAATTCACCACGTGGAGGTATCCCTGCAAGCTATTATTGCCCCGCCATAAGTCTTACATTAAGGGGGGTAGACTTTCTAGTCAGTCCTATTGTGCTGAAATCCTCTGGCACTGACATGATTCTGGGTTTGGACTGGATGAAGAAGCACCATGTGGTGATACAGTGTAAAGAGATGGTTGTGGTTCTGACAACACCTAAAGGGGATCGTATCAGTGTTGAGGTAGTAGAGAAAGAACCCACAATCGTTGTGAATCTGTTAGGAGAAGATGATAACCCTCAGGACTGCGTCGTTGGAGATTTTCCAGATGTTTTCCCTGATGATTTGCTAGGTATGCCACCTAACCGTGACATTGAGTTTATTATGAGTTATTACCTGGTACTGCACCTATAGCTAAGCATCCATATAGAATGGGGGTTGATGAATTAGAAGAGCTTAAGAAACAATTAAAGGAGTTGCTGGATAAAGGTTTCATACGCCCTACTGCATCTCCATGGGGCGCTCCGGTGATCTTTGTGGACAAGAAAGATGGAACACAGCGAATGCGTGTTGACTATCGCTCTCTCAATGAAGTTACCATCAAGAACAAGTACCCGTTACCTAGAATTGAAGATTTGTTTGATCAACTCAGAGGTGCGTGTGTGTTCTCTAAGATTGATCTACGTTCTGGCTATCATCAATTGAAGATTCGTAATACAGACATACCCAAGATAGCTTTCACCACGAGATATGGGTTGTATGAGTATACTGTTATGTCTTTTGGGTTGACCAATGCACCTGCCTTCTTCATGTACATGATGAACAAGGTGTTCATGGAGTATCTTGATAAGTTCATGGTGGTTTTCATCGATGATATTCTGGTGTACTCCAAGAATGAGGAAGAGCATGCTGAACATCTGAGGTTAGTTCTACAGAAGCTGAGGGAACATCGGTTGTATGCTAAGAAGAGTAAGTGTGAATTCTAGTTGAAAGAAGTTTCTTTTACGGGTCATGTTATTTCCAATGGAGGTGTAGCGGTGGATCCAAAGAAGGTGCGGGATGTTCTAGATTGGCAACCGCCTGTTGATGTGAATCAGATTCGTAGGTTTCTTGGTATGGCTGGTTATTATAGAGAATTATTGAAGGGTTCTCCAAGCTAGCTAAACCCATGACAGCCTTGCTAGAGAAGAACGCTAAGTTTGTATGGTGAGATAAGTGTCAAGCCAGCTTTGAAAAGTTAAAGGAGAAGTTGACTACATCCCCTGTGTTGACATTCCCAGATCTGAGCAAGAAATTTTCTATCTACTGCGATGCATCACGTCTTGGTTTGGGTTGTGTTCTGATGCAAGAGGGTAGAGTTGTTGCTTATGCATCAAGGCAGTTGAGAAAGCATGAGTTAAATTATCCTACTCATGACTTGGAGTTAGCAGCTGTGGTTCATGCGTTGAAGATCTGGAGGCACTATCTGATTGGGCATAAGTGTGACATCTACACCGACCACAAGAGCTTGAAGTACATATTCACTCAGTCAGATTTGAATCTGCGACAGCATCGTTGGTTGGAATTGATCAAGGATGATGATCTGGAAGTGCATTATCACCCTGGAAATGCGAATGTCATAGCCGATGCCCTTAGTAGGAAGAATTATAATGAGCCTCGGACGACACCAGTGACTGATGTGTTGTGTGCAGAATTCAATCATCTGAACCTTGGTATTGTCACTAATGCTATGGAGATAGAAGTTACACCTACTCTAGAGCAAGAGATATGCATGGGTCAGCTAGAAGACGAGAAGCTAAGAGAAATAGCAGAGAATGTAGTGCTTGGAAAAGCACCTGGTTTCCACTTAGATGAGAATGGTACACTATGGTTTGAGAAAAGGATATGTGTGCCTGAGGTGAAGGCCTTTAGAGATGCAATTCTGTGAGAAGCACATGAATCAGCTTACTCTATTCATCCTGGAAGTACTAAGATGTACCTAGACCAGAAGGAGAAGTATTGGTGGTATGGGTTGAAGAGAGATGTCGTAGAATATGTAGCTCTGTGTGACATGTGCCAACGCGTGAAAGCTGAACATCAGAGACCAGCTGGGTTATTGCAACCAATGAAGATACCTGAGTGGAAGTGGGAAGAAGTTGGAATGGACTTCATAGTGGGATTGCCATGAATTAGGGGATATGATTCTATATGGGTGATTGTGGTTCGTTTGACTAAGGTTGCACATTTTATACCTGTCAAGAGCACTTACCATGGATCAAAGTTGGCAGAATTGTACATGGAAAGGATTGTGTGTTTGCATGGTGTGCCAAAGAAGATTGTGTCGGATGGGGGAATGCAGTTCACATCTCACTTTTGGGAACAGATACACACTTCACTGGGGACTAAGTTGAATTTCAGTTCCACCTATCATCCTCGGACTGATGGTCAGACTGAGAGGATTAATCAGATATTGGAGGATATGTTGAGAGCCTGTGCTCTGTAGTATGTACTAGCTGGGATAAGAGTTTGCCTTATGCAGAGTTCTCCTACAACAGTTATCAGCAGAGTCTCAAGATGGCACCGTTTGAAGCTTTATATGGGCGTAAGTGCAGAACTCCTCTATTCTGGAATCAGACGGGTGAGACACAGGTGTTTGGACCGAATGTGCTTAGAGATGCTGAGGAGCAAGTTGGGATGATCAGAGAGAACCTTAGAGTGGCACAATCTCGTCAGAAAAGCTACGCAGATACTCACAGGCGGGAACTAGCTTTTGAAGTAGGTGACTTTGTGTATTTGAAAGTGTCACCTATGAGAAGTGTGAAGCAATTCAACATGAAGGGAAAGCTGGCACCCAGGTATGTTGGACCGTTCAAAGTACTCAGTAGACGTGGTGAAGTGGCTTACCAATTGGAATTACTTGAGAAGTTGGCTGGTGTGCATGATGTGTTCCATGTGTCTCAACTTAAGAAGTGCTTGCGTGTGCCAGAGGTAGAGACAATACCATTAGAGGAACTTACAGTTCACGAGGATCTTACTTATGAAGAATTTCCAGTGAAGGTTTCGGAAATAGCAGAAAGGGTTACTAGGAGTCGGACAACCAAGATGCTGAAGGTTCAGTGGAATCGGTATTCCGAGGCAGAGGCAACCTGGGAAAGAGAGGAGGAATTGAGGAAGGCATATCCGTGGTTCTTTGAGTAAGCGGCTTAATCTCGGGGATGAGATTCTTTTAAGGGGGTAGAGTTGTAACACCCTAAAATTTGCATGGATTTTAAAATAGTTAAATTGATTTAATTATGCAATTTGTGAGCATTAAATGTAGGCCAAATAATCATTTTTACAAAATTAAAACTAATCATAGGTCAAGAAGCATGTGTGAGCATTCATGCTGGTGCATTATTTTACTGTGTGTTGATTGGTTTTTGGTTTGAATCAAAAAGGATTTAAAAACCAATTGAAAACCCTATTTGGAAAGCTATTCAAATAAAAGAAAAAGCCTTTTATTTCCTTCCTTCACTCCTCTCTCTATTCTGGCCCTGAAGCCCTTTCCTTACCAGCCGGCCCAGCTAGCCTGCTGCCCTGGTGCCACTCTCCTTTCCTTCTGGGCCGACGGCCTCCTCTTTCATTTGTCGGCCCGTTGGCCTTCTCCTCCGTCCTTTCTGTTTTCAGCAGTGCGGGAGGCTCCACATTCCGTGGGCCACTGGCCTTTTCCTTCTAGCAGATCGCCCGGCCTCCATCTTGGGCTGCGGAGAAAGGGACACGGCCCAGTCTAGCCGGGGCCGCCAGCGCCGCTTTCTGTTCCTTCATCCCGCTGTCAAGCCGGGCCCGCGTGTCAGCTGCCCCTTCTCTTTCCTGTTCGTGTCCGAAGCAGACACCGTCGGCAGAGGCCGACGCGGCTACGCCTCCCCTCCGCTCCGCGTGCTGCCCACGCAAGCCGCACCATAAATAGCGCGTACCAGCGCCACCTAGTGCCCTACCGATGCCCTAGTGCAAGTTCGCACACGCCCTAGCCCTAGCCCTAGCCCGCAGCGCCGCAGCAAGCTTCCGCCACCGCAGCCGTCTTCGACTTCGTCGTAACAAAGCTCGAGGTCGGCTGTAATCTCATCGCCGAGTTTTGGTTTCCTCTCATGAATTCACCGAGTCCTTTATCTCATGTTTTCATGCCCTGTGTTGCTCACAATTGGTCGTGAGCGCCGCCGTCCACCGGATTGCGCCGCCCGCCGTCCTCAAGCCACCTCTGACTCCATCTTCGAAGCTGGTGAGACCCCTGGTCTTCCTCTTTCGTTTGGTACTAGTTGCATGTTGTTTCGTGGCCAGAATCGCTAGATTCAACTTCGCCGATGAGCACGGCTCGCCGCCGGCCGTGGTGTCGCCGTCGTCCTTCATCTTCTCCGGCGGGACGCCGCCCTCCTCCCTCGGCCTTCTAATCTGAGCCACCAAACTGAGATCCAATGGCCAAAATTGGCCAATACCCCTTTGGCCGCAGATTCACAGAAAACCCCTGTACTCCCACCTATTTAATTAAGAACCCTTTGCGCCTTCATCTGATTACGTTTTCTCCTCGGGAAAGCGTAAACCTCTGTTCGAGAACCAAAATATGTTTTCCTCTATTTACAGTTTTGCCATTGATTTCAAAAGCTCATAACTTCTTCGTTTTAGATCCAAATTGATCCGTTCAAGTTGCGTTAGGATCATAATCTCGAGATCTATCTGTTAGTATCACTTTTAGATTTATTTACAACTTTTGAATTTCGAGTTTGAATTTAATTCAATTATTTTATAATAAGAAACTTGTAAAATCCATAACTCTCTCGTTTTAGCTCCGATTTCGGTGATCTTTACATCTATGTGATCGTAGTGATGAGTAGAGTAATCTTATGAGCTTTTGTTTTCTGTTTTATCCTGCTTGGTGTACTGTTCTAATAGAAGTCATTTGTTTGCTTTGTGTATGTATGCTTGGATGATTGTATGTTGCTGCTTGTTGGTTACAATTGAGTTCAGACGGTGAGGGTTTCGTTGAAGACCCAGATTTCTTTGGAGACCAGCAGGAACCACAGGAGCTAGAGAATCAAGGCAAGTATAGTAGGACCATCCTTGTGCCCTATTCACTATGACATTAAAATTCATATGCATGCGTCCTTTGTCATCCTATTTAGGATTCCCTAGTCTTGTTTACTTGTTACCTTGATAACCTGGGCTTTTGCATATGGGTACTGATGCTAGTGCGCTATAACATGATCTTATAACTTGATTAACAGATTATGCAACAATCTTAAAAGATGATTTTTAGCAACTTGGAATCAAGAGGGTTAAGGTGACTGGCTGTTTCCATTCGCTTCCCTCTCCCTAAGGACTTATCTGTAAGCGATCATCCGGGACTTAACGTGCCGCTGTGAGGGCTATATGGCTCTGGCTCTAGTGCATTCAAGAGACCTTTTCTAGCTTGTGAGAGGGAGGGCCGAATTGGGTATAGGGATTTCTCTGTCCTATGTGTATAGCTGGGAAATAATGTGCCATATGGAAGAGAGCTTCTATATCCGATGACTAAGCAACCGTTGCTTGTTAGACAAACTTTTGGGTGGCTTTATAGTGAGACCCTGCTTACTAACCTTGGAAGTGTGTTTGGGGAGTCATGCCCCCTAGCAAATGGGAATCACGACTCACAGGTAAAGGGTACACCTCTGCGCAGAGTTAAATCGATTTATCGTCCGTGCCCACGGTTAGGGCGGCCAAGGGATTCTTATGGAATAGCTGTTCACTTGATATTGTTAATGTTAATGTTGATGTTAATTGTATTCTTTAATCATGTTTACTTGATCATGTGGTTATGGGAACACTACCTTGATGCTAAATGCTAAAACATGACATACACTAAAAGCTACTACAGTATAACCGTGTCTACCATTTGAGCCTCATGAACCCCCTACTATGCTTGCTAAATACGAAAGTGCTTACACTTGCTTTACTCTATTATTTGGAAAATCCTGGATGGGTAACAGATTTGGATTGGATTGAGAGCTATCGCCAGGACTACTAAGCTTGAGTCAACCAGTCAACTTGTCCCTGTGTTGGAGCTTCCGCGTCGAGAGTGTTTATAGTATTTCTCTACTTATGTTTAAGACTATGTGATTCATTCGTTATGTAATAAACTATGAGATGATACAATTTTTACAATTTATCAACTTATGTGAGTGACTTCCGGGGATTCACATAAGGTTTGGATGCATCTTATTTTTGTCCTTAAAAATGAGGTGTGACAAGCAGACGCCATGTGTCTCCGCCTTTTCCCATTCTCGCTATTGGGAAAGGCAAAGCAGTGCTTCTACTCAACAAGGAGGAGTGCACAACCTGGGACAAGTGTGCCAATGCGTTCCTCAAGAAGTTCTGTCCGTCGGGCAAGACCAGTGCCCTTCGTGGGAAGATCTCCAGCTTCCAACAGCAAGCTGATGAGATGATTCCTGAAGCATGGGAACATCTCCAGGAGTACATTCACGCTTGTCCTCATCACGGGATAGAAGAATGATTCCTTATCCAAGGTTTCTATCACGGGCTGACCGGTGTAGCCCTAGTCACCTTGATGCTACCGTTGGAGGAGCATTCTTGCAACACAAAGTCAAGGATGCCTAGGACCTCAATGAGAAGAAGGTTATAAACCAGGGATGGAATGAGGAACACCTCCAGCTGAAGAGAAGAGGTGTCCACACCCTCAGCGAAGTGGACATGCTCTGTGCCAAGATGGACCTCTTGATGAAGAAAGTCGAGGAGAGTTCCAAGAAGGAACAGGAGGCCATCCAACCCTACGCCAATGCATGAGACGTCGAGGCTGAATCATGGTGCGAGGTGTGCAAAGGAGAAGATCACTCTCGAGACGAAGGAGAAGGTGAGCTTCATCAGCAACAACAATCACAATAACAATAGCGGGTACTGGCCCCCACAACAGCAACAACAAGGATGGAACTTGCACCCCTTCTACCAAGGACAAGGTAATGGTTATAGTAATAATTTTAATAATAATTATGGTAACCAACCTTCCTTAAGAGATCTGTCTAGGCCAAACTAAAATTAACGATAGCATTAATAAGAAAATGATGGCTAATGATTAGATTCTTGAAAATCTTAGTGAGAAATTGGATAGCATTAACTCGCTATGAAGAATCAATTGAGCTTTAATAAAATATTATAAACCCAATTAGCTTAGATAGCAGCATCTGTCCCATCCTTCGAGCAAGGTAAGATTCCTGGGAAGCCTGAGGACCTTGTTGAGGGTGTCAAGATGGTAAACATGAGGTTCGGTAAGCCTCAACCCAGTGTCATCTGGGTCCATGAACTGGAGTCACCATTCCCGTGCAAGAAGGAAGACCCTGGCCTGTCGACCATCACCTACCAAATTGGACCTCAAATCTTTGACAACGCCTTCTACGACCTTGGATCCGGTGTCAATATCATCTCTAAGGTAACGTATGATAATCTGTTAGGGGGCCCTTTGCACCCCGCATTTGTTCGCTTGCAGATGGCGGTTCAGACAATCAGGTTCCCTAAGGGACAGGCGCGGGACATCTTGATCAGGATCAAGGACAACTACGTCCCTATCGACTTCCTCGTGCTAGACATGGGGTCCAATACTGACGTCCCCATCATCCTGGGACGACCGTTCCTCAACACGGTGGACGCCACAATTTATATGGGGGCTGCCCAAATCCAACTGCAATTCAAAAGATGGAGGGTAAGAGTTCCATTCAATGCATGGTTTTAAAGCTAACATGCAGGTGAAGGACAAGGCACCCCAAAACAAACCTCGCTACAACCGTCGCCGATGGAAGAACACTAAGAAGAAAAGCGAGTCGGCCAAAATGGCCAAAATAAAGGAAGAACCCACCGAGTCACAAACCGAGATTAAGCAAGAATGGTGGGAGAAGGAGTTGTTGTTTACACCAAAATTTGGGCCGGCAAGCATTTGAAGGAAAAGCCCTTCGGAAAATACCATTAAGTTGTTGGAATGATGCGGGGACTAGATTTTGGAAGATCGGCTAAAGTCAAATTAAAATTGGTCGATCAAGATTTACCGACCGGAGAAACATATAGATTACGTTCATTCCAAGGTTGGTCACGGAGGAGCTGCATGTTAATGTCACGAGATTCTATACCACGGAATAGTGGGGTCCAAGTTATCTAAGATTAGGCAATTTTCTCTATTTTGTAAGTCTTATTAAAGTAGGACTTAGTCAAAGCCCAGGGTATAAATATGTAAGCCCCGGCACATTGTAAACTCTCTCGACAATCAATACAACTTTCAGCCTCAGGCCACCAAACCGTAGTTCCTAGGATTTCGGCGTATTTGCATCAGGCTTGGCTGGTTCAACCTCTCGCTTGCTCTGTAAGTATTGCTATGGCTTTTGCTTGTGCTAGATCGGGCCGGTTCAACCTCCTTTTGATGCACCTGTGAAAGTGGACATGCTTATGCTAGATCGGGATGGTTCGACCTCCTTTCGATGCATCGGTATGGCCAAGGGGTTCGTGTTTACACTAGGTTTGGCGGGTTCGACCTCTTACTTAGTATCACGCGTGCTAACAGTTTGTGCTGACGCTTAACAGGGCCGGTTCGACCTCCTGTCGTATGGATTAGCATAGGCTAGTTATCGGCTCTGCTAGATTTGGCAATCTAGTAGATTCATCAAGTTACCATTGCTAGTTATCGGCTCTACTTGGCTTGGCAACCCAGTAGATTCATTAAGTTATTGATGTTGTTAGGTCTATTTATTTATGGGCTTTTGCATTTCTGCTCCTGTTTTCTATCACAGTTATGATTTTACCCTTGTTTTTTTTGACTTTGTGAATTTACCCTTGCTTTTTTCAAAATGAAGCACCACTTTGCCCCTATTCTGTCATCCTCCACTAACGGTGTTAACTTTGGTATTGAAGGATGAAAATGCCCATGTGCTATTGCTCCTGTTTTTTATGAATAAGACATTTATATTGTATATTTTCACAAAGTTAATTATATTTGATCAAATATATTTGCCACACTTTGCTGCTATTTCAATTCAGATTTATAATATTATAAATATTCAAAATTTTGGAAGCACCCGCTGGTTGATTTGAGAGCTCCCGTTGGTCTGCCTTCCTAAGATTCGAAATGGGGTTAGGATTTTGGTCCTGTTTTTGCGAGGAAGGGAAGAGAAAGAATCAGCGTATTGGTGGTTGTCGTCTTACTCTTACGCATTGTGCGCCAAGCCCCGCGGCCCGCACATACCCACGCAGTGCCAGCCGAGTCTTGCTGCCAGGCCCAGCCGCCGCCCTGTGGGCCAAGCCCCACGGCCGAGCAACGCCGGCACCGCACCCACACGGGCCAAGCGCCGGCACCGCCGCTGCTCCGCGCAGGCCGAGCACCACGGCTGGGAGCCACCGCCGCCCCGGTCGGACCGAGCCTCGCGGCCAGGAGATGCCGCCGCCCTGTGCGCTGTTGGCGGTCCTTAACTCATATTTTATACCGCCAATAATTATATAAAATCCACGCTTAACTTAGTGAATAGGGCTTTATGCTAACAATTTCCACAAGTTTTGGTGTTTCACTTGTTTTACAGGTCAACACTGGAATACACCTAAAATGGGCCAATAAATACAAGAAAACTATAATATGAGAAGGTGGCCCACTGTTGGTATTTGCTAAGTGCAACTAAAATAAGAAGAATTCCGCAAGCGCACAGAACATACCATTGTAGCATTTTACCGGGAGTAAACCAGGTATCGTTATTTATATTTTACCATAGGGAAGCAAGGGTTAAAGAATCTAATAAATCACCATCATGTATCTACTAACTTAGTAAACCAACTAGACTAAAGCGGGGGTAAAAGATATATGATAGGATTATATGTACAAGCACAAATAGGAGAATTAACTAATAAATGAGTAACTAGATATAGTGGGAGGACAACGGGAGAGATCTAGGTTCCTATGTTCTTCTCTACTACTTTGGTTCTATAATAACAGGGTATGGATAAGTATAGCGATCACACAATAGCACTTTGGAGCAACAGTACCTTTCCGACTCTCGAAGAAGGCGGGTAAAGAGTAGTCGGGGGAAGGCTGCCAAAAAGCTCTACGAAACACCAACCCGAACGTGGTGGAATACAAAGGCTCGACAGCAATTTGTCACCTGCGGGGCTACCACAACTATCCGTGGGATTGGGCGCAACCTCGGGTAACCTATAGTCTAGACACCATGCCTACACTATCGATTACTACTCTAATCACTTAAGATAACTAGAGCACTCAATACGAGCGAAGATCCCATGCCAAGGTATAACAACTATACTAATCATACATATGAAGGCATAAAGTAAATAGAGGAGATAAATGTATTAAAGCATAAGTCTTACAAGAATAGATACAAAAACATACCCAATATCTGAAGACTCCTCCAGAACCGGAGCGCAGCTCCGCCCTCCCTAACTCTCATCTAGATCTAATCTACTACATTGGAGTGTCTAGCTCTAATTCTCTAGAGAAGAGAAGTCATCCATTCAAGGGACGCCTCTACAACTCTGATCCCACTGGGAGATAATGAATTAGGGTTTAAGGGATGCCTCCTCCAGGGGCCAGGGGCCCTGCTTATATAGCCCTCTAGGATGCACCACAGCCCTCGGATCAAACCGACCTAAACGGACGATTATTATTCATCCTCAAAGGCGGTGGAACAGGGATCCGCGAGGCCGACGATTGGCGAGATGGCGGTCGGCCGCCCAAGGAGTCGGCCGACTCTCCACCGAGCCCGTTCGGGCTCCCGTTTGGTCCGAGCCTTCTCGAACCTTCCAGATTACAGAATTTTCACCGGTTCCCGATTATCTCTATGTAAACCGACATGTGGGCCTTCCTTGGGTATTTTCAGGTGACACCCCGTGAAAAGGACATTCACCAAAACTCGTGGAATTACGTCAAGTATAACCCCTATATCTAGTTGGCGAACATATTTTAGTCCTTTCTCATGTTTAGTTGACGGTAAAAATTGACACTTAACGACCGTCAACAACTCCCCCAAGCTTACCTTTTGCTCGTCCCTGAGCAAAGATAAACTCAGTATGGATCAGGAGCTGCTACTATGCTTTCATGCCTCAAAAGCACACATGCGTTCAAACAAGAACTCTCCTCTGAATTAGAGTGAACTATTCTGACTCAAAACTTACCCATATTACCTTTCACCATGGGGCTTGTAACCGTCACTTGGGTCTTGAGCAGTTGAAAGACAGAACGGTCAAGTCAAGCGCTATGTTTCTCGCTCTTTGATCAACTATTATTCCAGAGTTTTTGCAAGATTTTCAAATAAAACTCAGAGTTCCTTGTATGAACCTTTCAGGTCTCTCATTTGTGGTATTTTTGGATCCTCTCCAAGGCATGAGTAGTGTATGCCTTCTCTCTTCTCTCAGAATATGTGGTATTTGTGGAACTAAGGCATAGTGGAAAGTGCCTTCTCTCTCTCACCCTACTTTCTAATAGGCTTATGTGGAGCTCATAGGTGGGGAGACACTCAAACTCACTTGCATATATTGCACAGTTAAACCATGGATCCAATAGGAACTAAAATAATAATAAAGTCATATGTGCATGTGAATGAGGAAATGGGATGAATGATAAGATGATGATGATAAGTAAATGATTATGAGGGGTGATCACTTGGTGAACATCTACTTCTACACTTGCTCCTTTGGGGATAACATGACTCCCTTTATTCGGAAACCTTGAAACTTCTTGAAAGGAAGGACTTGGCTACTCTTTCTTTCTTCTTTTTTTTCTTCTTCTTCTTCTTCTTCTTTTTTTTTAGAGCAACCAATCCTCGAAAACGAAACTTTAGCAACGGGGAGTGTAACGAAACTTTAGCAACGGGAGTGTATAACTTGAAATGATAATGACTGGAGCTTTTATGTAGGCAAATGGAACGGCGATGATTATTTCTAGATGTTCACTCCCAGGATAGGAGTAGAACCTTTTCTGGATGAAGTGAAATGAGTGGCGCATGTATTTTATGGATGGATGGATGGATGGATGGATGGATGAATGAATGCATACTCCCAGGGTAGGAGCAGCATAAGCGCGTATCTCCAGGGTAGAGACAGCACAATATGTGGGGGAATGCGTACTCCCAAGGTAGGAGCAGCATAGGTGCGTATCTCCAGGGTAGAGATAGCACAATATGTGGTGGATGTGGATCTATATGTAGGTGGTACTTCGAGGAACAGAAGTAGCACAGAATGAATGTAGTATTTATAAAATGGGTGCATGCTTCGAGGACGAAGTAGCATAGATCAATGGATGGAGAGCACATAGTATTGACTTTAACCGCATGACTGGTTCCTTATGGGTCCACAAAGCATAACCGCACTCAATGCCTATAAAGACTACACTCAAGCCTACAATATGATCTATATAAATAGATGGGCTTTCCTAATCTAGCAAGCATGAATATATGGCTGTGGTAGGAATTTTGAACTCTCGTCATACAGGAACTCATCATGTAGAAATTTTAAGATTTTCAAAGATAAATTCTCCAGAACTCTAGCATCTCTAGGAACAAGATGGACAGCAGCTCAAAACCTTCCCATTTCATATCCGTCAACTACCTAGACTTAGATCAAGCATTCGCTACCCACAAGTTTCAGGTTCAGAGCAAATCTCAAATCTAAACAGTTGTGTCCAAAACTCGGGAGCGTGCAAGGTTGAAAACTAGGTACTTGAAAGGAATTACGGCAGAGCAACTATTCATCATCTCCATGTAGAGTTTATTCTAGGGATCACTTTTAAGACAGACTACAAGAACTCTCCAAAAGTAGAAAAGAAATCTTTCTGGGTTTCTATAGTTATGCATCTTTTTTTAGTTGTTTTAACAAAGCAAACTCTAACAAAGCATAGATAGATAAGTTGGAAACACTTAGCTTGGTACACGGGGGATGCCCTCCCCCAAGCTGGATGTTGACATAGTCTGCTGTTGTTGCTGACAGGTGATGAAGACGTTCTAGTCCTCTAGGAGTGTCATAGATAGTTGCTGTTGGAGACAGCACTTGAATGTTACGGACAGCACTCCGACAGGAGACTGGACATCCTTCTGTCTGTTAGCTCTTCTCGATCCTTTATGTTCTGTGAAGCTCAAATAGACAACAAAGCTTGTGGAACTGATTGAGCATTAGTGATAAAAACCTCTAAGCCTTGGCTGTCTAGAACTGCCTTAACTCAAATGTCTTCTAACAGGATCACGAGAAATATTTTTATCTTTTTATAATAAAGGATGCAAACAGAGAAAATAGATATGCTGAAAAATTATTTTTATGCCACTACAATGAATGATTATTCACATGGGGCTTAGTAGTTTTCTGGATGCAAATGCACAACGTCTTTATTTTCTTTTTTCTAATGCAGAGATAGTAAAGCGAAGATGCAATTAAGATGCATGTAGGGAAAATAAATATGCTTAAAGGAAAATGCAATGCTGTGAAAGGAAATGCTGATAAATACCAAGTTACCTCCTTGGCGAGGGTTCAGTGATTTAAGTCCTCTGAACAGGACTTCTTGTCACGTTCACTCCTTCAGTGCATCATTTGATCCCAAAGCTAAAGACCTTGAGAACTTCACCTCTTGAGATGGTAACTCTAGGAAAGAAGTCACCCATGTTCTTTTCTTGTCCAGCAGTCTTTATCACTGGAGTATCTTGTGATGAAGAGTAGGTGCTTCTAGTGGTCCTGTACTTCTTCTTGTTCCATCAAATTCTTCCTTGGACGATGAATGAGTTGTGTCTTTTGTGCGAAGTTGTTGGAGTTCATTATACGCCTTGCTTCATCTATGAAGTGAGTTCATCTCTTGACTTACCCGAATTGGATTTGAGAGTTCTCTGCGGGGTTAGTCTAACAAAATAACCAATATCTACTAAAGCACATTTTAGTTCAATAACCAAACTAGACTCCACGTCTAATTTAATTAAGGAAGACTTTTTAACCTAAGCACCACGCTTAATTTAAAAGCCTTTAGAAGTACCCATATTGCAATATGAAGCACCTCCAAACCAACGCATACTATAGCAAACAAAGATAGCATGAGAGCACAACAGAGATTTACTCAACTAGGGATGAAAGAGCATGATCATTGGTGAGGGTTTTTTAGATGCAAAACACATGGATGAATCTAAGAAACCAAATATGCAATGGATAAGCAAATATCAAAGAGTGGAGTGGATGCATGAATTCTTAAAAGTAAACATGTAGTGAGATGCAAGAATTTAAAAGATAACTACTCATAATTTTAAAGTCCATGAGCAAGACTATCTCACCTTTCTTGATCATACTTACCATGACTCACATGATGAAATTTGTGAGTGGTACAACATCTATGTTCGTCACTTGTGATGTGATTCAAATTCCTGTGACGGCGACCTTTTCTCCAATCTACACATGGTTAGAAAATATATATGTATACGCAAACCTGTGAGGTGGCAGGGTTCCAATGTTGATAAATGTTGAATGTTGGGGGACCCTGGGCTCTTCAATGTCTTTTCTTTTCTTGTGGAAACTTGCCAAAAGGTCAAAACGACATCTTTTGTCCTGTCTATTCCACACTCAACAGAACAAGGGGTAATCCTACTAAAGCTAGTGGTACACTAAACTAGCAGACATCAAGTTCAAAATCAAAAACTTAACACCGATTGCTTCCCCGGCAACGGCGCCAAAAATGCTTGTTGGTATTTGCTAAGTGCAACTAAAATAAGAAGAATTCCGCAAGCGCACAGAACATACCATTGTAGCATTTTACCGGGAGTAAACCAGGTATCGTTATTTATATTTTACCATAGGGAAGCAAGGGTTAAAGAATCTAATAAATCACCATCATGTATCTACTAACTTAGTAAACCAACTAGACTAAAGCAGGGGTAAAAGATATATGATAGGATTATATGTATAAGCACAAATAGGAGAATTAACTAATAAATGAGTAACTAGATATAGTGGGAGGACAACGGGAGAGATCTAGGTTCCTATGTTCTTCTCTACTACTTTGGTTCTATAATAACAGGGTATGGATAAGTATAGCGATCACACAATAGCACTTTGGAGCAACGGTGCCTTTCCGACTCTCGAAGAAGACTGGGTAAAGAGTAGTCGGGGGAAGGCTGCCAAAAAGCTCTACGAAACACCAACCCGAACGTGGTGGAATACAAAGGCCTGACAGAGCTGTCACCTCTGGGGCTACCACAACTATCCGTGGGATTGGGCGCAACCTCAGGTAACCTATAGTCTAGACACCATGCCTACACTATCGATTACTACTCTAATCACTTAAGATAACTAGAGCACTCAATACGAGCGAAGATCCCATGCCAAGGTATAACAACTATACTAATCATACATATGAAGGCATAAAGTAAATAGAGGAGATAAATGTATTAAAGCATAAGTCTTACAAGAATAGATACAAAAACATACCCAATATCTGAAGACTCCTCCAGAACCGGAGCGCAGCTCCGCCCTCCCTAACTCTCATCTAGATCTAATCTACTACATTGGAGTGTCTAGCTCTAATTCTCTAGAGAAGAGAAGTCATCCATTCAAGGGACGCCTCTACAACTCGATCCCCTTTGGGAGATAATGAATTAGGGTTTAAGGGATGCCTCCTCCGGGGGCCGGGGGCCCCGCTTATATAGCCCTCTAGGATGCACCACAGCCCTCGGATCAAATCGACCTAAACGGACGATTATTATTCATCCTCAAAGGCGGTGGAACAGGGGATCCGCGAGGCGACGCCGATTGGCGAGATGGCCGGTCGGCCGCCCAAGGGGAGTCGGCCGACTCTCCACCGAGCCCGTTCGGGCTCCCGTTTGGTCCGAGCCTTCTCGAACCTTCCAGATTACAGAATTTTCACCGGTTCCCGATTATCTCTATGTAAACCCGACATGTGGGCCTTCCTTGGGTATTTTCGGTGACACCCCTAAACAGACATTCACCAAAACTCGTGGAATTCTGTCGGTATAACCCCTATATCTAGTTGGCGAACATATTTTAGTCCTTTCTCATGTTTAGTTGACGGTAAAAATTGACACTTAACGACCGTCAACACCCACTTACCAGATAATTCGGGTCTCAAACATAGTCTAAAATGCCAAGCATGGACCCAAGAGGTGGAAGTCCAAAACTTGGTCCAACTCCATCTTGGGCTGCAGGAGTGGGGTTGAGTATTTTGGCCATAAATCCCTCATCCGGAGTCCGTTTTCAGTGATCCACCCAGCCACGCGAAGCTGATGACGAGGCCCACAAACCTGCAAAAGATGGGCCCCAGCTGAGCCAACCCAGGCACGCGCGCCCCAGGTGCGAGCGCACCTGCGCGGGCGCCGATCGGGCCCAAATTCGTCCAGGTGGCCCATGCCGATGGCCCAAGGCGAAAGGCGGTGGTGCTTCTATGAATGAAAGGTGGGAAACCACCCTTTGAGGTCAGTTTTGAACCTTCCAAGTGGGGAGGACACTTTTCCAAAGAGCCCCCTCCTCTCCACCTATAAAAGGAGGTCTCCTCCTCCTCATTCAACATGATTCCAAGGAAGAGAAGAGCCACTACACCTAGAATAAGAGCCACACTCCGTGGGCTTAGGCCCTAGCTAGCTAGTAGAGCTTGGTAGTGGAGAGATGTGAGGAAAGAGCAGGGAAGAGCCGGACTTGTCGGTCTCTCCCCCAACTTTGTACCTCAACAAACACCAGTGCTTCGCTCGTCGGGTTTTTCCCGCTACGTGAGTGTTCGTGTTTTCTTTAGTAATAAGTCTTTCGGTATTTATTCTTCACTTATACTTGTTTGCGGGTTCGTCGACTGTCCTCGTGGTGGTTGCTCTAGTAGAGGACTCCCAATAGAGACGGATGTTCCTGCGCGACGCTAGAGTAGTAGCTAATAGCATAGATGTGGTGTCTAGGTGGCGGCTACCTTCGTTTGCCTCGTAGTCCACGGTTGAGGTGGTAGGCGGCGGGTGGTGACAGCCCTGTCCGTCCGTGTAATCCCCACGTCGGCTACGACGTAGAGCGGCAGCCGGCATCACTTGGCAGACCAGGTGCGATCTGGTGCCCGAAGTAAGCAAGTGTAGGTGTAGTTTATCTACTCTTAGACCCAAAAGCCATAGAATTCTTCTCTCCCTCCTACCAACTCTACCCTTGGGTTGTCCTTGGATGTACTAGCTAGGAGAAATACTTCTGTTCCCTGTGGAAAATACGATACCCTGAATACTTCCGGGTGAAGGCTACAACGGTACTTTCCGTACGCTTGCGGATTCTTTCTGCACACGTTAAGAAATACCAACAAGCTTTCTGGCGCCGTTGCCGGGGATAGACTTTAAGTCTGTTTCTAGTAATTGCGCTAAGAAATGCCAACAGGTGCATCGAGCCCCGAGGGCCGTGAGCCGCCGCCGCCCTGCGCGCGTTGAGCAGGATGGGAGTCGCTGCCATCCCACGCGCCGGATGCGCCCCGATGCCCCCGCGATGCAGCCACGCCCCGTGAAAGCTGGAGGATGAAGATACGAACAGGAGGCAATATAGTCTTTTTCACCTTCATTTTTACTGATTTCATTTTTTTAATTCATTTATTCCATCTCCACATGACGCCATCCAACCATTCATTTCAAAATAACAAGGGCAAAATCACAAAGTTGAAAAAATAAGGGCAAAATCACAATTGTACTCTTAAATAGGGGCAAAAACACAATTTTCCCATTTATTTATTTACTTTATTGTAACAACATCTTTGCCCGATCAAGATTGGTAGATTTGGCTTAAATCTTCTTAGAATCGATTGTCATCAATGCTCACATCATCCAGATCTCTTGTCATGACAGTCGATCTCATGCTTGCATTAGCTAAATCTTATCAATCTTGCTCGTGACGTGTGTGCGTTCTAGGGTGTAGATGGTTTGACGTTAGGAGTTGTTAATCCGTTCTATCTGAGTGGCTGCAACGTAAGTCATCGATCTCATCGAAGTAGATTAGATTAGTAGGTTTTATCATGAAATTGTCTATGCACTTAGTTTGTTCTCACATCGGAATTGGTTAAGTTAGCCGATCCTCCAAGAGCTTGCATGTCCTATTCTTTTATAACTGTATCGACTAGACTAGATTGGCTAATGGCTTTATGCTTTCCACATGTATTCAAGTAGCCAATTTAGCTCGTTCTTTACTATTCAGAGCATATGCCATGTCTAGATTTTATTTCATTATTGTTTATCTGTTTATGACATGATTATTTGCTCTATTTAATGAATGAATATTTACCAGTCATTATTTTTACATGCATGCTGGATTTTGACTTTCTAGTCACTGTCCTGATCTAATCGGCTATTCAGCCACACATATGGAACTGTCTGGAATCACACCGGCAGGTTCCATAATTTGACTATTCTTTTCCTCCTTGTCAATTCAAGGGTCAAATTAACTGGCACGCCTTGGCTCGACTGGATCGACTGCTGGAGATAGCCGTGGGGACTGGGGAGACGTGCGCCTTGGTCTGTCTGGCTTGCGAGAGTGGACACATCGACGTGAGGCAATCATGTTTTTGCACCGACACTCTTTTTGGCACGCCTAGTGGGAAATTGTCAACGATGGGAGCCACATCTGATCTCGACATCAACAACATCCTCGACGTCACCTTGGAAGAGCTTGATGAAGAGCAGAAGAAGGCGATCGACATAGCCACTGAACAATTGGTACGGAAGTGCCTGTTGTGCTTTGGAAGAGTTCATGGAGGCAAGGTCATCCTTAAACAGCAAATGCCCAAAATATTGATGCCAGGAGAGACCGTTGCAGGAGATGGTGCAGATAAGCAGCTCTTGATAGCAGAGTTGAACAAGATCATACATGAAGCCGTCTCAAATCACCAAGCGTATTTCCTGCAGACATTCAGAAACATCATGAAGGAAGTCTTGACTGGTTTCCCTATTGAGCAGTTCAGGCCTACTTACTTCAATCTGAAGGATTCAAGTACTGGTGATGGTACACAAGATTCTACCAAGGCAAACATGGGATCAAGTGCCAATGGAGGTGCAAGTGGCAGTGCACTTCCTAATGCACATCAGCCGAAGAGTGGTCCACCACCCAATTTTGGTACAACATCAGATGTATCACCTTCGGCTCAAAAAATAGCTCCCTCAGTTAATCAGATTAGAAGAAGTGTTGATTATCATGTCAACCAAGCTATGGGGGGACAAGCTCTAGAAGGAGATGGTGAGCCACCAGCAGGCTTTGCCAATGTTTCAAGCTACAACCATTGGGGACACCTTGTCCCTATATCAGAGGATCTGTCGATCCCAATGATCAGCTGATCAAGAAGCTTACTGAAGTGATGGAGAAGGAATTTGGCATGAAGAGAAGTCACTCGAGATCATACAGCATGCCATATCCCGAGTTGTACAATCGCATGGACTCCCACATAATTACAGGATTCTAGAATTCTCCAAGTTTAATGGAGAAGACAACACTAGCACGATGGAGCATATAAGCAGATATCTGGCTTAGTTAGGCGATGTGTCAACTGAAGAAATTCACAAAGTCAGATTCTTTGCTTTGTCATTGTCAGGACCTGATTTTACTTGGTACTCATCCCTGCCCAAAAACTCTATCAACACCTGGGAAAATTTAGAGAGCAAGTTCCATGCTTACTTCTTCAATGGTACCCTGGAGAGGGACGTCAACGATTTGGCTAGCATCAAGATGAAGGTTAACAAGTCGGGTCTCGAGTATCTTCAGAGATTTAGGCAAATGAAGAACTTGTGCTTCATGCTGAACCTGTCTGGCCACCAGTTGGTGAAATTGGCAATTAAAGGGATGCAACCACACCTGAAGGAGAAGCTTGTTGGTGTGCAATATGACAATCTTGGAGCACTTGCACATAGGGTGTCTGCAGTTGTAGAATTTGTGCAACCACCACACTAGCAAAATCGGTTCCGAGAAGGCAACCAACGTGGTGAATACTACCAGGACCTAATGGGGTGTGATTCAGATCATGAAGCGGAAAAGTTGATACCATTGAATGGAATCTCAGGAAGGAATGCGTTGTTGATCACCCTTGGGGCAGGTCGAAAGAGAAGTTTGATTTTGACATCTCAAAGGCCGATCAAATCTTTGACTATTTGCTAAAGAAGGGTCGGATCAAGGTATTGCATGAGCCACTCAGTGATGAAGAGAGAAAAGGGAAGAAGTACTGTAAGTCCCATAATTCCACTACTCACACCACCAATGAGTGCAATGTGTTCAGAAGACAGATACAGCAGGCCATTGAAGCTGGAAAGTTGACCTTCAATACCGGCAAACAGAAGGTTGATGTAACTCCTTTTGGTGCCGCTATGGCCAACGCAGTCCTTTCAAAAGGCAAGACCAGAGTGCTAACTTCTACTAGAGCAAAAGAGTCAGGATCAGTGGATGAAAGATTGTAGCTCACCGATGAAGAGTATTGGGAAATCAAAAGAAGACATGAGCAGCAAAATAGCCGATTTGACCAGCCTGAGTCATCTGCATTGGCTGTAAGAAAACCTCGCATTACATCTCGTATCCTCATCAACAAGTGGCAGAGGGAGAAGGAGAAGAACGGTAGAAGATGGTTTGAGGAGTATGAACGCTCGAGGAAGCTTGAAGAAGAGAGGTATGAGAGGGAGCAAGCTGAAGCACATTGGAACTGTCCTTTCTTTAGGCACTGCTGGAATGAAGGCTTGAGGTTGCCAACTCTGAGAAACTGCCCTGAATGCAGTGACCAGCACAGAGGGTATCGGCAAGCCCAAACCAACCGTCGGTCTATCCATGAAAGACTTGGACAACCTATGGAAAATCAGCACATAAATAAGTGCAAAATTCATAATCATTGTGATGCCTACGAAGAAGAAGTAGAAGAAAAGCAGTATGTTTGGCAGGAAAATCAGTGGTGCCCAAATGGTTTTACTAAGAGCCGGAAAGAGGAGGGTTCAACGTCTCAAAGAAACAGAAATCAAGGTAGACAACAAAGTCAAGAAGGCACAGGTTTGGAGGGCCAAACAAACAGTCGATGCAGGCAAATCAGCTCCTATTGGTATGCAGTGTGTCTTGCCAAACAAGCATGGAGCGTCAGAAAATCAAGAGGTTGTGTTTAGCAAGCCAAGGCAGTAGCGTCACCTGAAGGCTCTATATATTAAGGGACGTGTGGATAACAAGCCTGTGAATAGGATGCTGGTAGATGGAGGTGCCACAGTTAATCTCATGCCCATGTCACTGTTCAAGAAGCTCGAATTAAATACTAAGGAGTTGATCATGACAAGGGTGCAGCTAAGGGATTTCATAGATAGAATCTCTGGTGCTCGGGGAGCAATCAATGTCAGATTGACAGTTACCAGTAAGACTAAGATCACCACTTTCTTCGTGATCGAGACTGAAGGATTCTACAATCTACTTCTCAGAAGGGACTAGATATATGCCAATGGTTGTGTGCCTTCGACTATGCATCAATGTGTGCTCCAATGGATAAATCAGAAGGTTGAAGTGGTCCCTGCGGATGATTCAGTTGAGTCTGCTTCCATTGATCAGAAGCATCAGAGTCTTGAAAGATATGAGTGCCTTTCTAGAAAAGAGTTCCGAGGAGACTTCGTCATCATAGATGATGAAAGCCAACAGCCGATCCAAGTAGTCAGCTCTAAAAAAGATTTATCTAAATGAATAATCCAATTGATGGTACTGAAGGGAAGCTTGGACATGGCTTTATGTCGGCTGATGTTTTGGAAGAAATAGATATTGGAACTGGTGATAGACCAAGGCCGACATACATAAGTTCTAAGCTCAACCCTAAATTTAGAACCAAGCTAATTGAATTATTAAAGGAATATAAAGATTGTTTTGCTTGGGAGTATTATGAGATGTCTGGATTAGACAAATCAATTGTGGAGCATCAGTTGCCAATCAAAGATGGGTATCGGCCTTTCAAGCAATCTCCAAGAAAGTTCAAGCCTGAAATATTTGATGATGTGAAGAAGGAGATTGAAAGATTGCTTGAAGCTAAATTTATCAGGCCGTGTAGATATGCAGATTGGATTTCTAACATTATCCCTGTCTACAAGAAGAATGGCAAGATGAGGGTATGCATTGATTTCAGGGATCTGAACAAAGCTACTCCAATGGATGGGTATCCAATGCCGATAGCCGAGGTGCTTGTTGATGCAGCTGCTAGGCACAAAGTGATAAGCTTCATGGATGGCAATGCTAGTTACAGTCAAATATTTATGGCAGATAAGGATATCTCCAAGACAGCATTCAGATGCCCAGGAGCACTCGGTTTATTTGAATGGGTAGTCATGACTTTCGGTTTGAAGAATGCCGGTGCAACTTATCAAAGAGCTATAAATTATATATATCATAAGCTGATCGGCAGAATAGTTGAGATATACATCGATGATGTAGTCGTCAAATCAGGGAGTTATGAGCAGCACTTGACTGATTTGAGGGTAACTTTGGAGTGCACAAGGAGGAATGGTCTGAAGATGAATCCACTCAAGTGTGCTTTTGGAGTTGCTGCTGGTCAGTTCTTCGGATTCATGGTTCATGAAAGAGGAATTGAAGTCGGACAAAAGCATGGATGCAATCGAGAAAGCTGTCCCACCAACCAGCAAAGTGAAGCTGCAGTCATTGCTTGGACAGATCAACTTCATTCAGAAGGTTTATTGCCAACTTGTCTAGCAAAGTTTTGCCATTCTCTCCTCTATTAAAGCTAAAGAATGATCAAGAACTCAGATGGGGTGAGACACAACAGAAGGCGTTTGATGAGATCAAGGAGTATATGAAGTCACCTCCAGTATTGATTCCTCCTCAATTAGGTAAGCCTTTCAAGTTGTACCTGGCGGCCGAAGACTTAGCAATTGGTTCGGCCTTAATACAAGAGTTTGAAGAGAAGGAAAGAGTTGTCTACTATCTGAGTAGAAAATTATTGGATCCTAAAACAAGATATACTTCGATAGAGAAGCTCTGCCTTTGTTTATATTTTTTCTGTACCAAGTTAAGGAGGTACCTGCTATCGTCAGAATGTGTGGTGGTGTCAAAGATAGATGTCATCAAACATATGTTGTCAATGCCTATCCTGAATGACAGAATCGGCAAATGGATGCTAGCTCTGTCAGAATTTGACTTAAGGTATGAATCGACTAAAGCAGTCAAAGGGCAAGTAATGGCTGATTTTATCACTCAACATCACAAGCTAGACATTGAGTGCGTGGAGGTGGCATCCTGGGTTTTATTCTTCGATGGATCAACTTGCAAACAGGGTGGAGGCATTGGCATTGTCCTTATTTCCCCTCGGAGGGCAACATTGAGTTTGCTTTTCAGATTGCACCAACAACAACCAACAATCAAGCTGAGTATGAGGCAATTCTGAAAGGACTTCAACTTCTGCAAGAAGTAAAGGCTGAGTCAATTGAAGTATTTGGTGTTTCTCAATTGGTGATTAATCAATTGTTCAGCCTATATGAGTGCAAGGATGAGACCCTGAAGAAATATTATGTGGGGGTATAAACCCCATATACCCTCACAGGCCTACATGGGCCGCACCATCAAAGGTGGCCCAATTCACAAGACGAAGGCGTGCGGCACACATTGTGCACCGCACAGTATTGTAATAGTACCAAATAGGATACTTTAGTTGTACAACCTGTCCCTTCAGAATATATAAGGAGGGCCAGGGGTCCCCTAGAGGACAGATCATCTCATATCAATACAAATAACAGAGCACAGGACGTAGGGTTTTACGCCAAAGGCGGCCTGAACCTGTATAAATCTTGTGTCTCTGTAACCATCTGGTTCCTGATCACGCGCACCTTTACCGATAATCTACTACCGTAGGCATACCCTAGGTAGACTGCCGCCGATATTTCGTCGACAGTGGCGCGCCAGGTAGGGGATGTGCGCCCAGATCCAACGCAAGCTGGATGGAATTCCTTTCATCATCATCGTCCACCGCGATGGTGATCTCAACTCAAGGCTTCGAGCCGACCTGTGGCGGCGGCACGCGATCATACGCGGGGTTCCGCCCGGCCCTCGTCCACAACTCGCCATGATTCGGCCACCAACATGGTGTCTGTCCCGATGCAGTTCGTGGCGGCACTCCGTCGTGCAAGACGCGAGATTGATTTTGGGCAACCAGCACCCGGCGATACGGCTTCGTGCGCTGCCACGCTGACCTGATCGATCTGATCGATCTGCCGAGCTGGATCTGTTTTCCCGTAATAAGAGCCAGGAAGATAGCCCTGTCTCCGTGAGACAGAGCAGGATAACGAGAACCTCGATGATCTGCAAAGCATTCACATGCTGGTTAATTAGGCGGCGTATATGTGGCATATACACATACGAACGCGCTAGTGACGTACAAGCAAACCTAGCCGGCAAGCCAGCAAAGGAATCCATGCAAGATGTCAAGCTACGGCTTCATGCAAGATACGTCATGCATACGGAGTATCTTCCAAGAGCAGCCGATCTGATAAGCTAAATCGATTTCTATGTTTAATTTTCTAATCTAATATCCTATATATCTATTCGGGTATCCGCATGTACGTATGAATTTTTTGGCCAGGATCGCCACTCAACGCGCGAGATATGCCAAAATTCGATCACAGGTAGGGGGTCTACCTAGGGAAACTTCTTCAACAACACCTCCGACCGACCAGATCTCGGGAACAATTTCGAGGTCGACGGATCCGGCAACTCGGCTCTCCTGCGCCGGGCACTCTCCATCATCGACGTCATCCGCAGCGTCTCAGTTCCTGCGGTGAGCGTCCCTCCTGATCAACATCAAGTTCTCGATGGCGACGGGTGCATCCAATTGCACAAACATGTTGCCGTAGGGAAGGTGCTCGATCTACAAGCCATCTTGTCAGATCCAATCTGAAGATGCTGCACATGACACGTTCATGTGTGTGATCCTACTCACGGTTCCGTCGAGGTCCAAATCATCCTCTTCATCAACGTCGTCAAGGCCACTACTGCGCCGGGATTTGTATGCGGCCTCAAATCTACATCGACAAGGCCTAAGATCATGCATGCATACCATAAGCCCTCGAACGGATGCGTTCAGGAGAGGCAAGCAAGCAAGG
Source organism: Themeda triandra (assembly GCA_018135685.1). Taxonomy (NCBI): domain Eukaryota; kingdom Viridiplantae; phylum Streptophyta; class Magnoliopsida; order Poales; family Poaceae; genus Themeda; species Themeda triandra. The sequence goes on from JAENPR010000445.1 coordinate 192,249, forward strand.
CCAAATATATGCATGCCTGCAAGCATATACGTGTGCCATACATTCGCGTGACAAGGCACAAACGCATCTACAATCTCTGATCAACGACATGGCAAAGCTAAGCCAATATTCCTTGTTTGCATGAGTGCATCTCAAAAACTCGATGCAGAGGCGCAACTCGGACAAGCATGGAAGATTCGTTGATGCTCCACGTCTCTACCACGAGGTCAACCTCGTCCGACCAGCGTCCAGGCTGTTCAACAAGCCGTCCAAGACGTCGAGTCGTCGGGCATCCAACTCAAACCGGCAACAACGTCGTGTGCATGCATGTCGTGCATGGTTGTTGCGGCTGGCCGACTACTACTCCGTCCGACCACGATGCGACTACTCTCGGGCGACCATGCCCTTGTGCTGGCCGAACTCCCGATCACCGACGACTACTTTGACCACTCCGGCCAACAAATCAAGGAGATTTACAATCCAATCTAGAAGACCATGCATGTTCGTTATGGGTAGCCGTAATCTTTTGGCTAGAGATCACCATATATATGCGTCATACGCACAAAGAAGGCAAAAAGCAGATTGATTTCGACGGCCCGACTCCTAATTCCTTCCCAAAGCGGTGGCATGACCGCCGGTGTATTTTGAATCACCGGTATGGCAGAACACATACACGTCACCATCTGAGTGACTAAGCATGCAAGGCAAGACAGAGACGTACGCATGGGATTTGACTCCAACACACGCTCATTGCCAAAGCTCGGAATACATGGCGTACAGGCACAGAGACGCCAGGACCAAGTTACACGGCATGCTCATGGTGTATTCTGATCACGTCGATTTATCGCCGGGTCTCCCATAAGCCACGCTGATTCTCTGCTGCCCACCCACGTCTCCACTACAAGGTCAACCTCGTCCGACTAGATCGAGACGTTCGAAGCTATCCAGCGAGCCGAAGGCGAGAGCCGTCATCAGGCCGAGCCACCGCCTCGAACTACATCCATCTGCTCGGACACGCTGACCACGACTCCGCTCACCTATCCAGCTATCCGAGCGGGACTCCGCGCTCTCGGGCGACTACGCCCTCGCGTGGGCCGGACTTGGAACCAACATCATCGAAGGTTCCCAGCCAACAATTCAAGGGGGTCTACGATCCATTCTACACGGTCACGCAAGTTCATTGCGCAGGCTTGCACTTGCATGCGAACATGCACACGCGTGCATCACGTCTGACCAATTAATATGGAGCAAAGAATAATCCCCGCCGATGGCAAGCTGTGCGTTCGTAACAACATCAAACTCCAGCCAGAGCATTACTCAAGCAAGCATAGTACTTGTGCGTTTGCTGACGGCCTTGTGCTCCTACGCCGGTCACGGCATATCACCGGTACACCATGGTGGCGGCTGTCACCCACTAAGCAAGGAGGTCAACGCGCATCTTCACGCAAGCCAACTGCCAAACCTCGGCTAAACGCGCTCGAGGCCTCCGCCTTCCCGTGCTAAGGACTTCGTCAAGCTACATTATCCTGCGCGTCCATGAGCTCCTACTTTTTGTACAGAACCCGTGCTCCGACCATGTCGGATCGACCACGACGATGACACGGCTCCAACTACATCGAGCAAACTACACCGTGCCATCGAGCGAGTCTAGAGATGCCACGGGGTCGACTACTCCTCTACGACGCGGACTCCACGCACCCACAATAACAAGAATTTAGTCGCACCGCCCAACGCCGGCGTGGATCATGTTGCCATTCCAAGACGCTCCATGGATAGCACGCCGTGGTTCAGGTCATCGACTCATTGACTAACAGCGAACTCGGTGCCAGCACGGAGCGACACTCAGACCTCGTTGCTAGCCATGCCATTCGAGTAAGCCGTCGACAGCCTCTCCCGAGCTGGGCATCCCCACTCGCCGAAAAGCTAGGTCATGATTTTCATACAAATAAGATATTTTTATGTCTATATATATATATCTCCAGACATCTTTATTCATCTTCATAATTATTAACGGCAACAACGGCCTTCGCTCTTGACTTGCTGCGCCGGCAACCAGTTGTCATCCCATGAACCGACGCATCTGAGCACTCCTGACCACGACTCCAGGAGAACAGGCATGGCGGTGCAGACGTGATGCCCTCTAGCTCTGACTTCTCCGGCAAGTGAACCATACTACTCCTACGACTTGATGCCCGCATCGCGAATGCAAATTGGCGTGCATGCACGTGCATATGCATGCGGATGCAACAACACGGCCAAAGTGCTCCGCCTCCGCACGCGGATAATTGATTCCGTCAGGCTCCAACTGCACCCATCGACGACGACTCTGTGCGTTTGACTCCGATAACGTCTCTGCGCATCCGACCGATGGCACAAGGACGACGTCGCTCAGACCTCTCGACCGTCGGCCATGTTGCAATGTCGAACGTCATGAAGAACGGCGCCGCAATTAACGGCATGAAGATAGGCTGAAGGATCGAGAGCCACGCTATCAGCCGGCCGCCCAAGAGGCGCTCATCTCCTCAAACATCACGACATGCCAACAACTCTACTTGGCTACCACGACGTCATGGCTCCAAACACAAATCGCCGTTCGAAACCTGCGCATAAGGCTAGCTCTTCTACATGAACGCCTGGCGCCGATACTTTTTCAAGCACAAACGAACCGATCTGCGGCACATGATAAAAGCATGTATACCCGATTCCTAGGTCACAGCCTGGTCGGCATGTCATTCTGGCTCCACAGTTACGTACACTGATCTCACAGCAGCGAGCCGCCAGCAAGCACGCCGAACCATTTCAGCTACGTCCATTTACTCGAACATCGCGGCGCGCCGATTCCTCCACTCGGCATCAATCAAGCTAAGTCAAGCTTTAAATCTCCGACCTTCATACATCTCCGTGATATTTCTCCATTTGAAAGGGGTTCAGCTCAGTTGTCGAGCTTATTCCTATGCTCAGGGACTAGATTAGTAGTGAAGGACAAAAAGATCATCGTCTAGGTGGTCACACCACTTGGCAAATGGACTTCATCGCCGACCAGTTGGGCTGTTCGAAGCTCCCGGACCAGCCGATCCAACTGCTCGTTGCTCGGCTTCACCGTCAGCTACATTGCGTACGTCGCCAGCAGAGCTGGGAACTGCTCGGTCTCTTCTTAATGCGACAGTCACCAGCGCATTTGGGGACTCCCACGACATTTTTCTTTCCCAAAGCTCAGTGCCATGCGCACTGTACAGCTACTTCTCCGGTTTTTTCATCAAAAGCTCATGCACCGTTCAGCCTGATCATCGTATCACCGGCCAAGCTCATCACACGTCTCGGCGTCTCCAACTTCCAAAGCAATTAAGTCGGGCGAGACGTCCGTACAATATTCATGACCGAGCAAACTTAACATGATTTGCATGCACACGGGAAGAAGATTCATACAGATCAACTGTGGTTTCTTGTCGTCATTCTGGGCCAAAAATAGGCGTGAATGCATGTCCTGGCGGTGGCGCACCCAGAAGAAGCAAGCCGTCCAAGCCGATCGAGCACCATGTCATGCTCGTGGTGCACTCAGACTCGACATGTGTACTCGTCCACCACGTCGAGCCGTTAAGCGAGCCGCAATGAGTCACAAGCAAGTCAATTTGCTTCACCATCTCACGGGCGTCACCAGCAAAGCTGGGGAATGCTTGACACTCGTCTTCTTCGCTCAGGGAACAAATCTGACCACGTGCTACTCGAGAATTTGTCATCGTCGCCTCAGCTCAGTGCCACCGCATGGCCTCGCTCCGCCGACCCCCACGCCTTCGCCCTCGCATCACATAACATGATCGAGCTGTTAGGCCTGATCCGACAACAACGCCAGAAGGCAGCACCCTGTCTCCACATAACGAAGAGACCCAATCGGTCATGTATGTATGCCGTGCATAACACCCGCAAATCACCGGGAAACAACTATTATTTCATTCGATCATCACAACTCCGGTCACCTATTTGAGCAAGGGACTGGTCGGTTGGTCTCACAGCAAAGCTGGGGACTGGGCTCACAGCCAAGCTGTGACTTTACACCACGTGCAATGTTGACTTTACACCACGTGCAATGTTGTAGCAAAGCTACAGTTTATTTTTCAAACCATCGACTCAGTTTTTCAATCGGGTTTATTGCCTTTTGTTTTGCCATTCGTTTTGCTCCTCATTTACCACCACTGTTTTGCACCTTGTGCACAAAGTCGGTTTATTTTACAACAAACTTCTTGATACAACAGACCTACTTGCTTCTTATTTGACACGGACGCGTGGCATTTGGGCATGCATTTGTCTGGTTGTTCGCTTCCTATTTGACATGGACGCGTGTCATAGGAATGCATTTTTCCGGTTGGCTGCCGACCACCAATCTGAGCACGATAAAATCCTGCTCTATTTATGGCATATTTCTCCGTTCCCATTGACTTAGTCCCACGGATGAACCGGGGACTGGGTACAAGAGGCAGAGCTTCTTCATCCCTCTTAATAAAGTTAAGATTGTTGATGGCTCACTTTGGACAGATGGTAAAAGGGGGCTCGACCGACCGCCTAAGCTCCGGTCGGGGTTATGGCTTAGCCATTTTCCCCTACTTCACTTTTCGGCAACTACCATTTTTTCGGAATGATGCGAAGTGTCGGTTTAACACGGCACAGCCGTGGTCTCTTAAGAGACTTTGTGCCAAGCACCAGTCCATCCATTATTACGCGTCTTACGCAAGGATGCATCAAAAGGTGCATCGGTACTTGCCGCCTATTTAGCCCCTGTGCGCGTTAGGGACTGGAATTATGGTGAAATGCTACAATTCCCCATGGTAAAACCATGGATTTAGTGCTGGTCTTTTTTCCATTCGACACATGGCCCCCGGGCTTGGTTGGTACGCTAAGCTACACTCCAAGCAAATGGCACAGCCGTTTTCCCATCTTCACCTTTGCGAATTTGCCATGTTCACTAGTCGCAACTAAGTTGTTTGCCTAGACACAACCAAGTTGTGGTCGATATTTCTACTCAAAGACAGTAGGACAGTCGGTCGGCAAAGAAAGCTGCTGTTCGTGTAGCACGGAGTGCTGGTTGGCTAAACTTTCATACAGTACTCGGGCTCTACTTATGACCCTGAAACAACGTGCTTCACACCTTATATCAGGCTCGGGGACTACGTGGGCCCACGTCACTTAGCAGTGACTTGGGCTGATTCAATCTATTTTTCTATGCTGAAGGCATGACCCCTACCATCTTTTAGCTTTCTCGTGTTAGCTAATTTAACACAATGATACAAAGTATCATGTGCTACTGTGGGCCCACGTCACCAGATGTGCGGTCATTTTTTCTTTTTTCTCAAGAGCAACATGCATCTTTCGACAACGACCTGTTCTTGACAGACATAGTGGTCGGCTCTTCATCAACCTGGTCGGCGAGCCAGTACTTTCTTGTGGTGCCCTCCATGACTGGTCAGTAGACCAACAACAAGCTCCAACAGTTCGAGTGACTAGATCAACCATGCAAGACTTCAAGCCTCACTGGTCGACAAGCGTCAAGATGGCGTTTCCTCAAGATACATAATGCTCGGGGACTAGCTGTGGGGGTATAAACCCCATATACCCTCACGGGCCTACATGGGCCGCACCATCAAAGGTGGCCCAATTCACAAGACGAAGGCGTGCGGCACACATTGTACACCACACAGTATTGTAATAGTACCAAATAGGATACTTTACTTGTACAACCTATTCCTTCAGAATATATAAGGAGGGCCAGGGGTCCCTTAGAGGACAGATCATCTCATATCAATACAAATAACAGAGCACAGGACGTAGGGTTTTACGCCAAAGGCGGCCTGAACCTGTATAAATCTTGTGTCTTGTGTCTCTATAACCATCCGGTTCCTGATCACGCGCACCTTTACCGATAATCTACTACCGTAGGCATACCCTAGGTAGACTGCCACCGATATTTCGTCGGCATATTATGATCAGTGCAAAGAGATTGGCTCAAAGTGCTTCAGGTTACAAATTGATCCCTAAAATATTGGCTAATGATACAGGTGATGATTGGAGGGAAGAAATTATTAATTACCTAAAGGATCCATCATAGAAAGTCACCAAGAAGCTCAGGTACAAAGCAATCAAGTTTGTCCTACTTGGAGATCAATTATATTGCAGGACAATTGATGGTGTACTGATGAGGTGTATTAGCCATGAAGAAGCCAAGTTTGTCATTGTTGGCAAATCTTAACACACACTGACTAGAGTAAGATAATGTGACAAAGGTGGCGCCTGGTAGCAATGCTCCTGCAGGCCCGAACTATTACCAGAGAGAGGGTGTCACAATTCCTCCTCATGCAATAGCCCTAGGAATGCTAAGCAAGGCTAGACTCTAGTGATGATGCAAGACGTGCCAAGGGTAACTCTGCAAGCGCACAGGTACCACTGTAGCACTTCAACCGGGTGAGTATCCACGGTGTCGTATTTGTAGTTCGCTCACAGGAAAGTGGACTAGGACTCTCTAATAAATGGGTGGATGGATATCCGTGGTGGTTCTACTCAATCTAAGCTATCAGTGTCAATCTGGGGGTAAGTTGTAATGGATAAGAGTGATAAACTAAAGGTAACTGGTAGGTAGCTAGCTAGGTGGGAGGACAATGAGTGAGTATGGACTCCTATGTATCTAACTCTACTTCTATGTTCTAATCCTAATAATGTAACAACTCAACTAGACTAATGCCTAAACGAACCTGTGTGATAGGGGAAGTCAACTTACAAATAGGAGATAAAACTCCTACTCAAGTGGACCCTTGGCTTACGGGGCGCCCTACAAACCAAACCCGATGCAAATAGAACCTACTAGGAAGCGCAGGTCTATCACACTCACCGCCGCCAGCTATTATACGTCAGAATGTTGAATGGTAAACCAATCAAGGTAAGGTTGCATCCACTAATAAGCACTAGCCTAAGCACCTCGCCTACACTAGTCCTGTGACCTTAGCTACTACATGGGTAGCCTCGGCCCCAGTTGGTAGTGAAACACACACAAGTTGTTGTAGACACTAAGCTAACTAAGACACTACACTACAAAGACTAAGACACAACACTACTACGCTAGTATAGTAGTGCACTAAGTAAATACTCAAGGTAAGTACTTAAAGTAAAGACTTAGTAAAGTAAAGGAAGACTATATTAATATAAAGAAAGTAATACAAGAGAAAAAGGTACAAGAGCTATACCAGACTCTCCAGAAGACGACTCCGGAGACCCAAGCTTTACTCGACTCGACTCTAACTCCCACTCTAGACTAGACTACACTACACTTGATCTCCCAAGAGAACTTGAGCAAATGACTTGTGGATACAATTGGGGACACTTGGGGATGAAGGCCTAGGGGGTATTTATAGTGGGAGGTGGAGTAGGGGCTACTCCATCGCCACGTCAGCGATCCGTGTGACGCTGCTTCCTTGCCGTTGGATCTAACCGACCTTCCCACCACCTCGAATGGACGATTGAGATGGGGGACACGTGGAGGCCATGCAGGAAGTCGGTGGAAGCAAACCAACCTTGGCAGGGCCCCACCTATAGGTCGGCCGACCAGGTGTTGGCTTACCTGTGGGTCCCACTCCCCTTCTAGAAGGTCCAGGCGGCCTTGGGAGCATTGTCCAGGTGGCAGGCCACCAGGGCCAGGTCGGTCGACCTGGCACTGGGGTGCCTGGCCCACCTGCAGCTTCCTGGTGCTGTCCCCACCTCTCACGTGTAGTCTTGTCCGAAGTTGGGTTCACTTGATCCTTTGCTTACTTCTATGTGAATCCTTGGACCAATGTGCCAAATGTTTGGAATGTTCAGAGGTAGCATTCTTGGATCCAGGGGTTGGGAAGGACTTCCAGGAGCATGACAGGGGTCATGCTGGGAGGCCATCTCCTGGTGGGTCCAAACCCAAGTCGGTCGACCTGGGGTTTGGATCCCACAGGGCTCATTTCCATCTTCCCTGCATTTCACAAGCGAAAAGTACAAGTGGAACATTATTAGTGATAAATATGCTCATGTGATGCTTATCTTCCTTCCATCGAGCACTGTTGACGGGTTTCGAGTATACCAAAATGGGTCTTATATCCGTCAACAAGATCCCCAAGCTTAACCTTTGCTCGTCCGAGCAAACGATCAAAACTTGGTTCGATTGGATCGGGTATTATCACTAAGTTAACATCTCAATAGTACTAAGTGCACAACAAAGAACTTCTACTTGAATGGAAAAATTAGCAATGCTAACACACCAATATTACTCTAGCACTCATGGGGCTTATGGCATTAACTTAGTCTTGGGATGTTGAAAGACAGAACAGCTTTGACTAGAGCATCTACTTTTCTCATTCTTTAGCATGTTTCATGCCAGAGGTTTTTGATAAGTTTTTCAAAAGAAGTCTTAATGTTCCTCATATGGTTTCTCTCAAGTCACTCAAGTGGTGTATGAATCCTCACCGAGGCACATCATGTGTTTGCCTTTCAAAACATCCTACCTCTAATAAGGCTTTATGTGGAGCTCAAGTAGGTATTTCAAGGAATAGCATACTCGCAATGCATATATTGTCTAGTTAAGAAACTTGGATCACAGAAGGGACTTGCCATACTCCCAGATCAAGATATAAGATGAAATGGATGGAATGGAGGAATGTGATGGATAGTAAGGTAATAGAGGAAAGGTAGATGTATGGTGGATGAGGTTGCTCCTTTATTTGATTCTATCTCTCTTTCTACTTCTATTGAGACAAGGCTAGCTCTCTCTTTTTTTTAAGTAAAGGATCTATCTAAGGAGTAGATGCCTAGCCTTTTTGGGGTGTGTCTCGCCTAACAATTGATGACTTAAGAGAGAATTTCTACCATTGGAACATGGAGCAACCTATATGATAGAGAAGGTGGATATGGAGGTGCGTACTTCCAGTGTAGAAGCAGCACAAGAATGGTTGTATGAATGAAGATGCGTACTCCCAGGGTAGGAGTAGCATACGAATGGTTGCATACTTCTGGATTAGAAGCAACATATTTGGTGGTATATGGATCTTGATCTTAGGAGCATGACAAACCTCTAACACAGGTTCTACAAGACTTAACCAAACTCAATGCAAGCGAGTAGCTTATGTAGAAGGCTTTTTGATATGCAAGGTATATATGGCCGTGGTAGGAAGTTCAACACCATTGAGGAACAATTAAGTTTTCATTCATTTTCAAAATAAATTCTCTGGCAATCATGCGTGCTTAGAACAATAGTATAGAGTTCTTATCTCAACTATATCATGTCTCACAACAACTTAGATTTTGTTTTAGCACTTGCAACCCACTAAGTGATCAAGTTCATGATGGTTAAAAGTGCCAAGTAATCCAAACTTAGAGAAGTGCTAAGCTATAAACAAGCACTAGAGAAACATTAACTAGCAATTTCATCATCATTTCCAAAGGAAGACTAGCACACATTAAGCATATGTACAAAAGGGAAATAAAGCAAATAAATATTTTTGGATTTTTGAATTTTTTTATTTTTTTTAGATGCGAGAAAACAATAACTAAAATGCAATAAGATAAAAATTAAATAAGAGGGGTTGGAAACATACCTTGGATAAACATACCTTAGTGGAGGAGAGGATCTCCCCCAAGCTTGTCTCTGCTTCTTGTGGTCGCGTTGACACTTCTAACACCACTCACGCTAAGTTGTCATCCCTAGCATGGCGCCGAAGTGTTGGTATAGAAACCGCTCCTCTAATCAAGAAAAATATGGGATCCATAAGCGAACGAGATAATACACTATCGTAGCATTTTACCAGAAGTATTCCGGTATCGTTATTTATATTTAGCTCAAAGGAAAGAACTACGGACTTAAACAATGAGATGAACTTGCTAAACATGACTACTTATGAGTGATTGATTGCACGAGTCACATACTTTGGCGAGAGGGGTAAACCATGATAAATAAGGGAATATAAAGTAATAAGCTCGGTGTATAAATCACACAGAGATTAGATATAGACTACTCACAAAAGGTAGGTTGACATCTGATTAGCACAAGAAATAGAAATCCTATGTAGGTTCTAATCTACTAAGTCATTCATCTACTCCAACTCTACACTATCATATACAGCACAAAAGACTTTTCATCTATGTATAAGGATCATTGCTATAACAAGCCAAGACATAGCAGGACTTACTACGCAACTTTGGTTCTGCTAGACCTACCAACGGGGGATGGAATACAGAGGACTCAACGGAACTGTCACTTCCGCGATCTACCACACGACCCGGCCAATAGGGTGCATTTGCAGGTAAACGGCATCTAAGCACCATGCTTACATGAAATCTACCACCTAACCCCCCAGGGAAGAGAGCTAAGCGCTTTGCAAACATATACATAAACTTATTACCAATCATAACCATATCAAATGTAGAACTAGAATAAACTAGGAACATAATAAATAGAAATATAATGATATTTAGAATAAAGTCACAAGAATAGATACAAGATAATACCAATTCGATGATGAAGATCCGAATTCCGAGCACAGCGCCCGATTCTTCCTCTATCTAGTCTAAACCTATGTTGAACTTGAAGATCTAGAGTAGCTATTCTAATTCTCTCGGTGGAGATGTCTCTCTAAACCCCGGCTTTCTTGATGGCTACCTCGAATAATGAATTCTAGAATGAATTAGCTGTGAGCCGGGGGCCGGGGCTCGAATATATAGCCCCCTAGGATGCACCACAGCCATCGGATCAAACCGACCTAAACGGACGATAATTATTGCTCCTCAAGGTCGGTGGGGGGCAGATCCGCGAGCCTCCACCGATTGGTGGAGGTGGCCGCCGTCCACCCACCGGGAGTCGGCCGACCCACCACTCGCCGGTGGGTCCCCGCTTCCTGTGGTTTGCCTTCTCGGAGTCTTCTAGAATATACAATTTTACCCGTTCGGTCTTTCTCTCTATGTAATCATGACATGTGGGCCTCCTTGGATGTTTTCCGATAATCCCCCGCGAAAACACATATTCACCAAAACTTGTGGAGTCTCGTCGGTTTAAACCCTAAGTCTATGGTGGTGAACAGATTATACCCCTCTTTCTCTCTCGGTTGACATATAAAATTGATCATTAACAACCGTCAACAAACTCCCCCAAGCTTACCCTTTGCTCGTCCCCGAGCAAATAGCTACGTAAGATGGATCGGGAGTTGCTGCAATGCTTTCATGCTTAACAAACACACATGCTCTAAACAAGAATTCATCCCGGACTAGAGTGAACTATCATAACTTCCAAACTTACTCATGTTTCTTTCAACCATGGGGCTTTTACCCGCACTTGGGTCTTGAGTAGTTGAAAGACGAACAATTAAGTCAAGCACCTTGTTGTCTCATGCTGTTGTTCCACCTCTCGTTGGGAGTTTTTTACAAGATTTTCAATAAAACTCGAGTTCCTTAATACAACCCTTTCAAGTCTCTCAATATGTGGTATTTTTGAATCCTCTCTAGGGCATTGAAAGGAGATATGCCTTTCTCTTACTCTCGAATATGTAGTATTTGTGGTTCAAGGTATTTATAGATGAGCCTTCACTCTCTCTCTCTCTCTCACCCTACTCTAATAAAGGTTTATATGGAGCTCATAGGTGTGGAGAACTAATGCATTGGCATGATCGAACCATGGATCCGAAGGAACTCAACATACAACCAATCGGTGTGTGCATGTGTGGTTTTATATGTGGATGATATATATAAAATAGAGAGAAATATTTGTGGGAGGAGAAGGGGTGCACAAAGGAATTATCAATGCTCCTTTATTTGGATAAAACTTGGAACTTTGAACTTGGAAAATCTGACAATGACTGGGCTCATAAATCCTTCTTTCTTTTTTCTTTTCTCTTTTTTTTTAACAATTCTTGCAGCCCAAAAAGGAATGAAATACTTCTTGAATGGAATACTTCTCACTCTTGACAACTTCACATCGGGGATAACAAATGATACTTGGAGCATTGATCTTGGATAAATGGCTAGCAAAAATGAACAGGGGATATTTTTGGGTGTTCACTCTCGGTGTAAGAGTAGAACAATTTCAATGGATAATAATAGGCTTTTTGTGGTGCGTACTTCCGGGGTAGAAGTAGCAGGGGTGCATGTGAGTGTGTGAAACCAGGATTTAGCTGTATGATGAGTTCATAAGGATACACACACGACAAAGACGAGCCCTAAACAAATGAGGAGGCTTCCTATTCTAATGATCAAGTTTGGCTGTGGTAGGAATTTTAACTCTGTCATATAAGGAACTCATCATGAAACATTTATAATTTCACAAACAAATCTCCAGAATTTAGTGGCACTTTGGAACATAATGAACAGCAGCTCAGACTATCATCATATCATGTCCGTCAACTACCTAGACTTAGTTTAAGTATATGCTCCCACAGGTTTCAGGTGTAGAGTAAATCCAGTTGTCAAACAGTGTATCCAAATCTTGGGAGAACTCAAATTTAAAGCTAGGTACTTGCAAAGAATTAGAGCAGAGCAACTATTCATCATTTCCATCATGCAATCCTCAAGTCTACACAATTTTATTTATAGCAAACTGAATTGGAAACAAACTTACACACTCTTTTTATTTGGTTTTCATCTTAAGGCATACTTGAAATGTAAACACATTTAAAGAAAGCAAACTTCTTAAAACAAAGCAAGCAAAAAAATTTTATTGGGTTTTTCTAGTTTTTTCGATTTTTTTTCAATGCATAAAACAAACCAAAGAAAATAAACAAGCGAAAACAAACAAGCGAAACAAAAGGAAAGAAATACTTATCTTGATAATGGGGGTCCTCCCCCAAGCTAGTCTTGTGGCGGTGGTGGTGGATAGTGGATGTGCAACAGGTCCACCAAGCCATGCAGCATGGAAGCGGCTTCTTCCTGGCTTTCTTGAATGGTGCCCAGTGTATGGGTGGTGTTCTGGTTCCACTGGAGCTGGTCATTCCACCTCTGATCATGGCGATTCAGAGTAGCAGTGGTGTTGTGCTGGAAGGCTACTTGTTCATCATAGTGCTCTTTGGGTGAAAATGAAACTGGTGGCATCGAGTGGCGACGTGGCTCAAAGTCATGGTGGGGTTCTTCTTCTTCATCGGTGGTACCAAAGGGGTCATAAGAGTATCTTGGCGGCCGTGAGGGTCCCGGCTCGGATGGTCCCGGCTCGATGTTCCCGGGGTGTTGTATGGTGGGTAGTAACCATAGAATGGTTGATGTGGTTGGCTTTGTGGTGGGTACACCCATGAGTTTAGTGAGTGGTGCCGAGGTACATTCCACTCATTGAAACCGGCATGTGCTGGTTCTTCTCGGGCGGTTTCGGCACCACGCCAAACCGGTTCACGATTTCTGTCACTCTCTCCGAGCGAACTCTTCGAGGTGCTCTCTCATTCACCGGTTCATTTCGCAACTCAACATGATAGTTTTGCACATGATACAAAGCCGAGTTCCGGTTAGGTAACCGGATCGCAAAGCATCACCATATTTTGCATAATAAACATCATTCACTTTTTTCAAGTAAGTGACCTTGGCCAAAAGTATAGAGGTCATAAAATTCTCTATGATGTTCAATGTACTCAAAAGTAGCTCCCTCTAATAACTTCAAGCTTGTGGCAATGCGAGTGATAAGCGAGCAAATGGCCACACTTCCTACTTTGTAACCGGGGACACTCATCCAATGATTCACTAGGAGATGGACAGGAGACACTTTTGTTTCTTGACAACCGCGTACAAAGAATCGCAAGTCGGCTACTCGATCTTGCTTTCATCAAATCGTGGGAAAAAGGTGGCTCCTATCCAACGATGCAAAAATCTAAGCGTAGGATGCTCTATGGCTCACGGTGCGGTGCGCTAAGTGATACGGTGCTCTAGAAATGCCGCTCCAAAACCTATGTGCATCAAAATCACCTAGTGCTGCATTTAAATCTATGAGAGCATCTTGAGGGAAACCTAGGAGGTCACTAAGGTTTCTCCAAGAGACTGAATAATATTCCGAGCAAACATTCTAAAATAAACTCCATTGTCCGTGTATCGAAGGGTGCTAAGGAATTCTATGGTCAAAAGCCTAATCCCCTTCTCAGTGAGGTTTGCAAAGGAAGTCCAACCAACTAGTGGAAAAATTGTATCGAATTCTTGAGCCATACCTGTCTCTAGCAGAAGTGTCGGATCGATGACTGGCGTGTGGATGAAACGCTTGTTCTTGAGCTTCTTGTATACCTCCTTCTCCAGGGTAGTTCTCAGGGCGAGGTCGGATGTTCTCATTAGGACTCTCTGAGATGCTGGTGGTGGTGCAGGTGCTGCTACAGGTGCTTTTGGTGCTTCTGGTGGTGGGTCGACACTCATGTCGGAACCAGCCACCGAGTTCTGGCGGGAAGCACTTCTTGTCCTGATTTTCCTGAAGGTTCCCGAGAGTCCCTGGAAAACGCCCTTCATCCTGCAAGTATCTCAAAACAAACAAAAACAAACACTAGTGGAGAGAAGGATTAGCACAAGGTTAGTGGTTAGCCGTCCAGAGTCAGCGGTCCAGGGGTTAGTCGTTCTTCATGACAAAAAGTTTAAACTTCAGGTCTTGATTTTGATTGAGAACCTCCCCTTGATTTTAGATTTTCTTTATCCTATTTGGACAGCATCTCCACTAATTTTTGTGATCATCTACTCAGCACTATTCCTTCCCTTCACTTGCTACTAAACTCTTGCTCACTCTCTCACTTCTTCTCTCTTCCTACTCTTCTCCTCTTCTCTCCAACTTTCTCCAGGAACCACGAAGTCGAGAGCAGGAGGTTTGGCTAAAATTCTGGAATGTGGGTGGTGCAGGGAAGCCATGGGAGGAGGCCTATTTATAGAGGAGGAAGGGGGGAGTCGGCCGACCCAATGGTGGGGTCGGCCGCCCATCCAGGGTGGCCAACATGGCTGCCACTTCACATGCTATTGCGTGATCTTTTGTCCATCCAGAAATTTTGGTCGGTTGAGTGGTTTTGGCGGTGGAAAAGAGAGGATAGTGGAGGTGAGTGGAAGTGGATGAAATTATGTGATTTGATGTATGTGAGGTGTAGTCTATGACATGTGGGACCCATGGTGAGGGACCCACCAAGCACAAAATGCCATGATAAAAATTATAAACAATGCAGAAATTTAAATGAAGGTAATCTAATTTAAATGCATGAAATAATAAATTTTTGTGCCACCACGATAAAATATTTTTGACGGGTTGTCACACACCGTAAAATTATTTATTTGGGGCGGAGAATTTTTTATAATGCAATGCTAGAAATAAATATGTCCAAGAAAATTATAAGAGATGCAATTTAAAATGCGGATAAATACCGAGTTACCTTCCGGCGAGGATTCGGATTTTTAAAGTCCTCCGAATTGGACCTTCCAAAATATTTATTCCGCTGATGATCCTGAGATGCATCCTCTGTCTCTCGGTGGTTGTATCTGTTCGATCTTCTTCTACTATCTTCGCGGATTTGTTGAGCTCTTGTTTCGACTTGAATGCGAATTTCTCTTCTTGCCCATTTATAGTGAACTTGATTTCTCCCTTCCCGACATCAATATGTGCATTGGCGGTGCTCAAGAAGGGTCTTCCAAGGATGAGTGACACCTTTGAGTCTCTGGATGCATATCCAAGACTACAAAGTCTACCGGCACGAAGAACTCTCTTATCTTGGATCGGAATGTTTTCAGCAATGCCCAACGGATAACGAACCGATTGGTCGGCTAGTTGTAGACACATTGATGTTGGCTCAAGTGCGGTGTGGTTGAGCTTGTAGTAGACTGCTGCGGGCATCACACCGACACTTGCTCCAAGATCACGAGTGCATTATTGAAATGTTGATCTCCAATTGTGCGGTCGATAGTGGGACATCCCGGATCTTTCTTCTTTTCGGTAGTTGGTTGAGGATGGCCGCACTACATTCTTCGGTTAGCTTGATCACTTCATTGGATGGCGGTGGTCTCTTCTTGTTAAGAATATCTCTTATGTACTTGGCATAAGTGGGGACTGTATGGCATCCAAAGCAGAGGTATATTGACATATAACTTTTGAATTACCTCCACAAACTTACCAAACTGCTCATCATGGTCGTTGTGGTCCTCTTTTCCTCCTAGGGAATGGTAGGTAGTTTGTATCTCGAAATTGTTGTCTTGCTTCCCCGATCTTGTACCGGCTTCTGTCTCGATTCTTGTGGTAATACTTCTAGCTCGGGTTGGAAGTCTTCTTCTTCTCGCCACCGGTGGTAGCATGGTTGGCCTTTTTGCTCCTTTTGGATAGGGAGGATCTCGGTGGAACTCCCTCTTCTTGTAGTAATAGATCTCACTTTCGGGGTTAGTGGCAACAGCAAAGCGATGGCCAATTTTGCTATCTTTTCTTCTATCTTCTTATTGAACTCTAGTTGATCATTAATGGCGAGAGGAGAAACTATCCATTTTAATGCTTAAATTTTCCAAGATTTTGTTATTAGCAAGCAAACCTATCCTCCATAGATGAATTGATCTTGGACTCGTTGTAGAACCAACTCTCTTAAAGTAGGTTGCTTTGCATAATTACCCGACCGAGTACCTTGATTAATGGGTGGTTGCACCCAATGTGGAACCTTTCTCATGATGGGACTTGAATTCTGCTTATATGTTGCTTCAATTGCTCTTTGATCTTCCTTGTACTTGGCCCTCTGGTCAAGCCAGTGGAGTAAGGCATCCATCTTGGTTGATAATGCATTCACTTCTTCTATTGCTTCTTCACTCTGGTGACAATCTTGAATATTGTCTTGGGACCAGCTTTGATTATCTGCTATCTTCTCCATGAGTCTTTTAGCTCTCCCAAGAGTGAGTGATAAGAATGATCCTTCAGCAGTTGCATCTAGGTGCTCACGTGTCTTCGAAGTTAATCCGTGATAGAAACCTTGCATGAGTAACCATTCTTCCATTCCATGATGGGGACAATCTTGGATATATCCTTGCAAACGCTCCCATGCTTCCCGACATGGTCTCGTCTTCGTTGTTGGAAGTTGGTAATCTTTCCTCTTAAGGCATTGGTTTTGCCTATTGGGAAGAATTTTGCTAGAAAGGCCTTGGAACACTTCGCCCATGTATTGATATCTTCTTTATTTGCATAGAACCACCGTCGCTCTTCCCACTAGTGAGAATGGAAAGAGGCGAAGAAGTATGAGGTCTTCTTTAACTCCTTCTATGGCGATGGTGTTTCCAATTTCCATGAAGTCCCGTAGATGTGTACTTGCATCTTCATGTACCTTTCCACCGAATTGGATAGCTTGCACCATGTTGATGAGACTTGGCTTGATCTCAAACTCCATATTATTGTGTATTGCTGGAACAAAGTGTGGATGTTCTCTATTGTTGGAGCAGAGAACTCCAAAGAAGGTCTTCTCACCATCTTGATTGGTGACGAGCTTCCTTCTTGATTGAACCGACTCGATGATCGAGAGTTTTGAACGAATCGATTCAATCCGCTAATACCCCGTATAAAATATAGACAAAGAAAAACAACAGGGGTGAACCGCCAAAGTAGAGGTGACTAGTGACAATCACTCATTTTCTAAGTATCTCGCTTAAGCAATTTTTTCTCTAAAAGTTTATTCCTTCCCGGCAACGGCGCCAAAATGCTTGTTGACACTTCTAACACCACTCACGCTAAGTTGTCATCCCTAGCATGGCGCGTAAGTGTTGGTATAGAAACCGCTCCTCTAATCAAGAAAAATATGGGATCCGCAAGCGTAAGCCAAACGATAATACACCATCATAGCATTTTACCGGAAGTATTCCGGGTATCGTTATTTATATTTAGCTCAAAGGAAAGAACTACGGACTTAAACAATGAGATGAACTTGCTAAACATGACTACTTATGAGTGATTGATTGCACAGTCACATACTTTGGCGAGAGGGTAAACCATGATAAATAAGGGAATATAAAGTAATAAGCTCGGGGTATAAATCACACGTAGATTAGATATAGACTACTCACAAAAGGTAGGTTGACATCCGATTAGCACAAGAAATAGAAATCCTATGTAGGTTCTAATCTACTAAGTCATTCATCTACTCCAACTCTACACTATCATATACAAGCACAAAAGACTTTTCATCTATGTATAAGGATCATTGCTATAACAAGCCAAGACATAGCGGGACTTACTACGCAACTTTGGTTCTCGCTAGACCTACCAACGGGGGATGGAATACGAGAGGACTCAACGGAACCGTCACTTCCGCGATCTACCACACGACCCGGCCAATAGGGTGCATTTGCAGGTAAACGGCATCTAAGCACCATGCTTACATGAAATCTACCACCTAACCCCCGGGGGAAGAGAGCTAAGCGCTTTGCAAACATATACATAAACTTATTACCAATCATAACCATATCAAATGTAGAACTAGAATAAACTAGGAACATAATAAATAGAAACATAATGATATTTAGAATAAAGTCACAAGAATAGATACAAGATAATACCAATTTCGATGATGAAGATCCGGAATTCCGAGCACACAGCGCCGATTCTTCCTCTATCTAGTCTAAACCTATGTAGAACTTGAAGATCTAGAGTAGCTATTCTAATTCTCTCGGTGGAGATGTCTCTCTAAACCCCGGCTTTGCTGATGGCTACCTCGAATAATGAATTCTAGAATGAATTAGTCTGGAGCCGGGGCCGGGGGCTCCGAATATATAGCCCCCTAGGATGCACCACAGCCATCGGATCAAACCGACCTAAACGGACGATAATTATTGCTCCTCAAGGTCGGTGGGGCGGTGATCGCGAGCCTCCACCCGATTGGTGGAGGTGGCCGGCCGGCCGACCCACGGGAGTCGGCCGACCCACCACTCGCTGTGTGGGTCCCCGCCTGTGGTTTGCCTTCTCGGAGTCTTCTAGAATATAAAATTTTACCCGTTCGGTCTTTCTCTCTATGTAATCATGACATGTGGGCCTCCTTGGATGTTTTCCCGATAATCCCCGCGAAAACACATATTCACCAAAACTTGTGGAATCTGTCGGTTTAAACCCTAAGTCTATGGTGGTGAACAGATTATACCCCTCTTTCTCTCTCTGGTTGACATATAAAATTGATCATTAACAACCGTCAACAGTCGCTGCCATGCCCACCACTGGTCCCAGCGGTACTGGTCCTACGTTTGGAGGCCTTGGGCCATTTTCAAATTTTGTTGCATGAGTTGCAACGTGGCCTGCTGCCCGATGTTGATGTTCTCCACCTCTTGGGTGAGCGCCTTGATCTCAGACGGTGGCTGGCGCCTCCCTCTACCACGAGGGCGAGGGGTGTGTGCCTCTGAAGGTGTCCTGGAGTGAGAAGGTGCCCCCATGTGTGTGGAGCTCACCTCCTCCTCCTCATCGTGTACAGCATGAGAAGGGTCAGCTTGCCCTTGAGCAGCACGGGCTCGTGCCCTCGTTATCTTGTCCGTCCCTGCAACAAATTATGCTCTTTCCCTTCTATCCATGCTCATGGTTAGTGTTGAGACATTATACAACCGAAGTCTCTCATTGGGGTGAGGGACTTCGAGTGCATGATGTCCAAAAATCATTTTAAATCCACCTCTTGGACCTCTTTTGAGTAAACCAACTCGTGTAAACATGTCTTCATCTATGATAGTTCTATCACGATCGATGTACTCAACTTCATTCCCCAAGTAAACCCATGGTTTCAGCAATTCTAGTTATAAGCGAAGTAAATCCTATGGGTTTTTCTTGAGCAATAGAGGCCTCCCAAAAATGTACTAGCATTTTAATAGGTGCAAACTTGATTTTATTAACCATGACATACATGATTTGCATTTCATTCCAGCCTACGTTCTGTATGTCAGCTCTAGGGAAAAGAGTGACTACGATCCAATAGTATAGGAATCTCAAGGTTGGGTTATGGATTTGTCTAGGTCTTGGATCAGAAGAGTCATTCGAGCCAGAGATTAATTCCCAAAATTTAGCAAAGTTAAAATCTGCTAGAGCATCATCTTCATCTAATTCGCAATCATGATCAAAGCCTAGAGTAATGCTCAATTCACTCTAAGACAGATTGTAATCCGTATTAAACATGCGAAAGCTAATTCCTCCATTGTTTGATTTTAGTGTGCACAAGAATTCTTGGGTGAGCAAAACTATACCACATTCAGGAAATTGCCAAAATGAAGCCCAACCAATGGTATTGAAAACATTAGCAAAGTCGGTGCTCATACCTGATTGGTCGAGGAGTTGTTGATCAAAGAGAGCGGTGTGCTGGAAGCCGTAAGTGCGAAGGATGTAGAGCTTCCCTAACTCCTCATTGGTGACCATGAGGTTGTTAAGAGGCTCCATCATCCTGCCAGGAATGATGGCAGGAGCAAGACGATGCACTTGTTCTTCTTCCTCCCTCTCATGGCTCCTACTTCCGGAATGGTGAGAGCTCGAGGTTGAGCCCTCGCCCTTCTTCTTGCTAGACCTTCAGAAGGGATTCTTCATCCTAGCTACACAAGTGAACAAACAAGACCAAGCTTCCTACTACACTACTATGAGAAGGGAAATGTTTTTGGGTTTTTGAGTTTATGGCTACAACTACACTAAGCTTTAGAAGGCTTGAAACACTAAGAGAAGAGAGAAGGCCAAGTGAGCTCGAGATGATTCTGCTGGTTGTGGTGTGGGATTGAGCTCACATTGGGGTGCTATTTATAGGGGTGAAAGGGCAAGGCAAACCTACCCCAAGGGCAGGTCGGCCGACCAGCACTTCAGGCCCCATGAAGCTGTGTCTCACTTTGGACAAGGAATCTTGCATCGTGCTTGCAAAAAGTCAGAAAAATGGGACCAACCCCTGGTCGGCCAACCAGGGATTTTGTCCCCCACCACTTTGGACATGTTGTGTCTAGTTGTCTGGTAAAGATGGTGGTGGTCCTGGTCCAAAGATGCTGCTGGTTGCTTCAGATTCCTAAGTCTTGTGTTTGGTGAAAGAGAAAAGGAGAAAGCAAAAGTGGAGACAAGAATGAAAGTGATTCCCATGGACCATGGGGACACTTTAGCATGCAATGCTGCTCCCTATGCTTGCTTTGGCTATTGACATGCTCTCTAAAGCATCCAACATGCTTAAAGTAGCATTCTAGGCTAAAGTCATGAGCAATGGACCATCTCTCCTCGAATTCTGGCTAGTGTGATGGGCATAGGATCCTTGGCTGTCATCATTGGGAGGTAGCAGGGTGCCTGGTGGCACCAAGTCCAGGTCGACTGACCTGGGCTTGGGAGCCCTAGGGCATCCCATGCCACTCCTTGGATCCCTGCTTCCAGCCAGAGTGAAGAGAGAGGTGGTGGACCCACATGGTACGTCGGTCGACCTGGCCATGGTGGCCTCACCAGCTCAACTTTTCTCTAATCACTCTCCTAAAGTTTTATTACCTATGTCTAACTTATTTTGTTGAAATAAAATATGCAGTTGTAAAAGTAAACATGCAATTGAAAGGGAAATGTAGAATTGAAATGCACGAATTAAATATGAGATAACTACTGACATACCTGGTCAGCGGAGGGCTCCATGTTTTAGGTCCATAGAGCAGGACCTCTCCGTCGGGTTCATTCTGTGGACACCTCAGTCGGTCCCGGAGATGGGGATCGTGAAGGTGTCTCCTTCTTCCGCCATGCTTGCTTGACTTCGGCTTGTGGCTCGGCGGGTTCTTCTTTCACTTCGGCCTTTTTAGCCGACTTAGCAGTCTTAGTGTTCTTCCTTCGGCGGTGTTGGCGACGAGGTTTCTGGGGTGCCTGTTCTTGCATGTTAGCTTTAAAACCATTGAAAGGCACTCTTACCCTCCATCCGTCGAACTGCATGTGGATCTGCGCAGTCCCCATGTAGATGGTGCCGCCCACCGTGTTCAGGAATGGTCATCCCAGGATGAGTGGGACGTCGACGTTGGCTCCCATGTCTAGTACCAGGAAGTCGACAGGGACATACTCATCTTTGATTCTGAGTAAGATGTCCCGTGCCAACCCCCCAGGAAACCGGATGGTTTGATCCGCCATCTGCAAACGCACATATGTGGGGTGCAAAGGGCCCCCTAACAGGTTATCATAAGTTACCTTGGAGATGATGTTGACACCGGATCCAAGGTCGTAGAAGGCGTTGTCGAAGATTTGCGGTCCAATCTGGCAGGTGAAAGTCGGCATGCCAGGATCTCCCTTCTTTGGGATAAATGGTGAATCCACCGTGACCCGAACAGAATGAGACTGAGGCTTACCGAACCTCGTATTTACCAGCCTGACACCCTCAACAGGGTCCTCAGGCTTTGCCGGAATCTTACCTCGCTCAAAGGCCGGGACAACTACCGCTAATTGAGCTAACTCGGGTTTCTAACATTTTATTAAAGCTCAATTGATTCTTCATAGCAGAGTTAAAGTTATACATCTTTTCGCTAAGACTCTCTAAGATCTTGTCATTAGCCACCATCCTTTTAGTAAGACCATCATTTATTTTAATTTGACCAAAGACAAGTTCATTAAGGGAAGGTTGGTTACCAAAAGAATTACCAAAATTATTATTGTAACCCATACCTTGGCCTTGGTAGAAAGGGCATGAACTCCATTGTTGTTGCTGGGGCTGATTCCCGTTGTTGAAGTTGTTGTTGTTGTTGACGAAGTTCACCTCCTCCTGTGTCGTAGGGCAATTGTTGCCCGAATGATCCTCCTCTCCGCAAACATCGCACCATGGATCAGTGCCCACAGCACAGATAGTGGCAGGGGTCTGGATGGCCTCAACTTCCTTTTTAGAGGAAGACTCCTCTATCTTCTTCATCAGGAGGTCCATCTTAGCTGAGAGCATGTCCACCTCATTAAGGGCGTGGACACCTCTCTTCTTTGGCTGAAGGCGCTCTTCATTCCAACCTTGGTTGATAACCATTTTCTCAATGAGCTCGTTGGCATCCTTGACATTGTGTTGCAAGAATGCCCCTCCAGCGGAAGCATCAAGGTGACTACGGGCTATGCTGGTCAGCCCATGGTAGAAACCTTGAATAATGAGCCATTCGTCTATCCCATTATGAGGACAGGCCTGAATGTACTCATTGAGACGTTCCCATGCTTCGGGAAACGTCTCGTCAGACTTTTGTTGGAAGTTTGAGATCTTCCCACACAGGACACTGGTCTTGCCTGCTGGAAAGAACTTCTTGAGGAAGGCGTTGGCACATCTGTCCTAGGTCGTCACTTCGCTCTTGTTGTTGTAGAACCATTGCTTCGCTTTTCCCAATAGCGAGAATGGGAAAAGACGAAGACGAACAGCATCCACTATGACGTTCTTGACCATGAAAGTGTTGCACACCTCTAGAAAGTGTTGAAGGTGGGCATTGGCATCCTCATGCGGCTTCCCACAGAATTGATTGGCTTGCACCATGTTGATCAGTGCAGGCTTGAGTTCAAAGGTCGCATCGCCCAAGTTCACATTCGGACCCATAGCGACAAAGTCAGCTGATGGGGATGAGAACTCAGCTATGGTCTTCTGAGCCATGACTGCCTCAACAACTAGTGCGGGACTTCCTTCCACAAACTGTTCAGGCTCCGAAATGAACCTCTAAGGAGGAACTAGATGGCGTCTAGTTCTCTTCAGCAACTGCTCAGGATCTTCAACGAAGTTTGACGGCAATTTGAAACCGCTCATGCGCTGTCTAAAAAAATGATAACAAGAAAACAAGACAAGTGAAGGATAAGCCCCTAACACTAACGGATACTTAGATTAAGAGTAGACCAAGGATTCCAATTTACTGGAGATTCCTAATGCAACGCTTTCCCCGGCAACGGCGCCAGAAATGCTTGTTGGCAAATCTTAACGCACACCGACTATAGTAAGATAATGTGACAAAGGTGGCACCTAGTGGCAATGCTCCTGCAGGCCTGAACTATTACCAGAGATAGGGTGTCACAATTCCTCCTCAGGCAACAACCCTAGGAATGCTAAGCAAGGCTAGACTCTAGTGATGACGCAAGACGTGCCAAGGGTAACTCTGCAAGCGCACAGGTACCGCTGTAGCACTTCAACCGGGTGAGTATCCATGGTGTCGTATTTGTAGTTCGCTCACAGGAAAGCGGACTAGGACTCTCTAATAAATGGGTGGATGGATATCCGTGGTGGTTCTACTCAATCTAAGCTATCGTGTCAACTGGGGTAAGTTGTAATGGATAAGAGTGATAAACTAAAGGTAACTGGTAGGTAGCTAGCTAGGTGGGAGGACAATGAGTGAGTATGGACTCCTATGTATCTAACTCTACTTCTGTGTTCTAATCCTAATAATGTAACGACTCAACTAGACTAATGCCTAAATGAACCTGTGTGATAGGGGAAGTCGACTTACAAATAGGAGATAAAACTCCTACTCAAGCGGACCCTTGGCTTACGGGGTGCCCTACAAACCAAACCCGACGCAAATAGAACCTACTAGGAAGCGCAGGTCTGTCACACTCACCGCCGCCAGCTATTATACGTCAGAATGTTGAATGGTAAACCAATCAAGGTAAGGTTGCATCCACTAATAAGCACTAGCCTAAGCACCTCGCCTACACTAGTCTTATGACCTTAGCTACTACATGGGTAGCCTCGGCCCCAGTTGGTAGTGAAACACACACAAGTGGTTGTAGACACTAAACTAACTAAGACACTACACTACAAAGACTAAGACACAACACTACTACACTAGTATAGTAGTGCACTAAGTAAATACTCAAGGTAAGTACTTAAAGTAAAGACTTAGTAAAGTAAAGGAAGACTATATTAATATAAAGAAAGTAATACAAGAGAAAAGGTACAAGAGCTATACTAGACTCTCCAGAAGACGACTCCGGAGACCCGAGCTTCGCTCGACTCAACTCTAACTCCCACTCTAGACTAGATTACACTACACTTGATCTCCCAAGAGAACTTGAGCAAATGACTTGTGGATACAATTGGGGACACTTGGGGATGAAGGCCTAGGGGGTATTTATAGTGGGAGGTGGAGTAGGGGCTACTCCATCGCCACGTCAGCGATCCGTGTGACGCTGCTTCCTTGCCGTTGGATCTAATCGACCTTCCCACCGCCTTGAATGGACGATTGAGATGGAGGGATACATGGAGGCCATGCAGGAAGTCAGTGGAAGCAAACCGACCTTGGGAGGTCCCCACCTACCGGTCGGCCGACCAGTGTTGGCTGACCTGTGGGTCCCACTCTCCTTCTAGAAGGTCCAGGTGGCCTTGGGGGCATTGTCCAGGGGGCAGGCCACCAGGGCCAGGTCGGCCGACCTAGCACTGGGGTGCCTGGCCCACCTGCGCTTCCTGGTGCTGTCCCCACCTGTCACGTGTAGTCTTGTCCAAAGTTGGGTTCACTTGATCCTTTGCTTGCTTCTATGTGAATCCTTGGACCAATGTGCCAAATGTTTGGAATGTTCAGAGGTAGCATTCTTGGATCTAGGGCTGGGAAGGGCTTCCAGGAGCATGATAGGGGTCATACTGGGAGGCCAGCTCCTGGTGGGTCCAAACCCAGGTCGGTCGACCTGGGGTTTGGGTCCCACAGGGCTCATTTCCATCTTCCCTGCATTTCACAAGCTAAGAGTACAAGTGGAACTTTATTAGTGATAAATATGCGCATGTGATGCTTATCTTCCTTCCATCGAGGACTGTTGACGGGTTTCTGAGTATACCAAAATGGGTCTTATATCCCGTCAACAGTCATGCAGCAAGTTCATGAAGAAATTTGTGGTGCACATCAATCTGCACACAAGATGAAGTGGGTAATCAAGAGAGCTAGATACTTTTGGCCTACTATGATAGAAGATTGCTTCAAATTCTATAGAGGCTGCCAGGAGTGTCAGAGATTCGGTAATGTTCAGAGGACCCCAACTTCTGCAATGAATCCTATCATGAAGCCTTGGCCATTCAGAGGATGAGGCATAGATTTTATCGGTCAGATATATCCATCTTCCAGTAAAGGACACACGTTTATATTGGTGGCTACAGATTATTTTACTAAATGGGTTGAAGCTATTCCCTTGAAGTTAGTCACCTCCAAGAATATGGTGGAGTTTGTCAAAGAGCACATTATCTATCAATTTGGGATTCCAGAGACAATTACAACCGATCAAGGCACCATGTTCACATCAGGGGAGTTTGAAGAATTTGCTGAAGAGATGGGCATTAGACTAGTCAATTCATCTCCCGATTATGCTCAAGCTAATGGACAGGCTGAAGCCTCCAATCAAATTCTCATCAAGTTGATCAAGAAGAAAATAAATCAGCAACCGAGGAAGTGGTACTTGACACTGAATGAGATGCTATGGGCATATCGGATGGCACAAGATGGATCAACTAAATGCTCACCTTACGAGTTAGTATATGGGTGAGTTTTACATAGCTAAATTTTTCATTCAAGGAGAAGAACATTGTTGTGCACATGGTACTCTTGAAATGTTAGCATAGTAACCATACCTAGTCTATCGAGGCTAACTTTGATTGTTTGCTCGGGATGAGCAAAGGTTAAGCTTGAGGGATCTTATTGACGGTAATTATAGCATATAAATGCACATCCAAAACACCGTTAACATGCCTCGGTTTCAAGGAAGATTAAACATTCATGAACATATTTTATCAATAACTAGTTCCACTTGTACTCTTAGCTTGTGATCTGTAGGAAGCATGAAATGGCACAGAATGGAGCCAAGATAGGCCCACATAGGGGGTCGGCCGATCCCCCTATGTGGCCACCTCAGTGTGATACGTAGGCATGATCCAAGGCAACCTTCTAGGAGCAATTCTCAGCCTTCGGATCAAAGTGTGTTACCTCTCAACGGTGGAAATCATGAGCACACGAATTCATGGGTCCACATGTCAGAAGAACCGACGTGACAAGGTGCAACAAGTTGGTGAACCAGAGCCTATGAACAGTGGGGACACTAGCCAACCGACCCCCTCCTATTGGCCAACCAATGCCGGTTGGCTCCCACCGACTTCACTCACCTGCCCACGTGCTGATTTGATCCAAGCCATCCATTTTGAGGCGGTTCCAGAGTCGGTTCCATCCAAGGGCTCCAAGACAACATCACGCGGATCGCTGACATGGCGGTAGAGTAGTCTCTACTCCACCTCCCACTATAAATAGCTGTTGAGTCCACACTTGTAAACCATCTCTTGAGAATCTTTTGAAGTTTATTCTCTCATATTCTTGAGATCAAGCTAGAGTAGTTGTTAGTCTAGAGTGGGAGTTAGAGTCAAGTCGAGCAAGCTCGGGGTCTCCGGAGTCATCTTCTGGAGAGTCTGGTGTAGCTCTTGTATCTTTCCTTCAGTACTTACTTAGTCTTTCTTTACTCTGCTTAGTATTTACTTAGTGCAAGTCTATAGTCTTTATATTCTTGTAGTGTGCTAAGTATTAGTAGTGTAGTTGTCTTAGTTGGATCGGTCCCTGTACCAACTCCTTGTGTGTAGATCGACGTCCTAGTTACATAGGAGCTTTAGCTATCTGATTGTTAGCTAGAGTCGTAAGAGTAGGTGTGCGACACCCTCACAATCAAGAATGTTGCCCATCTCCAACACTTACTGGAGCTGTGCGACACCTTCACTATCAAGAATGTTGCAGTAGACACCATCTGTCTCCACCTTTTCCCATTCTCCTTATTGGGAAAGGTGAAGCAGTGGTTCTACTCCAACAAGGAGGAGTGCGCAACCTGGGACAAGTGCGCCAATGCGTTCCTCAAGAAGTTCTTTCCGTCGGGCAAGACCAGTGCCCTTCGTGGGAAGATCTTCAGCTTCCAACAGCAAGCTGACGAGACAATTCTCGAAACATGGGAACGTCTCCAAGAGTACACTCGCGCATGTCCACATCACGGGATAGAAGAATGGCTCCTTTTTTACTTAATTAACCATTGTTCCTTTGAGCCTTAGGTATTGCGACGATTTAGTCTTTCATTGCTATAGGTATAATCTTTTTGCAACGCAAACCTTTATAAACATCATAACATAATTGTTGCCATATAATTCCAATATAAACGTGCTATTATAAACATCATAACATAATTGTTGCCATATAATTCCAATATAAACGCGCTCTTAATTTATATTAGCTTCCATGGCTTATAAGGA
Organism: Themeda triandra; assembly: GCA_018135685.1. Taxonomy (NCBI): domain Eukaryota; kingdom Viridiplantae; phylum Streptophyta; class Magnoliopsida; order Poales; family Poaceae; genus Themeda; species Themeda triandra. The sequence goes on from JAENPR010000445.1 coordinate 220,325, forward strand.
CAAAACACTATTACAGTGTAGTGGTTAGTAGTTTTCCTTTGAAGTTAAAAGGTCTTAAGTTTAAAGAATTTTCCAAAAAATCATATGCCCTAGACTATAGTGATTGCAACCATCTATTTTTCGTTGCTATAGGTATACTCTTTTCAACGCAAGCAACAATTATATGCAATGAATCCTATTCGTTGCAACATAGACATGCTTTTGCAACCAACAACTAAAGAGTTGCAATAGCACATTAGTATTGCAACGCCTACAAGAATGCCCGCAACGTAAATCAAATCGTAGCAATAGTGAGGACTTATTGCAACCGGTTTACAATTGGTTGTAATAGCACTTATTTATTGCAATGATTTTTGCACTTAGAGCCACCAAATAATTTGTGTGGCAAAAATTCCACCTATCGCAACGAAAGGTGCAAATGGTTGCGATAACACCTCTTGTTGCAACCAAATCTTGTTGTTGTGACAAAAAACCGCGGCATAAGGGTCAGAAGTCAGTAGTGTTGAAACATAGTTGAATTTTCTGTACTCTCGTATTCTCTTCTGTGTATGAAACTTTTATCACCTAATATATCTAGAGATGAGGTGTACTGAAAATTTTTCATAACTTTTGGATAAGAAGACTCTTTAAATAATATAAAACAGCATGTTGAGATTTTGTATTTTTTAAGAACACATATATAACATAACATGCAGTTTAATATTTTCTCGTGTAACTCACGGGCATTTATCTAGTATTATATTATTTTAGGTCTTCCTTTTCTAAAAAAGGAGATTTACTCTGCTTTTAAGAACGCCAACATTAAGGTTAGGGTTATAGGTTTCAAAATAAACGTAAGCAAATGAAGAACGCTCCAACCACTAGTGTACAGACGAACTTTGACGAGTGTTTTTGCTTTGCCGAGTGTAATTTATCGGGGCACTCGGCAAAGCAATATTTTCCGTGTGAGACACCCGGTAAAATAATGCACACGGCAAAGACTGCTTTGCCGAGTGCATTGCACACGGCAAAATATTGCACTCGGCAAAAGAAAACTTTGCCGAGTGTAGTGGCCAGGCACTCGGCAAAGTTTCGACACCGTCGACGGCATCCCGTCGCCGTGAAACTTTGCCGAGTGCCAGGCCATTGCACTCGGCAAAGTTTAAACTTTTTAAAAAAAGAAAAATTTGCCGAGCGCAACGGCCTGGCAATCGGCAAAGTTTACTTTTTTTATAAAAAAAGTAAACTTTGCCGAGTGCCAGGCCGTTGCGCTCGGCAAAGTTTTCTTTTTTTAAAAAAAAATTCAAACTTTGCCGTATGCAATGGCCTGGCACTCGGCAAAGTTTTTCTTTTTTTAATTTTAAAAATAAATTTTGCCGAGTGCCACGTTGCCGAGTGCCGCACCCGGCACTCGGCAAAGTTAATTTTAAAACCTAGAAATTAATTTTGCCGAGTGCCCACCAAATGCACACGGCAAAATATTTTTTATTTTATTTAATTTTTTGTCCAAGTTTTTTCTGTAGCCTTGCTACAGTATTTGAAACTCTAATATAAAGTTTAGCGCAATTTTGACTTTTTTGTTATATTTAGTGAATTAATTTTGTTTCTTTGATTTTCCGACGTATTTCTAATTTGAACTGCAGGTACATGAAATAATGGAATTGGGCCATCCAAAAAATGATACTCATGATGTTTAGCGTATGTTGACGCCGTATCCAGGAGGTCACATGAAATCTCGAGCACCTCCTTAACGCAACTTGCCGAGTTACTTGGTGGAAAAGTGATTTTAAATTATAAAAAAGTCAAACGAAGTCCGAAAATCATGAAACTTGGAGACACATGTGTTATCACATGTAGAGGCTATGATAAAAATTTGAGAACGTTTCGAGCAAGTTGCGACGTCGGATGCCAAAAACGTAGACATCTCCACAAGTGATCACTTATGATCATATGCGGAGATGTCTGGATTTTTGGCATCCGACGTCGCAACTTGCTCGAAACCTTCTTAATTTTTTATCATAGCCTTCACATTGGATAACACGACACATCAACAAGTTTTGTGAATTTCGGACTTCGTTTGGATTTTATATAATTTAAATACACTCCAACCACAAGCGGGCGACCATGTTTCACGAACAAGGCGTTCAAACTTTTGTGTGAGTTTCTGGATACGGCCTCAAAATACACTCTAAAACCTGAATATTATTTTTAAATGGCTAATTTCATTATTTCATGCACCCGGTTTAAATTTACTTTTTCAGAAAAAATACAAGTAAACAAAATAAATTCAAAAAATATAGCAAAAAGTTATAAAAAAGTCCCAAATTGAAACATGTGCTTGTATATAATGTGGAAGGACTACAGAAAAAATTTGAAATCAAAATTAAAGAAAAAGAGAAAAAATTTGCCGAGTGCCTTTCCCGGCACTCGGCAAAGAGGGTCTTTGCCAAGTGCCAGATAGAGACACTCGGCAAAGAACTGTACTTTGCCGAGTGCCGAGGAGACGCTCTCGGCAAACATATACAAAAAAAAAAATTGAATAACACCCCACCCCGGCCCAACCCACCAGTGGTTAACCCTATCCCCGCTGCCGCCCGCCCGCAGCCGCGCGCCCTGCCCGCCCGCGCCGCCGCCACCGCCACCGCTTCCTCGCCCGCGCCTCCACCGCCGCTCCCCCGGCCGAGTGCCGCCGCCTGCGCGACCACGAGCAGGCTCAACGTGCAGCAGCCCTCCTCCGCGTCCCCACTCACGCAGCTCACTCTCACGCAGCCCTCCCTTCTCCTTCCTTCGGCGACGAGGTGCCTCGATCTGGCCCTACTGGCGGCGCGGCGGCTCGATCCGGCCTTCCCGGAGGCCCTCCAGGTGGCGGCAGCGCTTACGAGGCCCCTCCTAGGCGGGCGAGCGAGGGCCGCGGCGTGCAGCCCGGCGGCTCCCCAGATCCGGCGCGGGCGGATCGATCCGGGCCTCCCAGCTGCGGCCGCGTGCACGCCTCAGCGTCCCGACCAACAAGCAGCTCGCGCCGCTCGACGTACCGGCCAACAAGCAGCCCGTGCGTCTCCCCCTTTCGCTCGCGGGCCTCATCTCTGTCTTCGCGCAGCTGCGCGGCACCGCCGCAGAGGTCCTCCACTCTGCCATCTCACCCAATGCTGGACCGCCGCCGCTGTAGCAATGACTAGTTGATCATAGAGCCATGATGTATACATATATATATGACTCATGTTCCCTAGTACACTCACGGTGATTTTGGAAGGGTATTGGTTCATGTTCAGGGCAATGCCCAGCTACCTTTGCAGTGGTGTAGGAATCGAACTCTAGGGGCAGCAGATTAGTTGCATCGGCTGCCTGGTTCTTCTTCTACTCTGTTGTCCGTCTGTCTGTCTTTTTGCAGCCTTTGCTCGATCTGTTTGCTGAACACTAGTGCATTATGTGGTGCACCGATCAGCAGCCATGCTAATCTCCTACTGCAGATCAATTGTTGGTTCTGAGATCTCATTGTATATATTCATTTGAGCTGAACTTCACTTTGATGCTACAAGTTTATTCTTGAGTTATCTGCATTTCATAGATAGAATAAAATAGTAGCTGCGGCTACATATTTGTGCTATCTCAGTTGGCTAAATTGTTTCTATGGCCGAGTAGCAATGGGGCTTCAATATGAAGTTTATTAATTATTCATGAATTGCTAATGTGTAAGATAAGCCATAGTCTAATGTTCTTTTTGAAAAACATTTATTTTTGATTACACATGTTTAGTACTAATGTGTTCCAAAATAATTTGCTGTATATCAGACTGCATGCTTATGACCCATGGCTGACATATCAATTTAACCAGTGATTAGCTGACCCGAAAGACTTGCAAATATATAGATGAAGCCTATTTTTGTGAAGGGTCCTATTATGATTTATGATTATTAACCTTCATATTTTTTAATCTAAGATTCTCGTGGTTCTAATGTGTGTTTTCCATAATTAGGTGAATAACTGGATATGCACATATAGAGGTTCTCTGATTTCCCTCGGCTTGGAAGGTTGACACTTATAAAGCCTCATACTTGGAAGCACAATTTATTGCAACATTTAGATTATACAATTATTTGTCCGTTGGCATACCTGTTTAATTTGAATGTATTGGTGCGGATATCGTGATATGCTAATGTATTGGTGTGGGAAAACATCTAATGAATGTTTATTTTTTTTAACAAATATAATTTCTTTGCCGAGTGCCGTGCTGCACTCGGCAAAATTTATGTTGACGGCTGATGGCGTGACGGTGCAAAAACTTTGACGAGTGCCTTCCTTTTTGCACTCCGCAAAATATATAAATATTTTGCCGTGTACCCCGAGAAAAAGCACTAATGGAGAACAAAGGCCTAACAGCATCGCCCAATATCTACACAAGGACTAAGAGCAACTCCAGTGTCATGTCGAACCACTTTGTTGGGCAGTAGTGCGATCATGGCGTTTGTTTAGTCTTTCCATACTCCTTGTGTTCCCCATCTCGAACGCCTGCACCGCTTCCATGACATCCTGGTGGATCAGTGGCCATGTGGATCTTTAAAAAGCTCCAGTGAAGCCGTCCGGTCTAAGGTGGCCCACCACTAGGCATGGCCTTGATAGCCGCCCAAACTTCAACCTGACTGAATGGTATGTGCTGATCGTCTAGCCTCTAAAAACCAAGCACCTCGAAGGTAAGCGTTGTGCCTCCCGTTGCTGCTGCCCTGAATACACCGGCGAAGTGATTGTGTAGGCCCAATTCCATGTCGCCGTGCCCAATTCACAAGGCCGTCCAGCTCTGCAGGTGGCGCACCAGGGCACGCAACATTGCATCAAGCCGCGGCAGCGGGTCCAAGACCGCGCCCGGCTGGTGCCAAGCCTGCGCGAAGTCCTTTGAGGCATAAGTCCGATGAGACAGTTCCAGGGTTGCTGACAGGGAATCCCCTGCACTCGCCAGATCTCAGCTTACAGCAATGTCATGATACTGCCATGAATACAATGGGCCGGGCCGATGAAACGATATATGGGCTGGACCAAGACCAAGAGAATGGCCCAAGCAGCAAGGAGAGAGAGGATAAAACATCCGACACCACCACCAGGAAGCGTCGTCGATGGACCAAACACAGAACCGGCGGCTGCAAGCACCAGCTTGAGTCGAGGCGACCGATGCTCGAGGCTAGCTTTGGCTAGATTCCCTTTTACCTTTCTTCTTCCTCTCATTTGTGTATCCAGAAACTTCTAGAACATTCCAGATAGTCGAATTTGTGCTGCTGTATTAAATCTCTGTGTTGGATTTGGTTGAGGACGGTGACATCTGGTATCAGACACCTCTTCGATCCACCCCAATTCCACCAAATCCCGCTGCCAATTTACTCTGATTCCACCAAATTCCTCGCCATTCGATCTGTGAACTCTCTGATTCCGCCATGGAATCCACACCGGAGGTCCGTCACAAGGAGATGCTGGACCGGATCCTCGCCATGGCGATGGAGATGGCGTCCGGGTTGGAGGCGTGCAAGGCGGAGTTGGAGGCGTGCAAGGCGGCCTTCGGAGATGCTCCTCCAGCCTTCGTCACCAACTCCGGGAGCACGCCGACGGCGGTTCCTGCAGCATCGCTCACGCTTCCTGCGGCATCGTTCATCACTCCACCCTCCACCAAGCCGGCGACGATCTCTTCGGCGTCGCTCATCCCTTCATTGACCTCAACGCCATCGCAGGACGCAGATCCCGACTGCCAGTCGGGCGTCCACCGCCTCAGCCGCTTGGTTGACATCACCACCGACACCACCAAAATCGCCCCCAAGTTCACCGGCTACCACTCCGACAGCTCCTTCCATGGTGGCTCCATCCTAGCAGCCTTTCGGATGGGCAGCTGCACCGAGGGCGGTATCCCCATCAAGGTCGCCGACGCCGGTAACCTCTGCCTGACGGCGGCCTACTACGAGAAGCATGGGCCGTCCTATGACCCTGTGGCATCCGCGGCAAGGCTTCGCGCTCAGCCCTTCCCCATCGACTTCATGCCGGCCACTCAGGACACGGATCACGGCTTCCAGATGGGTGTCCTTGAGCTCCTCGCTACCTCACCCACCAGGTGCTCGACGCTAGTTCCCTGCCAAGCTGCATGTATTCCAGTGACCATAGCACCATCCTCGGCACTGTCAACAGCTGTCCCTGCCTTTACACTTTCCCAAGAGGTCATACTTGCCATTCCCATCGTGGCCACTATAACTGCAACCATGACTGATTCATCACTTGGCATCAAGAAGGGTTATGAGTCCTGCATTTCAAGTGTGAGCTATCCTGGTCCTTACAGTTTGCAGGTTGGATGTGCTACTTCTCTCCACAAGGCTGCAGACCATGCCAAGCTTAGCCATGGTGCTGTCAGGGAAGCTGATAAGATCCTGCAGGACAGTGATGGCATCAGGAATGGTCGAGGATGTATGCAACCGAAACCTCCATGATTGCTAGGTACAGAGGAGTTTTGTTCATGGTTTGAGAGAATGCAATTGATTAGTGGGTACCTACTTGAGGTATCACCTTGGTGCAGTGATTACACTTTGTGGGCGCAATGGCAACAACCATGGCCACCTCCTATGTTTGAGGAGATTTTGGACATCCAGGTTGAGGATAGTATTATGAAGATACGACCAACACCTTGGCTGTCTTTCAGTTATCAAGTTGAAGTGCACTCCAAAGAACAATGGGCATCAGTTGGTTTTATTTCTCTGGATGTTGGGTTGCACTGCAGTAAGGAAAAAATGGCATGGTATTGCTGTCTTCAGTTTCTGCTTGTGACTAGTTCTGCTTGTGCCTCACCACCTGCTATGCACACTAATGTTGACTTGGAAAAAATTGAGTGGGAGTCATGCTGTGCATATTTAATTTTCAATGCATTGACATCCTGGTTCCCTGTTGAAGTTGCATGGGCTGGAGAATCCTTTGCCGTGCAGCTTGATGCAGCATGTAAGAATATTTGTCCCTGGAGAGGCAATGACTGTGCTGATGGCTTTCATCTCACACGACCAGTTGTACAGGATCAAAAATGTTGTTGGTATGCTGTTCAGTTGCCTGTAGACTGTACATTGACTTGGCAAATGCTCAAAATTCAGACAAAGTGTGAGAAGTTTTGGGGCACAGATGGGCTACCAATTCCCATGGATGACATGTCATATTTAGCAACTGTGGTCACAGAGTTAGATCCACAGGAAGCTGCTACTATTGTTAAAGATAACAGTTACAAGTTTGGTTTCTCAAGGCTAGCATTGCCAATGTCGATTGATGAGCAGAACCAAGGAGATGCAAGTGATAGAAAATCTGCATGTCACATATTTATGTGTAGAGAGCACAGAATTGAGTTGTTTCAAATTGAAGAGCGAGATGATGCATATCAGGGTGTCACTATCAAAAGTAGCAATGTTGGGTTATCCATGCAGCAGTTTTGGCCATCAGCAGCTATACCTGAACCTTGGCCACCACCTGTCAGTGCCATGATTGCAAGTAGTCAAGCTTTTCTCTACCGGTTATCTTTACTTGGTTGTTTTTGTACTGGACAATGGAGGTTTGATAGAGTGCTGTTTCAGGTGATGGTTTCAGTCGGGCATAATGTTCAAGTACAGCAGCAATAGATGTTCAGTGATGACTCCTTGAGTGGCAACTTGGAAAACCAACGAGTAATTCCTTGGAAGAAGAAATGGAAGCTGTGTGGCAATAATTCCACCGATGACACAAAGACACTGTATGATTTGTCATTGTTCATGCTATATACTCATGCCAATGAAGTGGATTCAGGAACAAACACTGCCAATTCAAGTCTCAAGGAGGGAAGCATGCTCCATATTCAGGTCTGTAATGATGCCAACTTGACACTAACCACCAATGGTTTCTAAGTACCTTGGGATCCTGGTATCTGTGAAGTTCTTCAAATCTCCAACAATACAACGCACGGCTTGGGGGCAAGCCGTGTCTCAAGGAGGGAAGTATGTCATGATACTACCATGAATATAATGGGCCGGGCCGATGAAACGATATATGGGCTGGACCAAGACCAAGAGAATGGCCCAAGCAGCAAGGAGAGAGAGGATAAAACATCCGACACCACCACCAGGAAGCGTCGTCGATGGGCCAAACACCGAACCGGCGGCTGCAAGCACCAGGTTGAGTCGAGGCAAGCGATGCACAAGGCTAGCTTCGGCTAGATTCCCTTTTACCTTTCTTATTCCTCTCATTTGTGTATCCAGAAACTTCTAGAACATTCCAGATAGTCGAATTTGTGCTGCTGTATTCAATCTTTGGGTTGGATTTGGTTGAGGACGGTGACAAGCAACTACAAGGTACTTGTTGACGCTCAAAAATAGCTAGAAGAGGTCAATACATCGACGCAGGGCGAGACGGACGAGTTCGGCGCCAAAACAAGGCGCCGGACGCGCCTCTGGGGAGCGCCGGACGCTCCCCAGAGAGGACCGCAGGGGCCCCAAGGCGCCGGACGCGCGGCCTCGGGAGCGCCGGACGCGTTCGGAGGGTGCCGGACGCTCCCCAGTGAGGTCCGTGGGCGGTCCAGGGCGTCAGACGCCAGGCGCCGGACGCGCCCGCGGAGCGTCGGACGCGCCATGTAGCACCGGACGCGGGCGCGAGTGCACTCGGCCACGCGCCGGATGCGCGCCAAAGGCGCCGGACGCGTCCGACGCGTGCTGCGCGAGACCGACTCATTTACGAGTCAGTTTTTGGTAATTTTGCTCGTGGGAAACTTGATGTACGAGTTTTGAAGAAGTTTCCTACTGGGATAAGACCATCCTCCTCTATATATATGAGAGGATCACGGCCGATTGATCCCATCCAATCAATCGTCAACCAAACACAACCGATCAACATCGATCAATATATCTTCTACTTCTAGCCCTAATTTCTGCCGTAACCCATCTACTTGCTGTCCGGCGTCTCTCTCCGTGAGTTTCCCGGTGATCTTAGGCGCCATCCGCTGGTTCCTAGGAGATCCCCTACGTGCCTCCTCCCGACGGGTCTTCCCGGATGTGGTTCTAGGGTTTTCACGGCCGTCAACGAGCTCTTCACGGCTAATCGATCTCTATATCAGTCTTACCGGTTACACTACATTGCTGCGTTGCAGGTCGCTGTGAGCTACCTCTAGGGCGTCCAAGGCCCACTACCCGGTGTGTCGGCGCCGATCCTCCGAATTCCGGCGTCAACACACTTTTTGGCGACTCCGTTGGGGAAGGCAAAGCACCGACTTCAGTTTCCATCTACCGACATGGGGAGCAGCCGCGATGGATCTTCCAGCGAGAGCGAAGATCGTACTGAGTTGAACCCCAAGAACATCATATGCCCTCAGAGCATGAATGGGCTTAACGATGAGGTTCACGACAAGCTTCAGCAAAAACTTGATATTGTTTGCAAAGCTTTCTATGAAAGTCGCAGCAAGGGGCGCAAGGACAAGGTGAAGCAGTACCGGGAGCCCAACTACGCCGAGGTGTTGGCTTCATCATCGTCTTCAGGGGACAAGGTAAGCTCCGACAAGCCTAAATTTGATGATGATCCGTACCCTACTCATGTTGATTATGCTGCTATGTTAAATGATCATAAAAAGACTGCCGAGAATAATTTAGCTACTACAGTAAATATGATCATGGCTAGGTTCGATAAGTTAGAAGATAAGACAGCTGATTCGGATGAATCGATGTTGAGGAAATAGAACATTATGAGTATGGCATGCCTCCTAATTTTTATGAGAATCAAGCCCTTTATGCAAAAGCAAATAGAGGCAAATCGGTTCAAAAAACAAAAAAACAAGTAAGACCGATTCTGTTAAACCTAAGCCTATGGTTACTTTTGCTGAAGATTCGGGTCATTCTTCACTAACCGAATCCCGACAAACAAGTAAGTCTTCGGTGGGAGACACAGTACTCCCAAACCCACCGAAGTCACCTAGCGCTATCCCTCAACAAAGTAGCTCTAGATCAGCCCCTTCTACCGATTATACGAACACATTTAATCGGTTTAAGGAAGATTTGTCTAAGTCTCTCAAGGAAACTCTAAGTGTATCCCTTAGGCCTAGCAAAACTACCTACCACAAACCCTACCCTGCACATTTTGATTTCTTGAAAGCTCCAGAAGGTTGGAAAGTACCGGAGTTTCAGAAGTTTAGTGGTAGTGATAACAAAACTTCCATGGAGCATGTGAGCATGTTTTTAGCTCAACTAGGAGAAGCATGTGCTTTTGATTACATGAAAGTTCACTGTTTTCCTTTATCTCTTACTGGCACTGCTTTTGCTTGGTTTACTTCATTACCCGCATGCACTATTGGCTCTTGGGCTCAATTAGAAGAGAAATTTCATAGTCACTTTTATTCTGGAGTCCAAGAAACTAGGTTGTCACTCTTACATCTGTTCGTCAAGGGCATGATGAGCTTGTCCTTGATTTTCTTAAAAGGTGTAGAGAGATTAAGAACCGATGCTTTCAATTGATGATCTCGAAAGAGATTTGGTTGATATTTGCTTTAATGGCTTACATTCTAGGTTTCATGAGAAACTTGAGAATGTATAATTTAATAATTTCAATCACCTCGTCGAGAAGGTCGTTTCTTGGAAATCGCGCCTTAAAGAATCTCGCGAGTCGTATAAAACTCATCGTTCGAATACGCATACTTTTGATGTTGTTTCGAGATAATTCGGATGATGATACTAAAGAGTGTAATGCCGCTGAAATTAGATGGCCGGCGGAGAATAAGCACGTTTCTTGTCCTTCTCTCAAGCCGATTCAAAAGAATCGGAATGAGGAAGTTAAATGCACTTTTGATACTTCTAAATGTGACCGCATTTTCGATGAATTGCTCAAAATCGGACACATTAGAATTAATTATACTATGCCTTCTGCAGATAAGATTAAGAGGAAAGCTTATTGTAAATATCATAACTCTTATTCTCATGCGACTAACGATTGCAATTTCTTTCATCAATAGATACAGTCGGCTCTTAATGAGGGACAATTAAGTCTTGTAGAGATGGAGATCAAAAGGAACCCCTTCCCCACCAACACCATTGAGTCGGGGGCTTCGGCCATCTTGATTCGCCCCAAACAAGCCGATGGAGCTAAATGGAAGAATGTCATCATCGGCGAACCACGTCCTGCACCGAATATCCAAAAGAATTCGGGGCAACAAGTGGTGTTGGAGAAGGATCAAGAGGGCAAGAACAAGCTCACAATCACTGCTAGATCAGCGAAAGCATTGTGAAGGCAAAGATGGTACGAAGGCCAAGCGGCGCAGCAAAGGCCGGCCCGATCGACCTCTTCGGTCGGCCAAGCCGACCTGTCCAACACAATCAAGGTGGCACCCAAAGGTGTCCCAAACAGCAGCGACCCTGGCACTTCAAAGTCGGCCAAACCGATTGATTCAATCGGTCAAACTGGCTCACAACCTCCTGAAGGCTCCATCTCTTTCTGCATTCATGTGACCTGCACATTCATTCCACACAAGCCGGAGGTGGGAGTTTGGAAAGAGAAAGAGCAGAAAATCAAGAAACCTATGGTAAAGCCACTTTGTATTTTTGATCGGCTTATGGCGAAGTACAAACAACAAAAGGCCAATTCTGAGAATCGGCCAATAAAAAAAGAGAGTCTACGCCTCCTAAGCGTGAAGATGAACACAAGAGGCAAAAGGCTATGACTCTATCGGTTGGTCCTTCTTCGCAGGTTGCTCGTGCTCGTCCATCTCGTTGGGGACCACCAGTTGCTCCAGTTTCACCTGTCTTGCCTTTGCCGCAATGGGGCGCCAAGGTGTGTGGGTGCCATATCCGAATGCTACAACTATGAATCAAAGGTTTGGAGGTGCTGCTGGACATCAAGTGAATCCTTCGTCTTTAGCCGATTGGTTCAACCATCGGGCTTTAACGGAAGGTGGCAAGAACTTCCACCAAATATTCGATCTTCGCAGGGGAACGGAAAGGCACCCATGCAGCAAGCTTATGCTCCCAAGAAGATCGAGGCTCCGAAGAAGGTGGAGGTGCCTAAGGAAGTTGCACCAAAGCAAGTTCCTACCCCACAAATCATTATCGGGTCAATGCCGGCTCCGGTAGTTGCCGGCGGTGAACCGATTGTGGTTGATAGTAAAATTCCAGCAAACAAGCAAGATCAAATCATGAAGGAAGTTGCTGGAGAAGAGAAAAAAGAGAAGCCACCAAGGGATCCAAAGTACACACAACCCAAGTGGTGCCCACCTAACTTGGACAAGACCCAAAAGCGGAAGTTGCAGCGCGCCCGTGCTAGGAAGTTGAAGAAGCAAGCTCTTGAGAATCAACAAAAGCTCTTGAGAATCAACAAGGGAGTTTGCCAAAGAAGGATGACGGCGTTGCTATGGAGCCGGCACCGGCTAAGCCAACTTTGGAGTCGGCTAAGCCGGCAGAATTGGCCCAACCAGTGCCATGAGTGAACCGACTAAACCGATTGAAGAATTGGCTAAGCCAGTAGGTGCTAGTCCGGTTGCTCCGGCAATCGTTGAATTGGTTGCGATTCCTTCCGAGACGCCTACACCAATTCCGGTGGTTTCCGAGGACCTTGGGGAGGATCCCAAGGAGTTTGCTGCTATGGTTGCTAATGTTGTAGGCATGGAAATTCCAGAGGTACAAGATGATGAGATGGTGGACTATGAGCCATCTCCGGAGTGGATCAACGTAGTATATCTATCTTCGGATTACTACATGATTCATCACGACGAGGAAGAACCACCAGCAGTGGAGCTGGAATTTGCAGTGGAGGATGCCGTGTTCAAGAAACTCAAGACCCGAGTGGATCATCTTCGGCCTTTGAACTTGAAGGGACACATCAACGGAACTCCGGTGCATAGCATGCTAGTGGACAGTGGTGTAATTGTTAATGTCATGCCCTACACGCTGTGCTGCAAGCTCAGAATCAAATAAGAGGAGCTAATCAAGACCAACATGACCATCACGGGAGTTGGTGGAGATGCTCCAATTCTAGCCAAAGGTATTGCTAACGTTGAATTAACCATCGAGAGCAAGACTTTGGCTACCTCTTTCTTCGTCGCCGACATCAAGGGGAGCTACAATGTGATTCTTGGACGCGATTGGATACACGCCAATGAGTGCGTGCCTTCTAGTCTTCACCAACATCTCATCCAGTGGATCGGCGACACTGTTGAGATTGTCCATGCGGACTCATCGGCTGAAGTTGCTATTGCCAATTTGTCTGAACCCGGGGGCATGGAGCTCTTGGTTGCTTGTTAGGTAGAGATCTCTCTAATTATGATTATGTAGATTACACCAAGGGTGGCTTTGTTCCTGTTTCTCTCAAGCCGATTGACAATCGGCTTAATACAATTATGTAATGGATAATCACGAATGGTTAAAGCGTCGTTTAGAACAATATCGGGTTGAAAAGACCGATGCTTGTGAAGCTATTGATGACTTTGATGAGCTCAATAAGTTGGGCCAAGGTTTTACGTCGGCCGGCCTTTTAGAATAAATTGATATTGAGGATGGCACTACGCCGCGGCCGACATTTGTGAATTAAAACTTGAAAGCCGATTTTAAAGTTGAACTAATCGCGCTTCTCAAGGAATATGTTGATTGTTTTGCATAGAACTACACTATGTCGGGATTAAGCCAAGATCTTGTTGAGCATCGGCTCCTTATTAAAGATGGATTCAAGCCTGTCAAGCAACATCCAAGGCGCTTCAATTCGGCCATCCATGACCGAATAAAGGAGGAGATCAGTAGGTTGTTGCAAGCTAAATTCATACGTCCATACCAATATGCGGAGTGCGTCTCTAATATCGTGCCGGTCGAGAAGAAGGACAGCGGCAAGATTAGAGTGTGCGTTGATTTCAGGGATTTGAATAGAGCCACTCCTAAGGATGAGTACCCTATGCCTATAGCCGATATGTTAATCAATGATGCTTCTGGACATAAAATGATTAGCTTTCTTGATGGTAATGTAGGATATAATCAGATTTTTATGGCGGAAGAAGACACATCAAAGACAACTTTCATTTGTCCTGGCTTTGTCGGCTTGTTTGAGTGGATTGTGATGACCTTTGGGTTGAAGAACGCAGGAGCAACCTATCAAAGAGGTATGAACTTGATTTTCCATGATTTAATTGGGGTGATTATGGAAGTTTACATTGATGATACTGTGATCAAATCGGCTGTCCATAAATCTCACTTAGCCAATTTGCGTCTAGCTTTTGAAAGGATGCGCCGATATGGTTTGAAGATGAATCCACTCAAGTGTACCTTTGGAGTATCGGCTAGAAAATTTCTAGGCTTCATCATTCACGATAAAGGCATAGAGGTTAATCCCAAGAGGATTAAAAAGATCAAGAAAGTTGAGCCACCCACATGCAAGAAAGATGTGCAGAAATTCTTGGGTAAGGTCAACTACTTGAGGAGGTTTATTGCTAATCTGTCCGGGAAGATTATTCCTTTCACCCCCATACTCAAGCTGAAGGATGAAACTGAATTTACTTGGGGGCAAAACAACAAGAAGCATTTGACAAGATAAAGGAATATCTATCATCACCGCCGGTCCTTCGTGCACCAAGAAGAGGAGCGCCTTTCAAATTGTATATTGCTGCCGAAGACAAAGTTATTGGAGCTGTGATGACTCAAGAAGATGAAGGGAAGGAGTATGTTATTGCTTATATTGGTCATCGTCTTCTTGATTCCGAGACAAGGTATGCCCATATTGAAAAATTATGCTTATCACTGTACTTTGCATGCCATAAGATGAGACATTATTTGCTGTCAAGTACATGTGTTGTAGCATGCTAGGCCGATGTCATTAAGCACATGTTGTATCGGCCAATCCTCAGTGGGAGGTTAGGCAAATGGACATATTCTTTAATTTAGTATGACTTGGTCTTTGAGCAATTACGAGCAATCAAAGGTTAAGTTCTTGCTGATTTTATTGTTGAGCATAGCATAAATCTTGATGATGAGATCAATTACATTACTGTTGCTCCATGGAAGCTATATTTTGATGGATCGTTATGAAGTAACGATCAAGGTGTAGGCATTGTTTTAATTTCTCCTAATGGCCTTATGACCGAGATGTCCAGCCGATTGGATTTTTATTGCACTAATAATCAAGCCGAATATCAAGCTTTGTTATTCGGATTGATCATGTTAACTTCTATGGAGGTGCAACATGTTGAGGCTTACGGTGATTCATTATTAGTAGTGCAGCAAATCAATAGGGAATTCCAATATCTAGATGGATCACTTCGTTCTTGCCTTGATTCTTGTCTTGGTCTTATTTCCAAGCTTGCTGAATTTAAGATTCGGCCTGTTCCTAGACACGAAAATTGAAAGGCTAACATGCTAGCTCAACAAGCATCCGACTTTGATGTTGGTAAGCATAACTTTCATATACAAGATAAGCCGATGCATGAAGATGTTTACTTATGTCCAGGAATAAGTGAATTGGATCAACCGACTTTAATAGGATTAACCAATTCTTCTGAGGCATACGCCACTGATGATGTCCCAAATCGGTCTAGTTCAGATACTAGTAATCCTAGCACCAATTTGGAGGATTGGAGGACTCCCTTGATAAGTTTTCTGCAGGATCCTAATACTAAAGTTGACAAGAGCATCCGTTGGCTTGCGTTCAAGTATACAATGCAACATGATGAGCTATATAGAAAAACAGTCGATGGTTTGTTGCTTAAGTGTTTGGGATCCGATCAAGCAAGAGTGGCTATGGGAGAGGTCCATGAAGGTGTTTGTGGTACGCATCAATCGGCTCCTAAGATGAAGTGGCTGCTGAGAAGGGCTGGTTTTTATTGGCCTACTATGATTGCCGATTGTTTCCGTTACTACAAAGGTTGTGAAGAGTGCCAACGGTTCAGAAATATTCAGATGGTGCCCGCTTCAGAGCTCCATCCTATTATGAAGCCATGGCCATTCAGAGGTTGGGGGCTTGACTTCATTGGCCAAATACATTCCCCATCTTCAAAGGGATACAGGTTCGTCTTGGTTGCTACAGATTATTTCACTAAGTGGTACGAGACAGTTCCTTTGAAGAACATGACACATACGGAGGTGATAGAATTTATTACGTGTCAGCACAAAAATGTGACGGGGTCAGTCCTCGTGCCGAGCCACTCTCGCAAGCCAGACAGACCGAGGCTCACGTTCCTCGGTCCCTGCGGCTATCTCCGGCAGTCGATCCAGTTGAAGTCAAGGCGTGCCAGTCAATTTGACCCTATAATTGACAAGGAGGAAAAGAATAGTCAAATCCTGGAGCCTGCCGGCTTGATTCCGATAGTTCTGAATGTATGGCTAAATAGCCGATCAGGTTAGGACAATGACTAGAGTCAAGATCCATTATGCATGTAAAATAATAAACTGGTAAATAAATCATGCATTTAAATAAAGCAGTTAATCATGTCATGATCGAATGAATAGTTATGGAATTGAATCTAGACATGATACGTGCCAAATGAAGTAACAAATACACTGAATCGGCTATCTGAATACGCATGTGAAGCACAGAAGCCGTTAGCCGATTCAATCTATCCAATACAAAGGTGTAAAAATCCTACACGTATACATTAACATGAATGAATCCAATGAATCCATCAAGCCCATGATTGTCAAGCAAGCTCAATAAACTAGATAGATCTAAATATGTTCATGCAAACAATGATATGGGTGAAGCCTTGACAAATCGGCTATTTTAACCGATTCCGACGTGAGAATGAACTAAGTGCATAGCTAACTCTATAATTAAATTACAAAGCTATCTATACCCTAGAACGTGCACACGTTACGAATAAGATTGATAAAACCTGGCTAATGTAAGCCTGAGATCAATCAGCAATCATTATAGATCTAACGGATGTAAACATTGATGACAATCGGATCTAGAAGATGTAAGCCAAATCTACCAATCTTGATTCGGGCAAAGATGTGTTAAAAGTAAATAACAAATAGATCTAACATCGGTAACTTAATGAATCTACCAGGGTGCCAAACCAAGTAGAACCGATAACTAGCAATCGTAACTTAATGAATCTACTAGATTTGCCAAATCTAGCAGAGCCGATAACTAGCATGTGTCAACCCATACGACAGGAGGTCGAACCAGCCCTGTTAAGTGCTAACACAAACTGTTGGCACGCGCGATACTAGATAAGAGGTCGAACCGGCCAAATCTAGCGTGAACACGCAACCGACTATTGCAAATGCGTCCATAGGAGGTCGAACCGGCCCTATCTAGCAATGAACAACAGCCACCTTCACAGATGCATCAAAAGGAGGTCGAACCGACCCGATCTTAGCATAAGTAAAAGCTTTTCTAATGATACTTACAGCAAGCGAGACGTCGAACCAGCCAAACCAGATGCAAATATGCCGAAATCCTAAGAACTAAGGGTTTTGATGGCACGGGGGCCAAAAGGGGTGTTTGTTGTATATTGAATGTTGATTCCCCTTTTACAATGTGCCGGGGCTTACATATTTATACCCTGGGCTTGACCAAGTTCTATTCTAATACGACTTGCAAATAAGGAAAATAACCTAAGACAGATGAATCTAGATAACTTGGGCTCTACTATTCCGTATTGCGGAGTCCCATGTCGTTGACGCAAACTTCTTGAATAACCGAATCGAAATCAATCATGCCTTCGTATCTCTTAAAATAGTCGACTTTGGTCTACCGATCCATTCTCCTCTTAGTCGATTTCCTTGATTTTAGCTACTCAGAATCGGGGCTTTGGCATCCTCTTTGTGACCACCCTTGAAACAAATGCCATCATCTTTCCTAGTTGGCAGATCGATCAGTTTGACCTCTAGCTGATCTTTCACAATTTCGCTAGGGTACTACTTCAAAAGGTTCTTTCTCTAAATGTTCACGGGTCCAAATTTTGGTGTAAACACATGCCCCCCAATTTTGGGATAAAAATGTTTTATTCCAAAATTCACTTACTTTGGCGCTTTCTGAGTAGCTTCATCTTGGGAACATCAACCGTCTTCTGAAAAGCCGCAAATCTTTCTTTACGCGGTATTCACCCATCGTTTCGCTTTTCAACGCGTCCCTTCAAACCTATAAATGTGGCCCATCGGTTGATCTTAGCCTGCATCCTCAAGCCCTCTCTGTTCGCAAGCTTCCAATCTCAAGAAAACCCTCCATCCACTTCTTCTTCTCCAAAGCTTTTAGAGGTCCTTCAATGGCGGGCAACAAGCAGTCTGCAGAGGCGGAGCTGGAGACGAACTCTCACCGGATTCCCCTAGCGGCGAATAGAGAAGGCCCCGAATGGGGTTTGAGTGCGAACTCGTGCCGCGCCTTCAAGAAAAGGTAATGCTTTCCAAAGCTCCTTTTCTAAATCGACTCTTCTGAACCTTTGACTCTTGTAGGAAGGCTGGCGATGGTTCCCTTGAGCCAGTTGGGAATGACCGTCCCACGGACCTGGCTACCATGACGGAGGAGGTGGAGCGGTCGAAGTCTGAGAACCACGGACTATCATCCGAGTTACTGGATGCTCAGTTTGATTTGCTAGATCGGGCTGAAGAAATTGCCGAGCTCTCCCGGGAGCGTGATGACGCCAGGGGACAAGTTGCTGGTGAGTTTTCAACTTTAATTCCAATTTCCCTCAAAATTCCATTGCTCACCTTTCATATTATCCTTTCAGATCTGACAGCAAGACTCGAAGCCCTCGAAGCTGCCATCGCCGAGCTCGCCGAGACTGCCAATGCCGCCGGCGGAACACCCCTGGTGTAGGTGGAGGAGGTTAATCGACTGATACCTAAGATCTCCCTTGCTGCCATAGGACATGGCGTAGTTCTGGCCTATAATGCCATCAGGATTGGGCATGGTCTTGACCTCCGCCACTTTGACATCTTCGAAGCGGACATTGAAGACGAGGTGGAGAAGACTGTCGCCATCATGAAGCAGGCTGGCAAGGACTTAGCCGATGTAGTCGATTTTGGCGTCCTGATCGAGAATGTTCTGGATTGGGAGGACCAGTAGTCTGTACTTAGGACTTCCTTCTCCCTTGCCCAGGCCATGTAAATAATTTTATCAATGAAAGTTTATTTCCTATGACCAATTTTCTCCCGAATTTGATCCTTCGAGATCAATGTATGTTCATGGATTTTTGAGACCGGTCTTTCGAGATCAGAACATGTAAATTTTATCTTTTGAACTTTGTACGCCTCTGAATTTGATTCTTCGAGGTCAATGCTTATTCTGTCTCGATTTATAAACTTCTGATGCTGATCCTTTGAGACCAGAACATATGAGGTTTGTCTTCGAACTCTGTGTAATTTTGAATTTGATCCTTTGAGGTCAGACCAATACATTCTGCTTGTATCCTTAACTCTGGGTCTGATCCTTCGTGATTGGAATATTTCTTGACAAATCTGTATATTCATTTTTGCATTTTTGCCCGAAGACGATGCATATTGCATCGGCCGTTGTTGACACCCTCGCCGGTTTTCATCTTGATTGTAGCTTTTATGACACCGGCTTTCCGATGCTCTGTCAGATTCTTTATATTGAAGGTTGCTTGTCAAAGCTACGCTTTTCAGCCGATAATCCGAGTTTTCTCAAGATTCCTTGACTTGCCTCCTTGCTGCGATATTTGGCAATCCCTAATTTTGTCAGCTTCAATTATCCAGAGTTTTATAGCTGATGATAATGCAAACCTTTGATGAAATCAACCAGAGATCTCAATCTTCTCATTAGCTTGAGTATGATAGGAAATTGATCAACCTGATGCTCAATAACTCCCTCAAATTCCTCTGATATGATGTTTTGATTAATTGCTGCTGTCTCTGATAGCTCATTCCTTATTAGAGGACAGGTTCATTTGGCCAATTAAATTTGTTCTCATCCCTTGAACAATTTTATCTCCCGAGTTCTTGTTGCAAAGCCAAATTTCGAATACCATCGATTCGACACTTCGTCTATCCTTGCATACCTCGAAGTAATCTTCTAATATATTGGGCTGAAAGTGTTTCTTCCATCACCCTATCTCGCAGGTAGATTGATGTGCACTGCAAGCCTTCTCATAGCATAATAGATTCGGCCTTTCCTTGAGCCAATTCGCTTGCCTCTTGATAAAACAAAACCTCTGAAGAACTCTTAATGATAATATCTCTCCAGGGTTTTACCTTTGCACTTATATAGGCCGATTGATTGGTTAATCTTTTATCCAGAACTACCAAAACAATCCTAATCGACTCAGCCTTTATTTCTTGCACAAATTGGAGTCTTGATAACCACCTTGTATTACGTCGATGCAGTCTGACAAACATGCTAAATATTGTTCTCTCAAGGGAAAACAAAGGTGATGCCAATGCTTCCATCTTGTCGCAAACCGATCAAATTGGAGGATGAAAACCTTGAATTTTGTCCTCATATCCTAATGTACAGCCCATGATGCTCAAGTAATGATATCAGCTTATTTTAGCTGATTTGTACCCTTAGCCAAATGCCAATGGAGTCAGCACTCTTTTGCCGATCTGGTACTTTAAGATTCATCTTGTCTGGATCCTTGATCATCTTTCAATGAACTCATCTTCAGGCTACCCTTTCTTGCGAAAAACTCCATTTGTTAAGACAAACAAATTCTGCAATGTATACTTGAACTAGATCTGCTTCAAATCATCTTATTCTTATCCAAGACACATGAGTTTGTTTTGTTTTTGCTCTAAAGGCGATGCATCTCGCATCGGCTATTACCAACATCCTGTTGGCTTCTATACTGAATGCGATACTAATGTATCGGTTATTTGTTTGCCTTAATCATGCTGACTAGCAATCCATCTATAGAATCTAAACAATAAGCCGATTGCCCCCCGAGCATTACGAATTATCAAGATGATTAATTCATATCAGCTATTGCATGATAAGCCATGCTTTAGAAAATACTCTCAGAGCTGACAACACAAGATGGCTTTTGGTCATCATCGTTAATCGTGATGAACTCCTTGCAGAACTCTTTTCCAGAAAAGCACTCAGAACCTTCTAAATCCCAATAGACATGGTCGACAGATGATATGTTGATGGAGTCATCAGCAGGTACTACTTCAATATCATTGTCGATCCACTGAATTATGTGCTGATGCATAGTCGAAGGTATGCAACAGTTGGCTTGAATCTAATCCCTCCCAAGGAGCAGACTATAAAATCCTTTTCCATCAATAACGAAGAATGTAGTGATCAACGTTTTGCTACCAACGGTCAACTCAACGCTTATTGCCCCCCGGGCGTCAGACACATTTCCACCAAAAATCTCTTAATTGCATATCTATTCTGACCAAATCTTTAGGAGTTTTACCTAGCTTTTTGAATGTTGAATAAGGCATAAGGTTGGCTACAGCTCCTCCGTCCACAAGCATCTTGTTCATGGGCTTTCCATCAACTAGGCCTTAAACATATAAAGCCTTCAAATGACGATGTCGCACTGGCCTGTTAAACACTGCTTAGGATGCCAGAGACAAGTAAGCAGCTAGTTCTTCATATTCTGATTCATCAAAATCAGAATAAACGTCTTGATCTTCGGATGCTCTGAATTCAGAAGGTAAAATACACTGCATCCCAATAGGAGCTGATTTGTTTGTACCGGCTGCTTGTTTGGCTTTCCATACTTGAGCCTTTTTAGCTCTCAACGCTTTGTCCATTTGAATCTCAGTTTCTCTTAAGCATTGAACTCTTCTCTTTTGACTCTTTGAAAGGCCATTAGGACACCATTGGTTCTTCTACCAAACATACTACTTTTCTTCTATTTCTACATCATAAGCATCACATCGATCATGAATACTGCACTTCTCAATGCGCCGATCTTTCATAGGTTGTCCAAGTCTTTCATGAACAGATCAGCGGTAGATTTGTGACTGTTGATACCCTCTGTATTGATCACAACATTCAGGGCAATCCCTTTTGGTTGGCAACATCAAACCTTCGTTCCAGCAATGTCTGAAGAAAGGGCAATTCCAATGTGACTCGATCTGCTCTCTTTCATGCCTTTCTTCCTCAAACCTTCTCAGGCGTTCATGCTCCTTGAATCGCCTTCTCTGATACCTCTCCTTTTCTCTCGGCCATTTGTTGAGCAAAATGCGAGATGTGACCCGAGGTTTTCTTTCAGCCGATGCAGCAGATTCAGGTCTGTCAGATCGGCTATTTTGCTGCTCACGCTTTCTCTTGATTTCCCGATATTCTTCATCTGTGAGCTGCAATTGCTGTCTATTGATCCTGATTCCTTTGCCCTAGTGGAAGTTAGCACCTTGGTTCCACTTTTGGGAAGGACCGCATTAGCCATTGCAGCATCGAAAGGAGTTTGATCGATTTTCAGTTTACCGGTGCTGAAAGTTGTCTTCCCAGCTTTAATGGCTTTCTGTACTTGTCCCCTAAACACTAAGCACTCATTGGTGGAGTGGGCAGTGGAATTATGGGATTTACAATACTTCTTTCCCTTCCTCTCCTCAGCAGTGAGCGGCTCATGTAACACTTTGGTCAAGCCCTTGTCCAGTGTTGGGTATTTTAAACGCACACAGAAAAATCCACAAGCGTACGGATACCGATGTAGTTTTCATCCGGGAGTATTCCAGAGTATCGGTTTCCACGGGGAACGTGAAGTGTACTAGAGAATCAAGGCCATCCAAGGATAAAGGTAAGAAAAGAAAGATATATATTTTTGGTGGGTAGAGAGGAACCTTCTAGAGTTTTCTAAGTTGATTGGATGATCAAAATCAGGCTTACTATACTATACTTACTTTGGAGCAGCAGGTCCTTTCCAACTCTCGAAAAAGACTAAGAAAAAGGTAGTTGGGAGAAGGCTGCCAAAAAGCTCTATGAAACACCAACCCGAATGTGGTGGAATACAAAGGCCTGACAGAGCTGTCACCTCTGGGGCTACCACAACTATTCGTGGGATTGGGCGCAATCTCAGGTAAACTATAGTCTAGACACCACGTCTACGCTAGCATTTACTACTCTAGCCAAGTACTATAACTAGAGCACTCAAATACAAGCGAGTTCAAGTAAATAGAATAAAGTAGAATTAAATAAAGAAATTAGAACTTAGAAATAATAATTAAAGAACCTGGAGATCGCTGAATGATGAACCAGATGCTGCAAAAGTACAATGTTAAGGAAGATCCGACGGATCCGGCTCCTCCTCAGCTCTCTCCTCCTCTCTCCCTTTACAACTTGATGAACTATACGAAGAACACGAAGAACTAGACGAACTAGATCTAGAACTAGATGAACTAGATCTAGAACTAGATGACAGGTGGGCCTCTCCCTGTGGGGTCTGCCTTCTATGCTTTGTCTCTATGTAATCATGACATGTGGGCCCTCTTGCTTTGTCTCTATGTAAACATGACATGTGGGCCCTCTTTGGCTCTTTTCCTGATAACCCCCTGTAGAAATAGATATTCACCAAAACTCATAGAAATTTGTCAGTTATACCCCTAAGTCTATGGTGAAATTACAATTATGCCATTTTTAGCTATTTGTTGACTTCATGTTGCTTGCGTCATCATTTCATTTGAAAACTTCTTTCCTTCATATCTTTTTATTCCGGACTCCAAATGTAGCAAATAATATATCCATTTCGATCGTCTCGACGGGACCTTCGCAATGGTACAATCCAATTCATCATTTGAGATACTTTTATTAAATGACTTTGTCCTTTTCAGCTCCTTCCCTGTGTAAGTCCTGCAAATCATAGATGCACCAAAACTTGTGGAATTTGTTAGTTCAAACCTCTAGACCTATGTTGGTGATCATCTTTTTTGCAGCTATAGAAGTTATGTTGATGGTTAAAAATTGACATTAACTACCGTCAACAAGCTCCCCCAAGCTTAACCTTTGCTCGTCCCGAGCAAAGCTAAACTCACCAAAGATCGGGAGTTGCTACAATGCTTTCACGCCTCAAAAGTACACATGCGTTCAAACAAGAACTCTCCTCGAATTAGAGTAAACTATTCGACTTCAAACTTACCCATATTACCTTCCACCATGGGGCTTGTAGCCTTCACTTGGGTCTTGAGCGGTTGAAAGCACGAACGGTCAAGTCAAGCACTATGTCTCTAGCTCTTTGATCAACCTTCATTCTGGAGTTTTGCAAGATTTTCAAATAAAACTCAGAGATTCCTATGTATGACCCTCTCAAGTCTCTCCTTTATGGTATTTCTGATCCTTACCAAGGCATTAATGGTGTATGCCTTCTCTCTTCTCTCAAGATATGTGGTTTTTTTGGCATAAGGCAGAGTAACATTATGCCTTCACTCTCTCACCCTACCTCTAATAGGATTATGTGGAGTTTGTAGGTGGGAGCTTATACATATGTTGCATAGTCAAACCATGGATCCGAAGAAACTGGACATACAATCAAATCAAGATGTGCATGTGTATGGCCCTATATATGGGTTAAGTGGATATATGGGGATAGTGGTAGATGGTGATGATAGATATAAGTAGAAATGAAGGGGTAAAAAGGGATGACAATGGTGAACACCTAATTCTACTTTTGCTCCTTGAAGAAATTCATACCTCCCTTGAACTATGAAGAATTTGGGGAGAACTTGGGCTGCTGAAAATCTCGCTATGATGGGATATTCCTTCTTGCTCTTCTTTTTTCTCTCTCTTTTTTTCTTCTTTTTCCTCTTTTTTTTCTTTTTTCGATGAAGCACCCATGTCTCTTCTTTGAAAATATTGACGGAGGTAGCAGCAAAAGGATATTTGGAGCTTTATTAGATAACAAAAGGGGCTAACAATGGATGAAGGGATATTTTTGATGCTCACTCCCAGTGTAGGAGTAGAACAATTTTGGGATGTGTCTAAATGGATGAATATGGTGACGCATACTTCCGGGGTAGAAGTAGCGAGGGGTGCATGGTGTATGTGTCTGATTTTGATTTTAAGCGTATGACGAGTTTCTAAGACTCAACACGATCGACCATACTCAAAGTATAAGTATGTATAAGTGGACTTCCTAGTCTATCAAGCATGCATATATGGCGGTGGTAAGAATTTAAACTCGTCATACGGGAACTCACCATGCGGCGGTTTAAATTTTTAGAAGATAAATTCTCCGAACTCTAGTATCACTTAGAACAAGATAAATAGCAGCTCAAATCTTCCCATATCATACCCATCAACTACCTAGACTTAGATCAAGCATTTGCTACCCACAAGTTTCGGGTTAAGAGCAAATCATAGATCAAAACAAAGTGTGTCCAAAACTTGGGACAGTTCTAGGTTGAAAACAGGCACTTGAAAGGAATTATAACAGAGCAACTATTCATCATATAGTTTATTCTAGGGATTTATTTTAGTAGGAAAAAACTTGTACACTCTCCTTTTATTTAGCAAACTTAAACATTACACAAAACAAAATATAAATATCAAGCGAATTAAAATATAAAAGAAGAGATCAAGAAATACTTAGCTAGATACACGGGGGTGCTCTCCCCAATTTGGATGTTGGCATAATCTCTCATTCTTGTGATTTGCATGTTCGTCTTCCAAATCCTGCAGAACTCAAATAGACAACAAAACTCGTGGAACTTGATTAAGTGTTAGGTGCTCGAGCCTTAGTTGTCTAGAGCCTCTACAAAGGAGTTTTTAAATTAGATCTTTAAATTGCAAAAATTCAATCACATCAATTTCTTCTAAGTTTTTAGGTTCAAGAAACACATTCAAACGTTGGCCATTTACCTTGAATATGTTACTCGAATCATCTGAAGTGTGACACGCCATGAGATGCAACTTCAATCACCTTGAATGGTCCTTCCCATTTGCTTCTAAGTTTTCCATGACCGAAGAGCTTTATTCTTGAGTTGAATAATAGAACTTTGTCTCCGGGCTTGAACTCCTTGTGCTTGATTCTCTTGTCATGCCACCTTTTGGTTCTTTATTTGTAAATCTTGGAGCTATGATAAGCCTTTTCTCTCCACTCTTCGGCTCGAGATATTTGCATCGACGATGCTTGCCGGCCTAGATGGAGATCCATGTTCCATTTCTTGATTGCCCGAGTGAGCTCGAATTCTAATTCAACAGGCAAATGGCATGTCTTCCCATATACTAGCTGATATGGTGACATTCCTATGGGTGTTTTGTATGCAGTCCGGTATGCCCATAGTGCATCATGAAGCTTGTACTTCCATTTCTTTCCCATTTCATCCACGGTCTTCCGCAGGATATTCTTGATTTGCTTATTTGATGTTTCTGCTTGACCGCTTGTTTAGGGATGGTACGGAGTTGCAACATTATGCTTAACTCCATATTCTGTGAAGAATTGTTTGAAACTCTTGTCAATGAAATGTGATCCTCCATCACTTATGACCATTCTAGGTGTTCCAAATCTTGGGAATATCACTTCATGGAACATCTTCTTGGCATGCTTGGAATCGGCAGCTCGACATGGTAATGCTTCTACCCATTTGGACACATAGTCAACTGCCACCAGGATGAACTCAGCATCTCCAGATCTTTGGAATGGTCCCATGTAGTCGATTCCCCAAACATCAAACAACTCTACTTGTAGGTTGTTCTGGAGTGGCATTGCATTCCGAGCATTGATGTTTCCATATTTCTGACATCTGGCACATCTTTTAACAAATTCCTTTGTGTCTTGATACATCGTGGGCCAGAAGAATCTGCTTTGCCAGATCTTTGCATGCGTACGGAACGCTCCATAATGTCCTCTGTAGGGTGATGCATGACATCTCTCGATGATTTTCATCGCTTCAACCATCGGGACACACCTCCGCCATAATCCATCAGAACATACTCGATAGAGATATGGGTCATCCCATAAGTGGCATCGAGCTTCATATTTGAGCTTTCTCTTATCTCTCCCTGGTGGGATATAACCTGCAACCATATAATTCACAATATCCGCGTACCATGGGTTGGAGTGCGTTACCGTGAGGAGTGTGTCATCCCGTAGATAGTCGTTAATGGGCAACTCATGTGTTTCCTTATACTGGAGCCTAGACAAGTGATCGGCTACTGAATTCTCTACTCCTTTCTTATCTCTTATTTCTATGTCAAATTCTTGGAGTAAAAGTATCCGAGCGGATCAATCGCGGTTTAGCATCTTTCTTAGTGAGTAGGTATTTAAGTGTAGCATCATTTGAATAAATGATTACCTTTGCTCCAACTAAGTAAGATCTAAACTTGTCTATTGCAAAGACAACTACCAACAACTCTTTTCAGTGGTAGCATAATTGAGTTGTGGCTCAGTCAAGGTTTTGCTCGCATAGGATATAGCATAGTGCTTTTTACCCTTTGTTTGGCCGAGAACGGCACCAACAGCAAAGTCGCTAGCGTCACACATGATCTCGAAAGGCAGCGTCCAATCAGGTGGCTGGATGATTGGAGCTAAAATGTGTGCTTGTTTGAGGGTTTGGAAAGATTCATAGCACTCATTATCAAAGATGAAAGGTTCATCCTTAGCTAAAAGTCTAGTGAGGGGTCTAGTGATTTGAGAAAAGTTTTTGATAAAACGCCTATAGAACCCTGCATGGCCTAGAAAGCTTCGGGTTCCTTTTACATTTGTGGGAGGTGGAAGTTGTTCAATAACTTCGATCTTTGCTCTGTCCACTTCTTTCCCATGTTCGGACACCTTGTGTCCTAGCACTATTCCTTCTCGAGCCATAAAATGGCATTTTTCCCAGTTCAGGACTAAGTACTTTTCTTCACATCATTGTAAGACTTTGTCTAGATTCTCCAGACAATCATCAAAGGTTGTGCCATAGATGGTAAAGTCATCCATGAACATCTCCATGATTTTCTCTATCATGTCAGAAAAAATAGACATCATGCACCATTGGAAAGAAGCTGGAGCATTACATAGTCCGAACGACATTCGTCGGTATGCGAAAGTTCCATACAGGCATGTGAAAGTAGTCTTACTTTGGTCATCAGGGTGGATTGGGATTTGGTGATATTCGGAATACCCATCAAGGAAACAAAAGAAAGAGTGCTTTGCAAGCCGTTCCAACATCTCATCGATGAAGGGTAACGAGAAGTGGTCTTTCTTTGTAGCCTTGTTAAGTTTCCGGTAGTCTATGCACATTCGCCACCCCGTGACGGTGCGTGCGAGGAATGAGTTCATTCTTCTCATTTCTAACAACCGTCATTCCTCCTTTCTTTGGCACAACTTGGACAGGGCTAACCCACTCACTATGCGGGACGGGATAAATAATCCCAGCGTGCAAAAGCTTAAGGACCTCGTTTTGAACAACCTCTCGCATAGCATTGTTAAGCCTGCGTTGATGTTGTCTTGATGGTGGGATGTCAGGATCCGTAGGGATATGATGAGTGCAAAGAGCGGGACTAATCCCCTTGAGGTCATGGAGTGAGTAGCCTATGGCTGATCTATGTCTTTCTAGGACAGTGACAAGCCTATGGGTTTCTTCTTGGGAAAGCTTGTCACTTATGATAACAGGTGTTTCTGGATTGTTATTGAGAAAGACATATTTCAAGCCAAGAGGAAGAGGTTTTAGCTCAATTGAGGGTCGTGGTGGTGCCTCGAAGGTGTCTAGCTCGATAGGTTCTGCTAGCTCTTCCTCTCTTCAATGAAATGTTCAGTATCGAACTGAGGTTGGGCCAAGTCTTCTAGGGATGCCATTAAGATTTCCTTAATAGGGTCTTCTTCAGGCTTGGGTTCTACTATCGCATTATGTGAGCGTGCAAGTGAGACATCTATAGTAGAGTTCCCCAGCTTTAAATTCAAGAGACTTTATTTTGGTCGCTCTTGAAAGATTGTTCCCAAAGGTACACCAATCAAGAGGAATGTGTTTGAGATGTCATAGATATGGAAATCTAGAAAATACTCAAAGCCTCTTATGCATAACATAATAGTCCTGATGACCCCATAACTTTCAAGAGTAACTCCAGAAGGAGTTCTTAAAAGCTTATGAGATGGGATCACTGACTCATTGGGGCAAAGTTCTTCGGCCACAGCCTTTGAAATAATGTTCATCCCAATGGTAGGACTATAATAAGCCTCTATAGTGGTCCTGTCGATTACGGATAACCGGAAGTCTACCACGGGATACCCCACAATAGTAGAATTGCAGTGAGGGTACGCTTAGAATACGAGCTAGACGTGCAACAGAGGACAGAACACATGGTTTACCCAGGTTCGGGCCGCTAAGAAGTGTAATACCCTACGTCCTGCGCTCTGTTGAGTTGTATTGATTTGATCTGGGATGTCCTCTGGGGGACGCCTGCCCCTCCTTATATACTCTGAAGGGACAGGTTTTACAAGTAAACTAGCCTATTTGGTACTATTACAATATTGTGCGGTGCACGTCTTCATCTTGTGGGTTGGGCCACCTCCTGTGGCACGGCCCATGTACAGCCCGTGAGGGTATATGGGGGTCATATCCCCACAGCTAGTCCCCGAGCACCATGTATCTTGAGGGAGAGATGTCATCTGGACCTACGCCGCACAGTGAAGATGTAGACCACGTAGTGCCGACCAGTGAAGATGTTGACCAAGTGGTGCTGACCAGCGACGATGCTAACCACGTAGTGCCGACCAGCTATGATGCTGGCGATGTAATGCTGACCAGCGAAGATGCTAACCACGTAGTGCCGACCAGCTATGATGCTGACCACGTAGTGCTGGCCAGCGAAGATGCTAACCACACAGTGCCGACCAGCTATGATGCTGACCACGTAGTGCTGAACAGCGAACATGCTAACCACGTGGTGCCGACCATCCCAAGCAGTTCATAAGTCTGCTCCTGACCACCGCTTCTGTCAAGGAAGATGATCTGTCGAAAGATACATGATGCTCTAAGAAAAAAGAAAAAGCTTTTCACATCCTGAGACATGGGCCCACATTAACACGTGATATGAAGTATCACTGAATGCTAACGTGAACAATCCGTAGAGGTAAGACTACCGAACCAAGAACAGAAGATAGGCCCAAGTCACCGCGAGGTGACGTGGGCCCACGTAGTCCCCAAGCTCGATAGAAGATAGAATATGTTGTATTGAGCTTTTAAGAAAAAACTCAACATAACACTAACTAGTCCGTAGTCAGTGCCATGTGACAAGTCGACGCGTAGTCCCCAGGCAAGTCCTGGACGGAGCACAGGCTCGATCGGGTCGAGGGACACCGAGAACCGCTGGTCCGTAGACACCACTGGGTGGAAAGTTGAATGCAGAGTGCCTAGATATGGAGCTGAGGCAATGAAGATGAGTTCCCGAGCAGCACAGTCGAAGACGAGACTTCACAGTGCTTGGTACCGAGCCGAGGACGGAGGCGAGGCTGTGTGGTGCATAGCACCAAGCCGAGGCAATGACGACGAGTCTCCGAGCAGCACGGTCGGAGATGAGACTTCACGATGCATAGCACCGAGCTGAGGACGAAGGCGAGGCTGTGTGGTGCATAGCACCGAGCCGAGGCGATGACGACGAGTCCCCGAGCAGCATTTTCGGAGACGAGACTTCACGGTGCGTGGCATCGAGCCGAGGACGAAGGCGAGGCTGTGTGGTGCATAGCACCGAGCCGAGGCGATGACGACGAGTCCCCGAGCAGCACGGTCAGAGACGAGACTTCACGGTGCGTAGCACCGAGCCGAGGATGAAGGCGAGGCTGTGTGGTGCATAACACCGAGCCGAGGTGATGACGACGAGTCCCCGAGCAGCACGGTCGGAGACGAGACTTCACGGTGCGTAGCACCGGGCCGAGGACAAAGGCGAGGCTGTGTGGTGCATAGCACCGAGCCGAGGCGATGACGACGAGTCCTCGAGCAGCACGGTCGGAGACGAGACTTCACGGTGCATGGCACCGAGCCAAGGACGAAGGCGAGGCTGTGTGGTGCATAGCACCGAGCCGTCGGACCAACTGGTTGGATGTGAAGTCCGAGTGCCAGGTGGTATGACCATCTGGATGATGATCCTCGATCGAGTCCCCAAGCGTACGAAGTATGCTCGGCAACCATACCTTGTCCTTGAAAAATAAACATGAAGAGCGGTAGTATATGATGTGCAAAAAATCAATGGTTGATGTATTTTTAGGTAGACATGTTAAGCGGGTAAAAACATGTATGCCGTTTTGAAATATGTAAAGTTTTGGTTTGCAAAAAATTATGTCGACAATTAAGTTTTGCCCCCACCCTTGAAGCAAGCTAACTCTGTCGGGTGACATAGGGATGCACTAGTGAACAGTGCGGGACGCCAGGATCACTAGGTACAATCCAAGGTACCTTTAGAGAGCGACTGTTGAATCTCCTAGTGCCATGTAGCGCGGAGCTGTAACACATCGTAAGAGGATCGTGACACAGTGCCTTGTCAAGCCGTTCTCGGCAGGTAGGAAACAAAGTTTAATTGTGACTTATACGGGGCGCATGTATGATAGATTGGTGCACGGATGCAAAACTGTAATAGGAAAAAAACGAAGAAAAAACTTTATTAATTCTTGAAGAAACTTAGCTTGTTCTTGGAGACGTGCCGAGAAGATGTACGTAGCTCGGGCGGTTCGCTCGACAGCTCGATCAGGCCGGACATCCGACGGCGTGCCCGTACGTCGAGTTGGATAGCCCCACCTGGCCGGCAGATGGCTTGGTGACAACTTGGACGGTCAAGCAGCTTGCCGACTCAGAACGATGATGAGTAATTGAATTCCTGGCAAAATAATCATGTATGTGTGTAGATATCTGTATATATGGTATATATTATAGGATATTAGATTAGAAAAATAAATATGGAAGTATTGACTTAGCTTTTTATCGGCACGTGTAGGCTTGTATCCCTTGTACGTGCATATGCTGTATATGTGCGTACACTGTACATACAAATTAGCATTGCATGTCATACATCATGCTTTTGGTTTGTACGACTTTTGGCTTTTGTACGAGTAGGACTCGTTGCCACACGTGACCAGCAGTGCCGTGTCTGGATTGAACACCGTGATGAACTAGATCTGATCAGCGCATGAACAGGCTACGTACGTGATACATGTCCCGTGGCTTCTGTGGTTACGACGCCGAAAATTGATCGGGTCTTTGCTTTGCCTTGGCCCGTGAGGGATCGAGTTGGATTCCGCCGCCGTCACATGTGCTGCCCGTAGCAGATCGGTTTGTGGCCCAAGTGCAGATCGTCGTGGCGAGGTGGCCGGTGGTGTAGCCTAGACGCCTGCCACGAGAAGCCGACCTGCCGTAGACGACGTTGACTTGGATCTCGACGGAACTAGCACATGAACATGGTGACACTCGTGTGCTTGAGATTGGATCTGATCTCCTCTGGTAGAGGAAGCAGCCGGCGAGTTGCTAGCGCAGATGACCCCGGGGTCGGCCCCAAGATCGCACATGCCGGCAGTGTGGTCGAGGACGTTGGTGCAGATTGGATCTGCACCGCCTCCACGGCTCCGGCGGTCGGCGCCGCCTCGAACTCCATGGAAGCAGGGAAGAAAAAACCATCTAGTTCGCCTTGAGATCAAAACGCCACCCCCTACCTGGCGCGCCGCTGTCGATTACGGATAACCGGTAGTCTACCACGGGATACCTCACGGTAGTAGAATTGCGGTGAGGGTGCGCTTAGAATACGAGCTAGACGTGCAACAGAGGACAGAACACACGGTTTACCCAGGTTCGGGCCGCTAAGAAGCGTAATACCCTATGTCCTGCGCTCTGTTGAATTGTATTGATTTGATCTGAGATGTCCTCTGGGGGACGCCTGCCCCTCCTTATATACTCTGAAGGGACAGGTTTTACAAGTAAATTAGCCTATTTGATACTATTACAATATTGTGTGGTGCACGTCTTCATCTTGCGGGTTGGGCCACCTCCTGTGGCGCGGCCCATGTACAGCCCATGAGGGTATATGGGGGTCATATCAACACAGGTCCCCTTTAGGTTGCAACAAAAAATCTCTGAGGGGGCAGTGATTCGGGCTACCTCTGTGGATAACTCCGTTTCTGCCAACCACTCATGGCTCATGATGGCCGAGAGTCCTTTGATGTGTTCCATAAAGAAGGGATCATTAGGTGGACCATCGTTATCCTCAAATGGTGCAGAGTGCACTAGAGGCTTTACTTGAATTGGAAAGTTCGAGGCATTCCCAAAATCTTCAAAAAGATCTACCTCGATTTCTGAGAGAAACGTGGAAGGATGGGGCTCATCGTCTTCCAATGTGGGTTGTGTTCCAATAGTGGGAGATTCTTTGACAACCGAATCATTAGAAGGATTTGATTGTATTTCAGATTCGGTTGCAAGTATCTCCTCTTGTTGTTCAGGGCTTGACTTGACTTCAATTTCTTCTTCAGGAAACTCATCATAAATGCCAGTGTAGGGGGTGTTTTCAAGGATTTTCTCTAGGATAGCTTCCCCTTCACTAAAGGACATGTGTATGAAGGAGCCTCCAGAAGATGTGTCAAGGTAGAAAGCAGCTTCTTTGCTAAGACCATGGTAGAAATGACTTAGAAGGACATGGTCAGGCAAAGAGAGGTGCGGGCCGGTGTTTTTAAGACTTGTGAACCTAGCCCAGGCTGCTCCTAGAGTCTCCTTCTCCTTCTGTTTAAATTTAAGAATTTCTATTCGTAGGGCATTCACTTGGTTAGGTGGGAAGAAAGCGAGACCAAATTTGACTCGAAGTTCTTTCCAGTCTCCCTTTACTCCTCCTGCGGAATGAGCGTACCATTGTTTCGCTCTCCCTTCAAGGGAGAATGGAAACAATTTCCATTTAAGGGTCTCTTGTGCCATGCCAGCAATGGTGAGGTAGGAACACAAGTGCTCAAATTCCCTAAGGTGGGTGTAAGGATTTTCATCCTTTAGCCCAGAGAAGGATTTCGCCTGCACCATAGCTATAAAGCCAGGTTTGAATTTAAAGCTAGAAGCTATGATTGGCTTCGATAATTGTGGTGGCTCTAACAACTCACCCCTTGGTGCAAAAAATTTATGAATAGGAGTGGAATCCATATGGTTCGTGGTGGTTGATGTTTGTGGTGAGGTAAGAATGGTGGTAAAAGAATGAAAAAGGATACACGGATGACTTGGCTCAAAACTAGCACAGCTACCGTTCCCCGGCAACGGTGCCAGAAAGCTTGTTGGGTATTTTAAACGCACATAGAAAAATCCGCAAGCATACGGATACCGATGTAGCTTTCACCGGAGTATTCAGTATCGATTTCCACGGGGAACGTGAAGTGTACTAGAGAATCAAGGCCGTCCAAGGATAAAGGTAAGAAAAGAAAGATATATATTTTTGGTGGGTAGAGAGGAACCTTCTAGAGTTTTCTAAGTTGATTGGATGATCAAAATTAGGCTTACTATACTATACTTACTTTGGAGCAGCAGGTCCTTTCCAACTCTCGAAAAAGACTGAGAAGAAGGTAGTTGGGAGAAGGCTGCCTAAAAGCTCTACGAAACACCAACCCGAACGTGGTGGAATACAAAGGCCTGACAGAGCTGTCACCTCTGGGGCTACCACAACTATCCGTGGGATTGGGCGCAATCTCAGGTAAACTATAGCCTAGACACCACGTCTACACTAGCGTTTACTACTCTAGCCAAGTACTATAACTAGAGCACTCAAATACAAGCGGAGTTCAAGTAAATAGAATAAAGTAGAATTAAATAAAGAAATTAGAACTTAGAAATAATAATTAAAGAACACGGAGATCATTTGAATAATGAACCGAGATCTTTTTGCAAAAGTACAATGTTAAGGAAGATCCGACAGATCCGGCTCCTCCTCAGCTCTCTCCTCTTCTCTCCCTTTACAACTTGATGAACTAGACGAAGAACACGAAGAACTAGACGAACTAGATCTAGAACTAGATGAACTAGATCTAGAACTAGATGAACTAGACAACTACAACTAGATGAACTAGAAGAGATTCATCTAGAGGGACCTCTACTTCTACTTGGATGGAGAGTTGAAACCCTAGCTTTTGCTCTGTGGAAGAGATATGATGGGAAACCCTAGGGGGGACACCTCCTATATAGCCCTAGGTGGAGTAGCCCCTAAGGAACCGCCATGTCATCAATCCACGTGAGGTGCCATGTCAGCAATCTAGGGGACTGGCTCTTATTGGCCAAGAGGAGGGGGCGCCTCCTAATAGAGGTGGGCGGCCACCCATCCTATGACAGGTGGGCCTCTCCCTGTGGGGTCTGCCTTCTATGCTTTGTCTCTATGTAATCATGACATGTGGGCCCTCTTGCTTTGTCTCTATGTAAACATGACATGTGGGCCCTCATTGGCTCTTTTCCTGGTAACCCCCTGCAGAAATAGATATTCACCAAAAATCATGGAAATTTGTCAGTTATACCCCTAAGTCTATGGTGAAATTACAATTATGCCCTTTTTAGCTATTTGTTCACTTCATCTTGCTTGCGTCATCATTTCATGTGAAAACTTCTTTCCTTCATATCTTTTTATTTCGAACTCCAAATGTTGCAAATAATATATCCATTTCGATCGTCTCGACGGGACCTTTCCAATGGTACAATCCAATTCATCATTTGAGATACTTTTATTAAATGACTTTGTCCTTTTCAGCTCCTTCCTGTGGAAGCCCCGCAAATCATAGATGCACCAAAACTTGTGGAATTTGTTAGTTCAAACCTCTAGACCTATGTTGGTGATCATCTTTTTTGCAGCTATAGAAGTTATGTTGATGGTTAAAAATTGACATTAACTACCTTCAACATCCAGTTGGTAATCAAATATCTTGTCAGCCTTGGTGATGTCAAAATCGAATCTTTCTTGAGCCTTACCCCAAGGATGATCAATAACACACTCCTTCTTGAGGTTCCATTCAATGGCATCAACATCTTCACCTTCCTGATCTCGAATCATATACCAAGCCTTTATAATAGCTTGCTACATTCGTTGCCTTCTGAAACTGGCCTTGCTGACGCGGTGGTTGCACATATTCTGCCACTGCAGTCACTCTGTGTGCAAGCTCTCCAAGATTATCGAAGTTTGATCCAACAAGTTTCTCCCTCAAGTAAGGCTGCATTTCTTTAATCACCAATTTTACCAACTGGCGGTCAGATAGGTTTATGCCGAAGCACAAATTCTTCATTTGCCTGAATCTCTAAAGATATTCAAGACCTTACTCATTGACCTTCATTTTGACACTGGCCAAATCATCAATGTCCTTCTCTGCTGTCCCATTGTCAAAGTAGGCATGGAACTTGCCTTCCAATTCCTCCCAGGTATTGATAGAGTTGCGTGGTAGGGAAGAATACCATGTGAAGGCAGGTCCTGACAAGGACAGAGCAAAGAACCTGACACTGTGAATTTCCTCAGTCGAAGCGTCACCTAACTGAGCCAGGTATCTGCTGATGTGCTCCATCATGCTAGTACTGTCTTCTCCAGTGAATTTGGAGAACTCTAGAATTCTGTAATTGCGTGGGAGCTCCATGCGGTTGTACCACTCAGAATATGGCATACTGTATTATCTGGAGTGGCTCCTCTTCATGCCAAATTCCTTTTCCATCACTTCGGCAAGCTTCCTGATCAGCTGATCACCAGGATCGGCAGATCCTCTAAGGTTCGGGCAGGGAGTTATGCCCCAATGGTTGTAGCTTGACACATTGGTGAAACCAGCTGGTGGCTCACCATCTCTTTCTTGGTCACCTCCTCCCATGGCCCGGTTGACATGAAGGTCAACAGTTCTTCTGATTTGATCAACTGTAGGGGCTATTTTTTGAGCCGAAGGTGGTACATCTGAAGTGGTACCAAAATTGAGTGTTGGATCACTCTTCGGCTGATGTGCATTAGGAATTGCACTGCTACTTACTCCTCCATTGGCATTCGAGCCCATGATGGCTCTGGTAGAATCTTGTGTGCCGCCTTGTACGCCATCGTCAGCAGTTGTATCCTTTAGATTGAAGTAAGCAGGTCCATACTGGTCAATGGGAATACCAACTAACACCTCCTTCATAATGTTTCTGAATGTATTCAGAAAGTATGCTTGATGACCCGAGATAGCTTCATGTATGATCTTATTCAATTCCGACAGAAAGAATTGCTTGTCTCCATGATCATCGGTGATTGTCTCTCCTGCCATCATGATCTTAGCCATTTGTTGCTTCAAGACGATCTTGCCTTCATGGACCCTTCCAAAGCACAACAGGCACTTCTGTACCAATTGTTCAGTAGCTGTCTTGATTACTGTCTTATGCTCTTCATCGAGGTCATCCAAGTTGATGTTGAGGATGTTGTCAACATCGAACTCAGACAAGTCCGGCATGGTTGATGATTGTTGTCCCACCGGGCGTGCCAAAAAGAGTGTCGGCACAAAAATGTGATGGGGTCAGTCCTCGTGCCAAGCCGCTCTCGCAAGCCAGACAGACCAAGGCTCACGTTCCTCGGTCCCCGCGGCTGTCTCCGGCAGTCGATCCGATCGAAGTCAAGGCGTGCCAGTCAATTTGACCCTATAATTGACAAAGAGGAAAAGAATAGTCAAATCTCGGAACTTGCCAGCTTGATTCCAGATAGTTCCGAATGTATGGCTAAATAGCCGATCAGGTTTGGACAATGACTAGAGAGTCAAGATCCATTATGCATGTAAAATAATAAACTGGTAAATAAATCATGCATTTAAATAAAGCAGTTAATCATGTCATGATCGAATGAACAGTTATGGAATTGAATCTAAACATGATACGTGCCAAAAGAAGTAATAAATACACTAAATCGGCTATCTGAATACGCATGTGAAGCACAAAAGCCGTTAGCCGATTCAATCTATCCGATACAATGGTGTAAAAATCCTACATGTATACATTAACACAAATGAATCTAATGAATCCATCAAACCCATGATTGTCAAGCAAGCTCAATAAACTAGATAGATGTAAACGTGTTCATGCAAACAATGATATGGGTGAAGCCCTGACAAATCGGCTATTTTAACCGATTCCGACGTGAGAACGAACTAAGTGCATAGCTAACTCCACAATTAAATTACAAAGCTATCTATACCCTAGAACGCGCACATCTTACAAATAAGATTGATAACACCTGGCTAATGTAAGCATGAGATCAATCATCAATCATTATAGATCTAACGGATGTAAACATTGATGACAATCGGATCTAGAAAATGTAAGCCAAATCTACCAATCTTGATTCGGGCAAAGATGTGTTAAAAGTAAATAACAAATAGATCTAACAACATTGGTAACTTAATGAATCCACCAGGGTGCCAAACCAAGTAGAGCCGATAACTAGCAATGGTAACTTAATGAATCTACTAGATTTGCCAAATCTAGCAGAGCCGATAACTAGCATGTGTCAACCCATACGACAGGAGGTCGAACTGGCCCTATTAAGTGCTAACACAAACTGTTGGCACGCGTGATACTAGATAAGAGGTCGAACCGGCCAAATCTAGCATGAACACATAACTGACTATTGCAAATGCGTCCATAGGAGGTTGAACCGGCCCTATCTAGCAATGAACAACAGCCACCTTCACAGATGCATCAAAAGGAGGTCGAACCGGCTCGATCTTAGCATAAGTAAAAGCTTTTCTAACAATACTTACAGCAAGTGAGAGGACAAACCAGCCAAGCCAGATGCAAATACGCCAAAATCCTAAGAACTAAGGGTTTTGATGGCACGGGGGCCAGAAGGGGTGTTTGTTGTATATTGAATGTTGATTCCTCTTTTACAATGTGCCGGGGCTTACATATTTATACCCTAGGCTTGACCAAGTTCTATTCTAATACGACTTGCAAATAAGGAAAATAACCTAAGACAGATGAATCTAGATAACTTGGGCTCTACTATTCCGTATTGCAGAGTCCCGTGTCGTTGACGCAAACTTCTTGAATAACTGAATCGAAATCAATCATGCCTTCGTATCTCTTAAAACAGTCGACTTCAGTCTACCGATCCATTCTCCTCTTAGTCGATTTCCTTGATTTTAGCTACTCAGAATCGGGGCTTTGGCATCCTCTTTGTGACCACCCTTGAAACAAATGTCATCATCTTTCCTAGTTGGCAGATCGATCGGTTTGACCTCTAGGCGATCTTTCACAATTTGGCTCGAGTACTACTTGAAAAGGTTCTTTCTCTAAATGTTCACCGGTCCAAATTTTGGTGTAAATATTACAGAACACATTATTCATAGATTCGGCATTCCTCAATCATTGCATACATATCAGGGAACATCTTTTATGGCTAAAGAGGTGTGGGCCTTTGCCGAATCCTATAGAATAAAGATTGTTAATTCATCTTCATACTATGCTCAAGCTAATGGCCAAGCTGAAGCTAGTAATAAGACTTTGATCAAGCTCATCAAAAATAAGATTGAAGAGACCCCGAGGAGGTGGCATGAAGTCTTGTCTGAAGCTTTGTGGGCGTATCGCATATCAAAGCATGGTGCTACAAAAGTTACTCCATTTGAATTGGTATACGGTCAAGAAGCTATGTTGCCCGTTGAAGTGAACTTGAGTGCATTTAGGTATGCTAAACAAAATGATCTATCTGCTATGGTGTACCATGATCTCATGATGGACAACATAGATGAAGTGACCGACAAGAGATTGAAAGCTCTAAAGGAGACTGAAAAGGACAAGATGCGTGTCGCAAGGGCCTATAACAAGAAGGTGAAGAGCAAATCCTTCCAAGTAGGTGATTTAGTGTGGAAAACCATACTCCCTATTGGATCGAAGAGTAATCAATTTGGCAAGTGGTCTTCTAATTGGGAGGGTCCTCTAAGAGTGATCAAGGTGATACATGGAAATTTCTATGTGCTAGAGACAATGAAGAAGGAGCGTCTCACAAAAGCAATTAACGGGAGTTATCTTAAAAAATACTTCCCAAGTGTTTGGCAAGAAGCCTAGTGCTCTTCCAAATAATGGCCGATATATGTATCGCCCTTAGAACAAAAATGACCAATGTATACATCGCCCTTAGTCACCGGCTAGCCGATGCGATGGGTTTCGTTGTTAGTTGGTTACAGGTCAAGGAGTGTTTTCAGGTTCATCGACAAATTTACCTGAAAACAGGGGCATGTGTTGACGCTCAAAAATGGCTAGAGGAGGTCAATACATTGACGCAGGGCGAGACGGACGAGTTTGTGTTGACACAAAATGTGGCGCACCGTGTCTCACACACAGCAAGCCGGAAAGCCTAGCTTCAATCGGGTGCCCGGGTGTCGAATCCGGAAGCGTGCCGGTCGATTTGACACGAAAGTCGACAAGGGATAAAACGGTAAGATCATAATCGGAAGGTGTCTTGGGTGAGACCGACAATTCCATCTTTACGGCCCTGAAGCCACTTACGACGACACATAGCTATAAAAGCTATCTGCCAACAAGTTTGCATTTCATTCGGCTAATGTAACATGAATGACATGAATAAAACTGAACTGCCGAATGCGTGTAAACGAAGACATGTTTGAACAAGATTAAATCATTAAAGCATATCAAACTACATCTCAGGTTTAAAGCATCATCAAGCACTTAATAACTAAGGATAAGTAACTTATAAATATAAATCTACTAAACAACACATGCATAGGCTACTCCAACTAGTCTGCCGCA
Organism: Themeda triandra; assembly: GCA_018135685.1. Classification (NCBI taxonomy): domain Eukaryota; kingdom Viridiplantae; phylum Streptophyta; class Magnoliopsida; order Poales; family Poaceae; genus Themeda; species Themeda triandra. The sequence continues at coordinate 260,803 of JAENPR010000445.1, forward strand.
CGTCTAGCCTTCATAAACCCGTCGAGCATAAACCCAAGCAAGCTAATCCACCGCATGATACCACTCGCTATGAATTTACACCACTCCTTACTACCAGATCAATCCACCGCATGATACAATCTGACAATAAAGAGCTAAAAGCACGCAATTACCTAACAGATCTATAAATACTTGTTACAAGTATAAGCATAACCGTATCGGCAAGATTGCCGAATCGGGGTCCATGAAGAAGGAACAAACAAGTAACATGTAAAAGAAACCTATCAGATTAAACCGATCTCTAGTCCACCGGATGACTAGCTCTAGAGTAACCCAAAGACGCATCGCCGCACGGTACCCGGTCTGTCAAGGCTTACCTACATCTAACGTGAATGAACCCGCAACACGTGACAATCTAGATCGATCTAATTCGGCTATGTGAAATTGATCTACTTGATATTGAATAAGCATAAGATTATGACCCAAAAGCCGAAAAGAGTATCAATCTAGATTGGGCAAAAGAGTGTTGCAAATAAATAAACATTAAATAAAATATGCAACACGTGATAACTTAATGAATCTATTAGATCTTGCCAAATCTAAGAGAGCCGATAACTATCTTTACTCATGTCTTAATCCGCCGCACGATACAAGGCACAAGCAAAAACTTCCCATCATTAAGCTTAAATCCACCGCACGATACTAAGCAAAACGGATGAGACTACTTGCATCATAATCTAAATCCGCCGCACGATACTAGACATGATAGCAAGGTTGCCGGGACTTACGGAGGTCGACGGATCGATTGGCCCTCTCAAAGAACTCGACGACACGACTAAAGGACTCGAAGGGTGGCACGTAGCCGGTTGTATTGAATTGGTTGTGAACCCTTATTACAATGGTCGAGGGTTTATATTTATACCCTGGACAGAACATGAGTCCTAAGCATTTACGAACTATTTAAACAAAATTGGAAAGATACAAATATGCTAACTCTAACCATAATCGGAGTCCTTGACTATCACGACTCCTTCCCTTTCTGGTCAGCTTCCTCTTTCCTTCTTTCGCCTTCAAACGAAGCCGTTACCGACCGCTTGATCATTTGTCGAACATACGGAAATTAGCCGACCGCATATGCAATTGCCGAATCGCTCTCTCTGCTCCTCGTAGACCCACCTGTCATATCCCTGACCAAATTCTGGTGTTAACACATGCCCCCTCAATTTCGAGTTAAAAGGGTTTTATTTCGAAATTGACCGCGCCGCCTTTCGCCTAGGTCAGCATCGCCGACGCCACTTGAGATCTGTGCTTGCTGCTGTCTTCAATGGCGACGGAGACTTCAACCGACTCCATCATGGCAACAGGAACTCAAGAGGAGCTTCTAGAGGTAACCCTACTCGTCTTTATCCATTCGGCAATTCTCCTGAATTAGTTCCTAGATGCGTTCTTGATTCATCCGCTCCACTTCTTCTAGAGAAAATGAAGAACGAGATTTTGATCTCCAATCTTGCTCATCCTGGATCATTTTTTCTTGGCCCACGGGGAGACTCCAATCCGAGGGAATTTATTGAAAAAGAGACTTTGAGGATCCCATTCAAATCCAGGATTGCTCCCCCAAATAGATGGCCAAATACTTTCAAAACATGGCCTCTTCCCTCAATCACGGGATGGCGTGATTGGTACCGCAGGATGCAATCTAGGAATAGTGATTTCTGGGAATCACAAGATATTCAACACTGCTTGGAGCTTTCTTTAGCCGAAATGCCAAGAAACGACTCTCTCCTGATAGCTGCTTCTCACTTTTGGTCTGATGCCATCAATGCATTCATCTTTGGTCACGGCCCAATGTCGATTACCTTATCAGATATCTTCATGATGACCGGACTAAACATTACCAAGCCAACATACCCTTTAAGTTCAAAGGCACCAGTACACATAGGTCAGTCAAACCAGGAGGAGGTTGGTCCAAATATATTCAGGCTTATGCCTCAACTGGCACTGTATCTGATAAAGAATACAGGGCTTTTATGAACATGTGGCTGTGCAGATTCATTTTCTGTGGCAAATCCAATGAGCCCACTTTGAATCACATAGTGATGGTGAAGATCTAACTCGTGTAAATTGATTCCTTTGGGCAAGTATCTCTTAGAGAGCGGTTTACCACATGATGCATCGATCACCGCTCAAATGCGTGGCCGGGGTGAAATCTCCTATGTCAATGGCCCGTGGTGGCTTGTCCAAATGTGGCCGCAATTGTATATGCATCGATTGTTTCAGTTGATCTCCACAACCTGGATTTTCCCTCTATTAATTATGCCGAAGGTGAAAATCCCACACGAAAAAACTTGCCGACATATGGGGAATTTGCATCTTCCATTGTCATTGATCTAGACCTTGGCCACCTTTTTAAGATCTTCAACAAGGGATTCAACCACATAACTGGTTTCCCTACGGAGAGAATGAAAACTTAACTCTCCCCTGCAGATTTAGCTATGAGCTGGGCTGCATAGATGATGATTCCAAGGATATCTTTAATTCTTTCATTAGGCCTTGTGCTTTACCAGCAGAATTTCATCATGGCCGGTTGATAAGTTCAACTTATGAATTTTACAACCCAAATATGGTTGCCAGGCAGCTTGGACTTGGTCAATTGCCCCCAAGGCCATACTTTTCAAGCATCATCAGGCCTAGGGAGTCATTGCTAAACATTACTGAGGCCAATAAAGTTTTCAACCTTGGATGCAATTTTCCAGTATATGAACCCAATCCTCTGGTGATAATTGAAGCTGCTCATCCTTCATTCAACCTTTGGTGGCAAGAATGGCATTCTCACATTTTCAGAGCACAAGTCCATCCTCTGTGCCAAGTTTTAATGCCCTTATTCACTTCGATGATGAGGTAAACTTTTATAGCTACCTTTCATTTCATGTCTCTCGCTCGTATCTAAACATCCTTTTGAGCAGGACAATGTTCCTCCAAGCCCCCGCAGGTTCAATACCGGCAACCCGGCCCTAATGCTGCTCTGGGGCATGATGCTCCAAGTTTAGCAGTTTTTAACAAAACACCTGCCGATGACACAGTGCTCCTGAAGGACCTTAAAAGAAAAACTCCTTCCTCCCCCATCAAGGACACTGCCATCCCCAAGAAAACAAGATCAAAGAAGGTTAAGCCACTCCCTCAGGTATGAATGCTTTTGATCCCTTATTTATCATCTGCAAATGTGTCTGCATTCATTACTCTCTTTCAATAGGTACAAGCCAACCCTCAAAGTCCTTGCAGGGTAGTGATTTTGGAAAACTCTCCTGGAGCCTCTACTGGCCAAGCAAACGCCAATGAGCCTACTAGCAATCTTAGTATGCATCTGCACTTGTTATTCACATCCTTTTGTCTACACACCAATCTTACTTATATTTGACCCAGATAATCAAGGAGGAAACAGAAGAAACTTCTCCTCACCAGGCGAGATGATCAGCGGGTGAACAGGGAGAAGTAGCGAAGAAATTCCTTCTCATCGGGTTGATGAACAAAGAGAAACGAAACGAGACATTCCTCTTCATCGTCGGGAGAAGCAAGAAAAAATTCTTCTTCAAGACGTACCGGATTCAACACCTTCGGCAATTCAAGATATATCAACAAGTCATGACACCGCTATCCATGAAGCAAGAATCGTATCGATCACTCAAAGTCTTGATGCTACTCAGGAAGCTATTGATCAAGTTCTTGCCGAAGAGGTACTATCTTGATCTTTCTCAGTCATCCTCTATTTGAATTAAGTCATTCGGCTAAATAAATCTTCCTTCTTATTATCAGGGCACTGCTCTTCAACAGGCCAGCTTTTCCCTTATTGCTGAAGAATTTGCTGAAGATGATGACGAAGTTTCTTCTAATCGGCAATTATCGTCGAGAGTCGGAGCAACCGAAAGCCATAATCTCATTCTTGGAAAAGGACATTGTTGACCGACTCGGGAATCGACAAGATAAGGGAGATAGCGAGAACCAATTGGCCAAGAGCTCCCTCCCGATCTTAAGGATGCCATAAACGTCTTGTCTCACCTTGATGACTATTTTGCTGTTGTCAAGAGAGCACACAAGAATATGTCCACCAAAGCTGATCTGGAGAAAAGTAAGGTAGCCAAGGAACAGCAGGTCAAGGAGCTTTACTCTGACATCAAGTCAACTGAGCACCTCTTGAGCACCTTAGAACCAGAGCTGCAGGCCATGAGAGAAGAAAGAACCAAACTTGAAGCTCAACTAGCTCAACTGAATGCTAACATTCAGTCTCATGAAACCAAGCTCGCAAATCTGCCATCCCTTGATTCGGCTAAGTCCGAATACAATCGAGTCATCAAGGAGACGCGGCAAATTAAAAGCAAAGCGTCCAACATCCAAGATTTCGAAGAAGAGGACCAAAAAGCTCTTGATGAAGTCAACCGAATCAAGGCGATGCTCTTGCTTGTCATCAACTCCTTTCTAAATGTATAGATGCTTGGTTTGTACTTGAAGATGTAGACATTTAGGGTTGACCTTGTCATACTTGAAAACAATTCCCTTTCTCTCGGAAAATAGATAATCTTCATTTTCTCTTTCTTCTCTCGCTTCGTTGCTATTCGGCTCTTCCGATCACGACCGTACTCATTGATGTGTGTATCATTTGAACGTAATCTTGTTCTTGTCTCAAGTGTATGCTTTAGCCGAATGGCCCTCATCAGCTATTTAGCCGACCGAACGCACGGCAACTGAATCGCCAGTAGTGATGGGCTCGGCCCAATTCAACATCGGCCCATAGGTGCGAAAAACCCTATCTTGTCGCTTGGTTTTCCCGTAGTCTCGCCACGGCTCCCAACATTCATAAATAGGACCAGTCGGCTCCCACCATCATCACATCCAAACTCAAGCAGTTGCTTTCATCTCCTCCACTTCCTCTTCCATCCCAATCTCAAAAAACCCTCACCACCACCGATGGCAAGCGGCGGCGATCGTGGCAAGCGTCCTGCCCAGGACGAGGCGGAGGGAAGCAGCAACCGGCACCGGCGGTGAGATCTTCAACCTTTTGAGTTGTGCTGCTCGATTGTTTTACCCGATCTGAGTCTCTGCCCCCTTGCGGTTGCTTATTTTTTCTTGATTTGTTTCAGGGTCGTCGGGAACACCGGCGACTACGTCGCCAACTTCCGGAGGCACGCCGCCTCGGCCCGCGCTCCGGCTTCTGCTTCCGCCTCTGCTGCCGCTCCCGTGGCGGATGCAGCGGAGGAAAGCAACCGCGGCGGCCGCCGCCTGCAGTAAGGAGACAACTTCTCCATCTCGTTTGTGATTTCTTCTTATTTAGCCGATCTTGATTGCACCTTGTTTGTAGAACGGCGAGGATCAAGCACCGGCCAATGGCGTTTCGGCGCCGGCCGCGGCGTTCGATGCGCCCCGCGCCGGCTCCGGCTCCGGCTCGGCTCTCCGCTCCGCTCCGGCGCCGGCACGCCTCGGCCTCATCGGGGTCCTCTTCTTCGTACCGCCCTATATGGGATAGGAACGACGAGGAGATCCGGCGTACACCGCTACGACGCCGCCGCATACCGCCGCAAGAGGGACGAGGCGCGGGAGCTTCTTGGTGAAGAAACCAAGAAGTTCGGGATCGCCAGTTTGGAATGGGAGGATACACCGCGAGATGACCGAGACCATCACCAGTACTTGTTCTTCCAACATTGCTTCGATTCCCGTTCTTCCCAATTTGTTTGCTCACTGATCTGTCTTGTTTTCTGTCTTTGCAGACCTCTCCAATGAGCTCAACCGCCTGAAGGTGGCAGCGACGGCGGCGGCCAACCACGTGAACGCTCAGGGGGCGACCGTGGCAGATCGCCTTGAGGCGGTGCCTGGTCAGATTGATCAGGTTGCTCTTCACGGCGTGCGCCTCGGCACCGCGCTCGGCCTGGCGGGGATGTCGTCCTGGACCGGGGACGACTATGCTCCCATGCCGGTCGGCTTTCGGGGCGGGCTTCCCCATGAGGTCGACGGCATTGAGGGCCTCCTGGCGGAGTACGACGACCACACCGACGCCATGGCCAACGCCACCAACCCGAAGTCCGTCCTCAACAAGCTCTTCACAGAAGAAGAGGAGTAGCTTGTATTAGGATTGGCGCGGGTTGTAATAAAAAACTTTTAAATGAAGAATGTTGGCCGTCTCCTTGATCTTGTCTGTCTTTGCCACAATAGTGTTCTAGCAATCGCGTTCGTTCTTGCGAATTTCCTTGCCCCTTAGCTGGTATTTCGACTGCAACACTTTTCCCGAACGAAATTTTCCCGAACGCATGATGTCACCTCAGCCGATTAGATCTCGGCACTGTTCCATGACTTGACAGTTTGTAGTGTAGCACTTCAATTCGCTTTATCTTTCCCCGATAAACCTACCGGCTGAGAGATAGGATCAAACTGTTCATTTACCTTCGAAAATTGGCTAAAGGTGATACAATTGTATCGGCTATTTTTGTTCTGAAGACGATACACACGATATTGGCTATTTTTGCATTAGAGGCGATAATATCGGCTATTTTCTCCAACTTCTATCCCTCCTTTGTGGATCAAGAACCCCAAGAACTCACCAGCCGAGACTCCAAAAGCACACTTATTTGGATTCATCTTCAAACCATGTTTCCTTGTGCACTCCAAAGTCTTCCTTAAATCGGCTAAATGTCCTTCATGATCTCTGGATTTGACTACCACATCATCAATGTAAATTTCCACAATTTTGCCGATCAACTCATGAAAGATATAATTCATGGCTCTCGGTAAGTTGCACCAGCATTTTTCAATCCAAATGTCATAACTATCCATTCAAATAAACCAATATGGCCGGGACATCTAAATGCAGTTTTTGCAATATCTTCAACTCGCCATAAAAATCTGATTATAGCCAGCATTGCCATCCATAAAGCTGATAATTTCATAACCTGCTGCTGCATCTACCAACAAATCGGCAACTGGCATCGGGTATCCATCCATGGGAGTAGCTTTGTTAAGGTCTCTAAAATCTATGCAGACTCTCATCTTTCCATTCTTTTTGTAAACAGGCACTATATTTGAAATCCACTCTGCATATCTACATGGCCGAATAAAGTTTGCTTCAATCAGTCTTTCAACTTCTTTCTTTACATCGGCCAATACCTCCTCTTTATAGATTTTTCGTGGAGGTTGTTTGAAAGGACGAAATCCAGGCTTTATAGGCAACTTATGCTCAACAATTGATCGATCCAATCCAGGCATCTCTCGTGTAATCCCAAGCAAAACAATCTTTAAACTCCTTCAAGCAACTCTATTAATTTCAATTTATATTACGGGTCTAAATTTGCACCGATATACATCGGCCTTGACTTTGTGCTATCACCAACATCTATTTCTTCTAACTTGTCGACCGACATGAAACCACGACCCAATTTGCTTTTGTTGCCATCGATTGGATTGCCCATTGAAAATTACCGCGAGCCGATTTCGCTTGGATCGTTGATCTCGTCGAACACATTGACAGGACCTTCTTTCCATTTTTTACCCGAAAGGCAGTCTTGTCCATCATATTCCCAATAAGCAGGCTCGGAAGTGGCAACACTTACTGAATCATCAGCTTGAACAATTTCCACATCATCTCCAATCCACTGAATAAGAATCTGATGCATAGTTGAGGGTACACAGCAATTGGCATGAATCCAGTCTCTTCCCAGAAGCATGCTATATGCCCCCTTGCCATCAATGACAAAGAAAGTAGTGATCAAGGTCTTAGATCCAATCATCAGTTCCACATGTACTGCTCCACGAGTATCAGAAGCATTGCCAAGACAAAATCTCTAAGGATCATGTCGACCGCAACAAATCCTCACTTGTCATACCAAGCTTTCTGAAAGTAGCATAGGGCATAATATTGATAGCAGCCCCTCCATCAACAAGCATCTTGGTCAAAGGTTTGCCATTAACATATCCCTTCAGGTATAATGGTTTTAGATGACGATTTTTAACTGGCTTGTCAAAGATTGCTTGCCGAGTCAACACAAGTTGAGCCATCAGGTCTCGGCATTCAGTTTCATCAAAGTCTGAGTATACTTCATCTTGAACTTCTTGGTCTTCAGGAGCTCTAAACTCCAATGGAATGAAGAACACCATGTTAGTATCAGCCGAAGGACCCTGTCCATCATCCTTTTTCTTAGGACGCCACACCGGTTTCTTTTCGGCTAATTCACGCTTCGGCTCTTGATTCCTCAAACGCCGAACTCTTCTCTTCCGGCTTTTCCACAAACCGGGAGGGCACCATTGACCTCTTTGCCACCTGTATGAGCTTTCCTCTGCATTATGAGCATTGTTATGAGCCCAAGCTTGATCTCGCAAATCTTTTCCTCTCGATGTCCATCAAAATTATTCATTTTTATGCGCCGATCGTCCTCGGGAACTCTTATTCCAAGTCTATCATGGACGGGACGGTTGACTCGAGATTGCACGTACTACGAATCGGTCACCGCCTTCGGGCGTTGTTTCTAGCAGGCAACTTCAAGCCTTCATTCCAACAGTGTCTGAAGAAGGAACAATTCCAATGAGACTGCTCTTGTTCTCTCCTGTGCTCTTCCTGTTCTTTTCGGCGCACTTCTGCCTCATATCTCCGACGCTCTGCCATGAACCTGCGCTCATCTTCAATGTACTGCTGCTCCTCATCATACTCCATCTTCTTTTCCCTCTCGCCACTTATTCAACAAGTGTCGTGGTAACGCGCTTCGGCTCGGCGTGTATTCGGCAATTTCCCTTAGCCGCATCTCGAAGTCGACCCTTCTCGTTCGGCTATTTCGAACCGAACTTGTTGCACTTCTTCCTTGGTAACTTGCCGATCGGGGTCAACAGCACCACTCTCTTTGGCTCTTTCAGAGGTCAAAACCTTCATCTTTCCCTTTTCCTTGGATTCGCTGGCATCAACCATGCCTATAGAGAAAGAGACCATGTTCTGAGGGAACGGGTTTTTGTCCACCTTCATCTTGCCATCAAATCTCAAGTGTCCATCCTGAATAGCTTTTTCGAATCTTTACTCGAACACTCGGCAATCATTGATATGATGAGAACTTGTATCATGATACCCACAAGTACTTCTTATCCTTTACCCCTTCGGGGCGTTAAAGATAGGATGTCCTTCCGCGAAGCTTGATGCGTCCCTCTTGAATCAAATACAAAAAGAGCTTATCGCCTTACCGACATCAAAATCGTAAGATCCCTTTTGCCGCTTCACCCATCGATGATCGACCAAAGTAGGCTCTTTTGTCCAGTTCATTCGCAGCAGTGACTACTTCATCTTCATCTTCATATTCGATGCTTCTTCTAGAAATCCCCGATACATGTCAATAGTTGCACTTGTTCTTCGAAAACGAGCATCTCTTCTCGAACCCTTGGGCTTGATTGCTCATTTCTTGTCAACTTTTGTGCAAGTTTTGTCCAAGATCTTCGAACTCCATGCCAAATAGCTTATCTCGATATGTGGCGGCATGCCGCAATGACCAATTGTGCGAGTTGATCATCGGGAATAGTCGAGAATAGCACATGTTCTTCGCTTCTCCGAATCTACGAAGATACTCCATTGGTGTCTCAGCAGTCTTCATCCTCATAGCCCAAAGATCAACCATTTTCTTCTCATTGGTTCCTGTAAAAAAGTATGCATGGAACTTTTGCTCCAATTTTGCCCACGTACCAATGGAATTAGCCGGCTGTGATGCAAACCATGTGAAAGCCGGCCCTGTCAGAGACATAGGAAAATATCTAATCCTCCAAGCTTCATCAGTAGCAGCTTCTCCAAGTTGCATCGGATATCTCGCGATATGCTCAATGGTACTGGTGTCATCGACCCGAGAGAATTTGGTCAAATCTGTTGGTGGCTTAACTCTTGGTGGAAGAGCTACCCTATTGTACCATTCTCGGGAAAGGAGATTTGTATGCATATGTCGATGCTTTGGTTTCGGCCGAATTGATTACGCATCATATCGGCCATTCGCGCTTAGGAGGACATCATTTGCATCTTGCGCTCCCTGTCTCCTAGAAGGTACTCCTGATGCACTCCTGTACCCCGGATTCGGCAAAGCACTCAGAGCACTGTAATCAGTAAATTCATTGTACCCATCTCCATAGACACTCTTCTGCAATCTATTTGCTACTGGGGAGATCTTGTAAGCAGATGCAGGTATGTCTGTTGTTGCACCGAAAGCTACTTGACCATGAGTTTGCTGCTCGGTCACGGGAGGCTTTTCTTTTTCATCATAAACAGCTCCATCCTTGCTTGTGCCGATCATCTCTCCTCCTCCAGTTGACTTCCCTGAAGATTGCTGAGTGTTAAAGAACACTGGTCCACCAAGCTCTCCAAATCTTTCTTCAAAGCGCTTGTCAACTGCTGGACCAAAAGTATCAACCATGATTTTGCGGAAGGTGCCCAAAAAGCGTGTTGTGATTCAAGCATGGTATCTCCCACGGCTTTGTAGATGACTCCAACTACCCTCTCGCATCTCCTCTTCGTCGGTAATATCGACCGACCGGCGAGAAGAACTCGTGGCGGTGATTGCTTGGCGATCACTCGCCACTCTTGTTTTTGGAAAAAGACATCGACACTTCGCGATATTGTTCTATTGCTTGCTCCACCATCTAGCGTTGCTCTGGCGGCAGTTCATCCATGGTTACATTCAGAACGTGATTGTTGTCAATCTCCGATCCCATCGTAGACTGAGAAGTGGTCCCACTGGGCGTGCCAAAAAGTGTGTTGACACAAAATGTGGCGCACCGTGTCTCACACACAAGCAAGCCGGAAAGCCTAGCTTCAATTGGGTGCCGGGTGTCGAATCCGGAAGCGTGCCGGTCGATTTGACACGAAAGTCGACAAGGGATAAAACGGTAAGATCATAACCGGAACGTCTTGGGTGAGACCGAGCAGTTCCATCTTTACGGCCCCGAAGCCACTTACGACGACACATAGCTATAGAAGCTATCTCGCCAACAAGTTTGCAATTCATTCGGCTAATGTAACATGAATGACATGAATAAACTGAACCGCCGAATGCGTGTAAACGAAGACATGTTTGAACAAGATTAAATCATCAAAGCATATCAAACTACATCTCAGGTTTAAAGCATCATCAAGCACTTAATAACTAAGGATAAGTAACTTATAAATATAAATCTACTAAACAACACATGCATAGGCTACTCCAACTAGTCTGCCGCACGTCTAGCCTTCATAAACCCGTCGAGCATAAACCCAAGCAAGCTAATCCACCGCATGATACCACTCGCTATGAATTTACACCACTCCTTACTACCAAATCAATCCACCGCATGATACAATCTGACAATAAAGAGCTAAAAGCACGCAATTACCTAACAGATCTATAAATACTTGTTACATGTATAAGGATAACCATATCGGCAAGATTGCCGAATCGGGGTCCATGAAGAAGGAACAAACAAGTAACATGTAAAAGAAACCTATCAGATTAAACCGATCTCTAGTCCACCGGATGACTAGCTCTAGAGTAACCCAAAGACCTGCATCTGCCGCACGGTACCCGGTCCTGTCAAGGCTTATCTACATCTAACGTGAATGAACCCGCAACACGTGACAATCTAGATCGATCTAATTCGGCTATGTGAAATTGATCTACTTGATATTGAATAAGCATAAGATTATGACCCAAAAGCCGAAAAGAGCATCAATCTAGATTGGGCAAAAGAGTGTTGCAAATAAATAAACATTAAATAAAATATGCAACACGTGATAACTTAATGAATCTATTAGATCTTGCCAAATCTAAGAGAGCCGATAACTATCTTTACTCATGTCTTAATCCGCCGCACGATACAAGGCACAAGCAAAAACTTCCCATCATTAAGCTTAAATCCGCCGCACGATACTAAGCAAAACGGATGAGACTACTTGCATCATAATCTAAATCCGCCGCACAATACTAGACATGATAGCAAGGTTGCCGGGACTTACGGAGGTCGACGGATCGATTGGCCCTCTCGAAGAACTCGACGACACGACTAAAGGACTCGAAGGGTGGCACGTAGCCGGTTGTATTGAATTGGTTGTGAACCCTTATTACAATGGTCGAGAGTTTATATTTATACCCTGGACAGAACATGAGTCCTAAGCATTTACGAACTATTTAAACAAAATTGGAAAGATACAAATATGCTAACTCTAACCATAATCGGAGTCCTTGACTATCATGACTCCTTCCCTTTCTGGTCAGCTTCCTCTTTCCTTCTTTCGCCTTCAAACGAAGCCGTTACCGACCGCTTGATCATTTGCCGAACATACGGAAATTAGCCGACCGCATATGCAATTGCCGAATCGCTCTCTCTGCTGCTCGTAGACCCACCAGTCATATCCCTGACCAAATTCTGGTGTTAACAGTTTGGCGCCAAAACAAGCCGCTGGACGCGCCTCTGGGGAGCGCCGGACGCGTCCGGAGGGCGCCGGACGCTCCCCAGTGAGGCCCGTGGGCGGTCCAGGGTGCCGGACCCGCCCGCGAAGCGCCAGACGCGCCATGCAGCGCCGGACGTGGGCGCGCGTGCACTCGGCCACGCGCCGGACACGAGCGCCGGACGCGCCAGACGCAACGCAGAGAGCCTCACGCGCGAGGGGCGCCGGACGCGTCCGGCGCGTGCTGCGCGAGACCGACTCGTTTACGAGTCGGTTTTTGGTAATTTTTCTCGTGGGAAACTTGATTTACGAGTTTTGGAGAAGTTTTCTACTGGGATAAGACCACCCCCCTCTATATATATGAGAGGATCACGGCCGATTAATCCCATCCAATCAATCGTCAACCAAACACAACCGATCAACGTCGATCAATCTATCTTCTTCTACTTTTAGCCCTAATTTCTGCCGTAACCCATCTACTTGTTGTTCGACGTCTCTCCGTTAGTTTTCCGGCGATCTTTGGCACCATCCGCTGGTTTCTAGGAAATCCCCTACGTGCCTCCTCCCGGCGGGTCTTCCCGGAGGTGGTTCTAAGGTTTTCACAACCGTCAATGAGCTCTTCACCGGCTAATCGATCTCTAGATCGGTCTTGCCGGTTACGCTACGTTGTCACTGCGTTGCAGGTCGCTTCGAGCTACCTCTAGGGCGTCCAAAGCCCACCTACCCGGTGTGTTGGCGCCGATCCTCCGGATTCCGGCGTCAACAGTACTAGAACGAGCAATGCGAATATGTTTCATCATGATTCAGGGGAGCCTCTTTACATATATCACGATCATAGTTGGTCCTCTGCTCACTCAGAGCTCAGGATTAGGAACCACGCGAGCAACGGAGTAGGCGAGGGCCATTACATGTTAAAAACGAGCAGTGTATATGGTACGAAAATAATCACATCACATCTTTGTAAAGCAAAGCAACAGAGTTCTGAATAATCCAGAATTTTTTTTTGTGATCAACAGACTGACCAATCCATCGTCATTCTTAAACTTGTAAACTGTAAAACCACGGTTAAGATGGGTCAGCCACTGGGATTTAACTTTTCGATTGCCATACGAGAAATAGAGAAAAATATATTCTCCTAGCAGCTCCACGTAGAAGCATGACGTGGAACATTTACACAAATAAGATGACCTAGCAAAACACTACTCGTATTAGTAACATACGAAACGTACCAATGGTCTGAAGCTGCCACGTTAGTGTGTCCTCCTAGGACTATGAGGCAAGGCACCGGCCATCATCAGGTCCCCCAATCATATACCACAAGAGGAATGTGAGAGAGAGTGCCAGTCGGGTCCCATTCTTTGCTTGTAACGAGTTTTCAAACCATGGCCATTACTAATGTCCAACCTCCGGAGAGCAGTAAGACTGGTGGAAGAAGCATTTGTGAGAAACTACCTGGGGGTAGCAGCTGCATGTTGCTTCTACGTAAACACACTTTCTCCAGTGACGGTGGGTAGGAAGGCTTCACATTCAGTCTTGGGCAGCCTGATATGGACATATAGGACAGGGCAGGGAAGCAGCATTGCCCACATAGTATTTCTTCCTTGGAATTTTCAAAATCACTTGTTATCGTCCATAGCTCGTCTAAATTAGCCATTTCGAGCAGGAAGAGGGACTTCAGTGAAGGCAATACCCAGAGTCCTCGGATCTGCTTCATGTTTGGACAGTTACTTAGTGTCAGTTCAGTTAGAGAAAGGAACTGACATGGTCCTATTTGCTTCAACATTATGGCTTCACAATAAGAAGAATCATTTTGTTTCATCATCTGCCGGGGCAAACAGTGACCTCGGTAACCAGTGATGTTCATGTTCTTAACTTGTGGCGGTGGTTCCAGAGCGCTCAGCATACCCTGCTCTTGTTCCATATCAAATGCTAACTCTTCTACAGTTTCATTCAAAGACCAATCCAACACCAGACTCTGTATGCCACTCATATGTTTCAAATAAGATTCCCCTGTATCTCCTAGATCCTTCAAATACATAAGATTTATAATTTCTAGGTGGCCACTTAGTTTATCAAGATATTTAAGCTCAGAGATCCTTGCATCATCTTCACCGCACCCAACAGCAAACAAGCCCAGCTTTCTTAAATTAGTCAGTTGTCCCAACCCTGATGGCATGGAACGAAGATTTGTACAGCCCTCTATATTCAAAACTCTCAGTCTTTTAAAGTTACCTATACCTTTTGGCAACTCCACAAGCTCCTTGCAATATTGAAGGTCTATACATTCAAGACTGCTAGACATAGTAACCCATTGAGGTAGCATGATAATGTTAGTATAGGAAAGGTCAAGAGTACGCAACATATGGCATAAAGATTTGCTTGGCAGGTCCTGGAACACTCTACACCTAGATATTTTAATTTCCTGTAGGTAGATGTATTCTCCAATGAATTTGAACTGATGTTGTTCAAGAGAATGACATCCAACTATATGAAGGACCCTTACATTTTTAATTTTAGTTATGGAGAATGGTATCCTACTGAGATTTTCACAGTAACTTAGTGTCAAGGATTGAAGATCTCCACAATTGCTAATGGACTGAGGCAAACTCTTGAGATCAGTAATTCGCTGAAGTTCCAGAGTTCTTAGCTTCCAAAGCTTCGCAACAGACTCAGGCAGTGTGACAAAGCCATTACAGTCAATAAAATGAAGTGATTGCAAATTCCAACAATCTGAGATAGCCTCTGGAAATTTCGTGAAACTAGCATTGTGGATTTCAAGATATCCAAGATATTGAAGCCATACTATGAATGATGGGAAAGGAATATCAAATTTATAGTCTAGGACAACACTGTGGATATGCACACTCTTCTTAACAAGGTTAGCAAATGATGGGTTACCTTCAGCCACATATAGAGCACGTAGCTTCTGAAAGCCCCTTTCAACATCCTCATTGAAGGATGTCAAAGATAAATATCTGCATTGGTGTGAATAGTCCAAAGTTATGTTCTTTGGTAGAGGTGTTACCACTACTTCATTCTGTAAAATATATTGAGCAAGATCATAGATCAGGTCATGCATCCAGCATACTCTTATTTCATCAACCTCTGTTCCAGGTGGCCCCTGAAGAAAGCCGCCTTTCACAAGAGAATTAAAATAGTCACTTCCAATATCCTCTGGCTGCTCCACTTTCATCCAACTAATAAATCCATTGGCTATCCATTGTTCAATCAAGTAGTCTTTCTTAATTATATAGCCTTTTGGGAATATAGAGCAAAATGTAAAGCACTGCTTCAGATGATCTTTCAAGTGAATAAAGCTTAGTTTCAAAGATGCAAATACACGATCTTCTATATTCTCTTCATCCTATAAATTACTTTCATTTATGGCTCTCCAAGTATTTATTCTTTTCTTTTCTTGGAGAACAGATCCAAGAGTTTTTATTGCTAGTGGCACTCCACCACATTTCTTGACGATATCTTTTCCAACCGTAACAAAGACAGAGTCTAAATTGTTCTCTATCCAACAAGAACTCTTTAAAAAGAAGCTCCAGCTCTCATCCTCTGATAAGAGTGGCAACTTGAATACAAGCTTTGATTCTACTGCTTTTGCAACATTTTGATTGCGTGTAGTTAAAAGAATCTTGCTTCCTGATGCACCGTTGTTTATGTGAACCTTGAAATTTTCCCAGTCATGCCTGTCCTCATGCCAAGCATCATCTAAGACAAGTAGAAACTTCTTACCACTCAGTTTGCTTGAAATTGCACGGATCATATGTTGTTGGGCATGTAGATTAGACTTTTCCTCAATAGTGGCTTCAAATAGCTTGCCAGTAAGTTTTTCACCACAAAACTCTTGAGATACATGGACCCAAAATATTGAATCTTTGAAGTGCCCCTTTATCTTCCAATCATGGCAGATGTGTCGGGCCAAAGTAGTTTTGCCAGAGCCACCAAGCCCAACAATAGAAATTATATGACTATATTTTCCATTGTTAGATTCTAGAAGCTTGGAAATGGTTTCAGTCTTCAAATGGTCCCTTGATGGTATTTTTGACTCTTGAGCATTAGTCATCAAACACTGCTCCCATGTTGCCCTGTCGTTTCTAATCTGAACTGATTGGTCCAATTGAAAACTATGTAGTATAGTATTAGCATTGCTTCTTTGTTTTACAATTGCTCCAAATGTCACCTTGATTGCTTTGATCTTTTTGGCGACCTTTCGCCGGATGAGAAGCAGCTTCGATTTTGCACACAAGTCAGCAATAGCATGCTTCTCACAGTCATTATTACCTTGTGTTTCTCATCTTCTAGCCACACTTCATCAAGTAAATCATAAATGTCATTAGCAAGATTTCTCAACTTATCACCCATCGAAGTGATGGGTCCCTCTCTATTGCTCTGTCAACAACCGCAGAAAGCCAGCTTGTAACCTCTGTATGTATCTCCTGAAGGTCTGAGAGATCTTTTTTCACGCCTGTTATGGCCGCAAACTCACTGGATATCAGTGAACCTAGCTTGTTCCCTGCAACTTTCAATAGTCCAGATGCTAAAGCAGCCTCCACTCCAACCATATTTCAAAAGCTCCCTTGCCAATTCTCTGTAGTGAAATTGCAGAACAAAGAATTATGTGGAGTTTTTTCAAACCAAAACTAATATGGTGGACACGCTATTATATAGCAACTGCAATTTCTAGGTCTTGAATCATATGCTGGATGATAAATGATTGTATTTTTAAAAAATTATAAAAGATTTGATAGTTACGAACACATGAAAGCTATATGGAGTGTTCGATTTGTATATTAAAACTCAGTGGAAAAACTGACTGAGCAACCTTCTGTCATGTTTATTGTAGATTAAAAAAGTCTATTTCACATGATACGACTACTAGGAAGTAAATAACATGCATATGAGAGAAGATGAAAGATAAATTAGCATACGAATTACCTCTTCTGTTCTGAAGGACAGAGAAGCAGCAAGAGACTTGTGCTCGTCACCACTTAAATGCTTGAGTACTCGTGGTCCTCACTGAGGAGCCAGAACAAAAAACTGAGCCTGGTTAGCGAAGAATCTGATCATAGAAGCAAACAGGAAAATATGCATGCAGTGCTGCTGAAGGAAACGGAGCAGACCAAAACAAATGGTCTCTGCTGTGTACTGTAGACTACACAAATCCATGTCCCATGATATGATATGACTACTAGGCGCTAATAACATGCATACGAGAGGATACAGATAGGTGTAGAGATGTTTAGAGAAAATGAAAGATAAATTAGCATACGAATTACCTCTTCTGTTCTGAAGGCCAGAGAAGCAGCAACGGACTTATGGTGCTCACCACGTAGAAGCTTGTGTACTCTTCTGTTCTGAAGGCCAGAAAAGCATTGATGAACGGGAATAGTTCTTGGGTCTGATCGGGACCAAATGAATGGGATCTTATGATGCTCACCACTGAGAAGAGCTGAAAAAAAAAACACTGAGCCTGGTTAGCGAAGAATTTGATCATGGAAGCAAACAGGAAAATATCAGAAGGAAACAGAGCATGCATCGATGTTCCCTTTCAAATAAAATTCAGAGCATGACCTCGAATTGAAGCTTGGATCAGCTGCCTTTTCCTATTCCAGAGACCAAGGCACTAGGATGCACAGGGCCCTTGAAAACCCGAGACCTTTTGGAGTTCAGGATACAGAGTAGTTGCAGACAGTAGGAGATGCAGGCATGCAGCTTAGCGAATGGCAGAGACACGGTAATAGTGCTTTCAGTAGCTCCACTTCAGTCCCGTTTGTTTGACTGTTTATTTACACCACGGAATGAAAACCACATACACAACTCTTGGAAACGAAGGTGCCGGGAAACTTCAGTCGCAGCAAAAATCCAAACAAGATGCACCATCAGGACCCAGAACTGGGGCCCGTCCCACAAGCTAGATACAAAACCGACTCGCAATACGTGATTTTGGTAGCTTCCTTCTGGTGCTTCCTCGTCAGTTTGTATGCTTCATTAACACAACGAAATTACCATTGAAAGCCCAAAGTTTGGCCAGTAGCTAGAAAGATCAAAACATGGACCCAAATGTCAGAAACTTTTTTTTTTTTTGAGATCAGGCATATAGCTCGTATTTCACATATGTCAGAAACTATACTAAATGCCGTGGCCAATCTGCAAACTGGATGGCAACGGGATAATAAATATTTTGGAAAGCAGTTCAAACATGTAAAGGCAGCAACATATACTAAGGCCGCGTAAAGTCAATACAAACAGTAAAAAAGAAATTAGCAGATGGGTAACCGTGTATAGCGAGCATGACCCAAGTTATGTACACTGTGATTTGAAGTGACATATATATGTCGAGCAGGATTTTCACAGGATTTGTACTTCCTCAGCCCAAAAACAAGGTATCCAAGCGATTTTAAGACAAAATAAGAAGTCTGGCAAATGACCACCTTGCCCCTTACTTGAAGTCGTTTTCCTTAATTACTAGCCGCTAGTTTTGGATGACGCCAAGTTTAAAGGAATCTCATTTCCTAAAAAAAAAAGGTGGAGAGAGAAAGAGAGAGAGAGGATTTTAACACCCAGAAAGATACGCATTTCCTGAGTTCACACATGACAGCATGCTCTGCCTCAATTGCGAGGCAATTGCCGTAGAAACTTCTTAACATAAACTGGAGTTTACTGGAAGTGTCTTGGTGCATGGAAATTCTCAGGTGCTCCGAAGCTCCCATGTCCCATGTGCACAAGAATTAGAATTTTAGGCACCACTTATATATATCTGAACTTGTAAGTTTACTGAACTCTATCTAGATTTTCCTTCCGCACTCTGTGGAAATAGAAACTATTTGACTAAAAATGAAATGTGGACATGCACACCAAAAACAGAGTCAAACTTGATTGGCTCCGCTTTTATTTTGTTTCAAAAAGTTTGTACTTTGTTTTGGAAAACCCCTTCTATAGATGGTTTCAAAAAAAAAAAAAAAAAAAAAGTCAAACTCATGTAGCACCCTGAAGCAGAGGTGAATGGTGCCCTTCCCATCTGTAGCTCTGATACATACCCCTCTGTAGCTCTGTTCATGAATCACTACAATATTAGTTGGGCATGAACCAAACCTACCTATCCGTATGAATAAAATGAATTTAGGCTTCTTAGTCCTGATGATGACTTGTTAAATTTAATGCAGAATCTAGTATGGAGGGAGAAGTTTCGCAGTGCCTGTTGTTTTTAACTGCTACCACTAATGCCATGGCCTTACTCCTTCTAGCTACTATTATTCTATTATACTCCTATATAGAAAAGAAACTTAACAGTCCGTGCCAGAGATGACCAATTGACCATTATCGCAAAAGCACCACGCACCTACATTTAGATCTGCAGCACCTTCGTCCCGAGCATGAAATAAAAATAAAAAAAATAGGTAATTTGTGTAAAAGTAAGTAATTTAAAACCTTTGTCCTGAGCCCCATATAAAAATAAAAAATAGGTAATTTATGTTAATTAAATTATGCCATATCTAAAGTTGCAAAAAAAAGACACATCCACATGCACATTAATTAGTTCTAAAAGGATTTTTCTTTATACCTCAAACTTTCCTTATTTATTGTATTATCTAAACTTTAAATTAAATGACTATATATTTTACATATTACCTCCTAGAAAGTAATAGATGATTATAACCATCTCATTTGGATGTACCATAGCAAAGCCTTTTTCTGATACTTAAGTTATGTGAAGGTAATTTAGCGTGCATGTCAAGTCATACTTCATTCCCGTAATTAGGTGCATGGACAGTAATGTCGACGTAATTTCCCATTTAAAACTAATAATTTTTTTGTTTATTTCTTTTTTACCTTTAGTTAATCATTTTACTTTTTCTTAAAATGAAGGGCTCAAATTTATTTGACCTCTTGCCTCCTAGAAGGTAATGGGTGTACACAGCAAGGCTCATAATAACAAGGCTCCCTATGGCTAATTTAGATATGGCATAACAACAAGGCGTTGAATGGATTGGGGAAGGCGCTTAAGACCAGGGCAGTTCTGAATTTCAAGCTTACGAAGTACAGAGGGTTGTCCAATCCACTCTGGCAGCACGGACAGCGCACGGAATCCTAGCAAATCGAACACTTTTAAGGGAGGTGAGGTGCTGAATGACATCTGGCAACTCGTTCACAGTATTGTCCCAGTCACCAATTACCAGCTTCACGAGGGACCTAAGGTGCTTTGTCGATTGAGGGAGGCTTTGCATCATTGGGGTGCTCCGGACATGAAGTGACCGCAAAGAGCGCAGTTCGCCAAGCCAATCAGGCAGCACGCCAAGCATAGCACATTCATCGATAAACAACTCGAGCAACGAGGTCAGGCTTCAAATGCTCTCATGTATATGTGTGATTTGTTTGCAGAATTCAATACTCAAGGTCCCTAGTTTAGAGTAGTAATTCAAGAATTCCCAGCCAGATGACTGTTCCATCATGTCGGTTAGTCGTAGTTCTCTGAGTGTTTTGAATGCATGCTGTAGTAAAGCGAGGATTTGTTGGCAGGTTCAGAAAACGTATGTGAGAAACTACCCGTGGATAGCAGCTGCATGTTAGTTTTATATAAATGCAGTTTCTCAGTGATTGTGGAAAGTGTGGCTTCACACTCAATTTTGGGCAGTACCATATGGTTACATCTGAATGGACAGGGAAGCAGCAATGTGCTCGAAATTCTCCCACCGAATCTCTAAAATCACTTGCTGTAGAACTCCTCCAAATTGGGCATTAGCAACAGGTAGAGCGATTTCAGTGAAGGCTTTACTCCCAAAGTCCTTTCATTTGCTTCAAGTTTGGACAATTTTCTAGTCTCAGTTGGCTTAGAAAAAGGAACTGACATAGTCCTCTTTGCTCCAGTATTGTGCCTTCACAATAATAAGAAGAACCATTTTGTTTCATCATCCACTGTGGTAAACAGTGACCTCGGTAACCAGTGATTTTGATGTTCTTAATTTCTGACGGTGGTTCCAGAGCGCTCAGCATACCTGGTCTTGTTCCATTTCAAATACTAACACTTCTTCAGTTTCACTTAAAGACCAGTCCAACACCAGACTCTGTACATTATTCATCTGTTTCAAATAAGATTTCCCAGGGTCTACTGGATGCTTCAAATACTTGAGATTTGTAATTTCCAGTTGACAACTTAGCTTATCAAGATTTTCAAGCGTGGAGATACTTGCATGATTGCATCATCTTCACCACACCCAGCAACAAACAAGCCCAGTTTTCTTAGACAAGTCAGTTGTCCCAACCCTGATGGCATGAAACGAAGTATTCTACAGCCCTTTACATTCAAAAGTGTCAGCCTTTTTAAGTTACCTATACCTTTTTGGTAACTCTAGTAGCTCCATACAGTGTTGAATCTCAATATATTCAAGAGTGCTAGTTGTAGTAACCCATTGAGGTAGCATGACAATGTTGGTGTATGAAAGATCAAGAGTACTGTTGGCGGTCCTTAACTCAGATTTATACCCGCCAACTATAGGTCACTATAGGGGAAATAAATATTTAATTTCACATATATCTTTACTATTGACCTAGTTCCACCGGTGCTTGGAGAAAATATTGTTTTGCAGAATATATACCAAGTGCAGGAATTTTCGGAATAAAAAGGCGCTTTCCGGAAGGCGTAAAATGGCAAAGGGAACAAGGTAGCCCACCTCGGGGTCGAAGTGGGCCAAATCACCAGCAAAAGTGCGGCCCAGAGGACGGCCCGGGCCCACACGCCAAAGGCGGTCAGGGGGAGGCGCCACCCAGGCGCGGGCGCGCCTGGGGCGCGGCCGCGCCCCCCTGACCGACCTGTGGGCCCAGCCAAAGGCGGTCGCCTCCTTCCATCTGGGGCATGACGGTTTCGCTGGTTATTTTACCTCCATGCCCCTGAACCGCCTCCGCGCCCTATAAATGAAGAGGAGAGGCCCCCACCTTCACACACACCATTTGGAGCCATCTCTACACTTCTCACTTGTTCATTAGTCTTAGCATTAGTCCTTTGGAGCTAGGCAAAGCTACTTGGAGAGCTTGTCTCCAGGAAGAAAAGCTACACTCTTGGTATAAATCTATGGAGCGTTCTTCCTTAGTCGAGTTCTCATTACATTTATATAGTCTTGCATATGAACTAGAGTATAGTCTAGTACACGATATATTCTATAATCAAGAACTAGGCCATAGTTCTTGTGAGAGTTGTTCATCGTGTTCTACATTGTTCTTCATCGTTCATATGTTTTACTTGTTTAGATTAGATTGTAGGAGAGGAATAGCGGTTCGATGTGCCTTCGGGCTTGCCTATGTTCTAGCTCGTCCATCCGTAGGGTGGGAGTCCTGGGGGGACGTAGGTAGCTCCTTAGTATGCGGACGTGGTGTCCGGGTGCGAGGGAACCTTCGGATATGTCGGCATGCCACGGTTGAGGTGGTAGGCGGGAGGTGGTGACAGCCCTGTCCGTCCTTTGTAATCCCCCACGTTCGCATGTTGAGTAGGTGTTCGTAAATGCCGCCATCGACTGCGGGACGGTTGCCGCGGTCTCCCCATATTCCTAGTCTATAGTCGAGTCTTGACTTGTATAACATGTGGAATTAGCTGTTCTAGCATTGATTTGTATAGGACCTGCTGCTCGCGTAGATTATTCTTTATTCTTTATTTTATCTTTATTCCTTTGAGGCTGCTCTAAGTGTGTGTCCACTATCCAAACTACCATATGCTTACCCCTGTATAGCACATTGGTCGGTTTCTCCTCATGTTAGATATTATATTCATACCCATGCTAGAATACTTAACTACCCCATGCCTTCCTTTGGGAAATTATAAATAACGATACCTGAATACTTCCGGGTGAAATCTTTGCGACGATAGATCCGTGCGCTGCGGATATTTACCTACTAGGATGCGATCTATCTCTGGCAACACTCGCGTAGTTGCTAGAACCAATTTCTAGTAATTATGCCGAGTAAAGCCATTTAGCGTTTCTGGCGCTGTTATCAAAATTGGGCCCTAAGTCTATTTTGGTAATCGCGCTAAGAAATGCCAACAAGCATTTCTGGCGCCGTTGCCGGGGAAGGCATGGAAGTTAAGAATCTAGCAGCAAGGATATGCATATGATATAAAATGAGAAACGACAATGTCTATACAGGCTAACTTTTATGTTTTCTCCTATTGTGGATGAAAACAGGATAGTGCATGACCGGTTTCTCCCTACCGGAAAATTTCAATTCAAATCCGGAGGCACTCCTAAGGAGGAAGAGGACTCGTGCCATTTCCTCTTCTGCTACTCCGCCGACAGATAAACCAGTCACCACCGCACCTACTACGCCGCACTCCATGGCCAAGTCCCTGTGCGAGTTCTCTGTCCCCAATGTTGCCAACGTGCCCACTGGGCCCGTCAACTTGGGAGACAAGAACTTCGAGCTCGGGGATCGGGCTCATTACCATGGTGCAGGCAAGTTCATTACGTGGACTGCCTAGTGAGGACGCCAACGCCCATCTTCAGCGTTTCTTGGAGATATGCGACACCATCGTCATCAAGGATGTCGCGCCCGATGCAATCGAGGCTCGGGCTCTTCCCTTTCTCCCTAGTGGGAAAGGCGAAGACCTGGTTCTACAAGGACAAGGCCGTGTTGACACATGGAGCAAGTGCTCCACCGCGTTCCTCGCTAAATTCTTCCCCATGGGCAAAACCAATGCCCTGCGGGGAAGATCGCCAACTTCAGCCAGACTGGGCGGAACCCATCCCGAGGCATGGGAGAGGCTCCAGGAGTACATCCAGGAATGCTCTCACCATGGGATGGAAAGTTGGCCGGTGCTCAGAACTTCTACAATGGGTTAACACCCATGTCGAAGGGGCACTGGACGCCCGCGGTAGCGGCGCTTTCCTATCATTGACTATTGATAGTGCCACGGCACTAATCAACAAAATGGTGGAAAACCAAGCTTGGGGGAGGACCGCGCTCCCACCAAGGGACAAAAAGGCATGCATACCATGAAGGAGGCGGATATGCTTGCCGCAAAAATAGACCTACTCCTGAAGAAGATTGACGGTGGTGCCATCACTGACGCATCCGGCACCGTCAACGCCATGGACACTCGCATGACGTGCGAGGTCTGTGGTGAAGCTGGACACTCGGGGAATGGCGCCCGAGACCCGTGAAGAGGCCGCCTACCTCAACAATGGGTTTCGCCAGCAACAAGGAGGAGGGAATGGCTGGAATAACCAGTCCCGTCCTCCATTCCAAGGTAATTCGAATTACGCCTCCGGGTTTAATTCGAATCAACCTTCATTGAAGGACCTGGTTTTCGGCCAAGCCAAAATAAACGAAAATCTCGCCAAAAAGATGATACAACATGATACAATCCTGGGAGACATGGACAAAAAGCTGGAAGGTCTCTTATCCGTTGTCAAGAGTTAGCAAAGTTTTAACGGCATGATAGAGACCCGGCTTACCCCGGTTAGTTTGCCGCCCGCCCAAAACGCAGGGACAAGGATGCCAAGGCCGAGCTAAAATCGGTAACAACAAGGGGAGGAAGGTCCACAAGTGATCCACCATACCCTGACCAAGCGGCATCAGGAAGGCAGAGAGCGCAGAAACAGAAGGAATCTCCTGTAGAGGAAGAGCCACAAGAAGCAGCACCAACAGGAGCGACAATAGACTACCCTGATACAAGTAGCCTACCATTCCCCACCAAAACCAGGAAGATGACCGCGGATGAACAATTCGCACGCTTCGTTGAGATGATAGGGAAGGTACATGTGAGCGTCCCACTCATGGACGTCTTGCATGTCCCTTCCTATGCAAGATATGTGAAAGATATTATCAACAACAAGCGTCCTCTACCATCCACGGAGACGGTCCAACTAACGGAGGAATGCAGCGCAGCAATACTTAACCAGCTGCCTGAAAAGAGAAAGGACCCTGGATGCCCAACCATCACTTGTTCAATTGGGGGCCAACAGTTTGACCATGCTCTGTGTGACCTGGGAGCCAGCGTGAGCGTCATGCCAAAAACAATCTTCGACAAGTTGGATTGCACACAACTTGCACCAACAACCATGACGCTCAGTGGCCGACTCCTCCATTCGATACCTGCGCAGGATTCCGAGGACATCCCGTAAAAATCCGAGGGTACTTCGTGCCGATCGACTTCGTGGTGCTTGGACATGGAACTTACCAAAGAGAACCCTCTCATCTGGGAGGCCATTCTTGAGCACCGGCGGGGCCCAAATAGATGTTGGAGCTGGAAAAATCCGCTTCAACATCAATGGCCGGAGGAGAAGTTTGAATTTCGACCCATAAAGCGGGAACAATGCAACATGATCCGTATCAAATACGGACCCAACACTCAAGGCATACGGGAGATCGAAATCCAGCCCCAGGCCCTCACAGGCAAGCCAAGGAAAGAAAATAAGGAGAAGCCAAAAGCAACTCCTAAAAAGGAGCAAAAGGCTGCGACACACCTAAGAAAAAGAAAACTGCTCCTAAACAAAATAGCAAGAAAGAAGAGGTTTCCACACCACCAAAGAAGGTGGTGCGAAAGGATAGGAAGAACCACCCGCCGCTGCACCACCCAAGGCTATCAAGATGGAATGGAGACCCAAGAAACCAATGGACATACCATCCACAAGCACAAAGACGGAAGAAGTCTGCCCAAACAAAAGACCAACCCTGGGCCGGGAACTTCGGGATAAGCTTGGGGGAGGACCCCATTGAGGTACTGCATTGCATATTTAAATTCTCGTAATTTTATTTTTATTTTTATTTTAGCATTTTTAAATTCAAGTTTCTTGCATGGAAAAAATATTTATTTTTATAATTCCATTCCATATATGTGCTATGAAATGTTTAGTTCCACCCATGTTGAAATGATTGGTTGCTCTGTTTTATGTCTCGTTTGTACTTGTCTAAAATAGAGTTTTCTCTAATATTTGGGTTTATTGGCTTTACATTATCATGCTAGAAACTTGATTTAGTGGGTTGCATACAATTACTCTCATCTAGGTTATTGCGCGATATGATATAGTGACTTAGACCATAGCAATGAAACGTCCCTTTGAGAAAACCTGATGTCCGGAGTCTTTGTTTCAAAAAAAAAAAAATTCAAAAACAATAGTTCCTCAGTGATCGCGGAATACCCACCAGAGCCATATGATCTATTTGTAGAATAAGAACCTTCATACGCTACTTGTTCGTACATTGAGTTCGGTCGGATTGTTACCGACGTGAGATTATGACTCTACACCCATGATTGAGATTCACTTGCACCCACCAAATAAAAGCCAACTCTTACACTGAGAGTTGCGCACAACATGCACCCTTCATCATCCGCCGACTCTTACACTGAGAGTTGCACACCATTTTTCCACCAAATAAAAATGCCGACCCTTACCCTGAGGATCGCGCACCCCTCTCATGTAGTTTGCAAAAAAAAAAAATTCTCCATGCATTGATCATGACATCTCTCTCCACCTCATCCTTTCCATCAATAAAGTTTTGGGCTATGTTCTTAGTCAGAAAAAAAAAGTGAGAGAAAAGAAAAGAAAAAAAAGAAGGAGATTTTTTATAAGTTAGAAGATTTGCCACTCTTATAGGCAAATGGGAAAAGTCTTAGATCCCGTTCAAAAAAAATGAGAGAATAAATTTAGTTGCTCTTTGATAGCCCAACATTTCTTCATCTCTTTCATCAATAAAAGAGAGCATGTCATAATGCATGGAAGACCCAAAAATACCACAAAAAAATTAGGAATCATCTTTCATTCCATCCACACACTTACACATCTCAATCAAGGTGTATAGCTTAAATCTCCGTAAGGTTCAATCCTTGACCTTACAACACATGTGATACAAGTATGCCCACTTACATACCTACCCAAAACTCCACTCTCAGCTTTAGTGGTAGGAAGAAGGCAATCTGAAAATGCCTTTGGTGAGGTTACTATACACTTTTGAGCGATCGAGTGGGTCATTTGAGGAACTTGGTTTATTTATAAAAACTTACAAAACCTCCGGACTGAAAGTTGATCTTGGGACGAATGAAAAGCACCGGTCTTTAAAACTGTTCTATTTTGCAATCGCCCAAGACTTGAGAAAATTAGAAGCCCCACTCCATCAGGAATCATAGAGTAGATACAATCGCCGATTTATCCAAATAGCAGTAGAACGCTCTCTTTTAGCTTGTACACTCGAGATATAATCGGCATCGTAGCAACCCCTGATCAACAACCCAAAGCAAAGACTTGCTCGGGACGAGCAAGGGGTAAGCTTGGGGGATCTTGTTGGCGGTCCTTAACTCAGATTTATACCCGCCAACTATAGGTCACTATGGGGGAAATAAATATTTAATTTCACCTATATCTTTACTATTGACCTAGTTCCACCTGTGCTTGGAGAAAATATTGTTTTGCAGAATATATACCAAGTGCGGGAATTTTCGGAATAAAAAGGCGTTTTCCGGAAGGCGTAAAATGGCAAAGGGAACAAGGTAGCCTACCTCGGGGTCAAAGTGGGCCAAATCACCAGCAAAAGTGCGGCCCAGAGGACGGCCCGGGCCCACACGCCAAAGGCGGTCAGGGGGCGGCGCCACCCAGGCGCGGGCGCGCCTAGGGCGCGGCCGCGCCAGCCCCCGCCAGGTGGGCCCGGCCAAAGGCGGTTGCCTCCTTCCATCCGGGGCATGACGGTTTCGCTGGTTATTTTACCTCCATGCCCCTGAACGCCTCCAGCGCCCTATAAATGAAGAGGAGAGGCCCCCCACCTTCACACACACCATTTGGAGCCATCTCTACACTTCTCACTTGTTCATTAGTCTTAGCATTAGTCCTTTGGAGCTAGGCAAAGCTACTTGGAGAGCTTGTCTCCAGGAAGAAAAGCTACACTCTTGGTATAAATCTATGGAGCGTTCTTCCTTAGTCGAGTTCTCATTACATTTATATAGTCATGCATATGAACTAGAGTATAGTCTAGTACATGATATATTCTATGATCAAGAACTAGGCCATAGTTCTTGTGAGAGTTGTTCATCGTGTTCTACATTATTCTTCATCGTTCATATGTTTTACTTGTTTAGATTAGATTGTAGGAGAGGAATAGCGGATCGATGTGCCTTCGGGCTTGCCTATGTTCTAGCTCGTCCATCCGTAGGGTGGGAGTCCTGGGGGGACGTAGGTAGCTCCTTAGTATGCGGATGTGGTGTCCGGGTGCGAGGGAACCTAAGGATATGTCAGCATGCCACGGTTGAGGTGGTAGGCGGCAGGTGGTGACAGCCCTGTCCGTCCTTTGTAATCCCCCACGTTCGCATGTTGAGTAGGAGTTCATAAATGCTGCCATCGACTGGCAGACCAGTTGCCGCGGTCTCCCCATATTCCTAGTCTATAGTCGAGTCTTGACTTGTATAACATGTGGAATTAGCTGTTCTAGCATTGACCGTATAGGACCCGCTCGCTCCGCGTAGATTATTATTTATTCTTTATTTTATCTTTATTCCTTTGAGGTTGCTCTAAGTGTGTGTCCACTGTCCAAACTACCGTATGCTTACCCTTGTATAGCACATTGGTCGGTTTCTCCTCATGCTAGATATTATATTCATACCCATGCTAGAATACTTAACTACCCCATGCCTTCCTTTGGGAAATTATAAATAACGATACCCCGAAGACTTCCGGTGAAATGCTTTGCGACGATAGATCCGTGCGCTGCGGATATTTATCTACTAGGATGCGATCTATCATCGGCAACACTCGCATAGTTGCTAGAACCAGTTTCTAGTAATTATGCCGAGTAAAGCCATTTAGCGTTTCTGGCGCTGTTATCAGAATTGGGCCCTAAGTCTATTTTGGTAATCGCGCTAAGAAATGCCAATAAGTACACAACAAAGGACATAAAGAATTGCTTGGCAAATGCTGGAACTTCTTACATGGGGATAAGTTTATAGTCTGTAGGTTGCTGAATTCCCCAATGAATTTCAACTTGTGTGGTCAAGCGATCCACATCCAACTATATGAAGGGCCCTTATGTTTTCAATTTTACTTAGGGTGATTTGGTATCTCACTCGAGCTTTTCGGTCATGTAGTTTCAAGGACCGAAGATCTCCACAATCATCAATGGATCGAGGTAAACTCCGAAGATCGATAATCTCGCTTCACTTTCGGGGTTCTTAGCTTCGAACCTTCCCAAGAGACTTGGGCGGTGTCACAAAGCCATTACATTTAGTAAAATGAAGTGATCGCAAATTCCAACATTCGAGATAGCCCTGGAAATTTGGTGAAACTAGCATTGTGGATTTCAAGATATCCAAGATATTGAAGCCTTAATACGAATGATGGAAAAGGAGTATCAAATTTACAGTCCAGGATAACGCCCTGGATATGCTGACTCTTCTTCAAAAGGATAAATATCTAGCTGATGGGTTACCTTCAGCCACATATAGAACACGTAGCTTCTCAAAGCCCCTTTCAACATCCTTTTTCAATCAATGATGTCAAAGATAAATATCTGCATTGGCATGCACAATCCTGTCATGGGCAGCCAGCAGGCTGCCGGCCCGATAGGCCCAAGCGTCAATAGCGGCCCAATAGGCCCAAGAGTCATTAGCTTAGCTGCTAAGTTAGGGTTAGTCCCCTCTCTATATAAAGAGAGGCAGGTCTGTCATTTGGGAGGAAGCAATGAATTATGAAACAATTCTATTCCCCTCCTCAATCCCTCAAGCTCTTGGGAAAGCATAAGGCCTAGTTATCCCAAGCTCTTGGCAAAGCATAAGGCCTAATTATCCCCCCGAATATCCAGTTACATTACACCTGGTATCAGCTAGCCTATCGATCCATCCATCCTAGTTCATCGTCGATCCTCTCCTTCAAAAAAAAATTCCGATCTAGCCAGAACCCTAATTCCGCCGCCGCTACAATCCCCACCAGCCGCCGATTCGGCACCTCCAGCCCCACCACCACCTCGCCGCCTCTCCGCCGATCACACCACGCGCCGTCGCCGCTCGATACAGCAGCAGGCGCGCTTCACCACCACCGGCCCGACATCGACATCCGCGGCTTCTGCACCACCCGCGCCGCCACCAGAAGCTGCCACACCGCTCGATCCAGCAACCAGCGCTGCGCCGCCGCCGGCACCCTACCTCGCGGGCGCGCGCCCTTAGCGCCCACGCGACGCCCCTTCCGCCGTCGCCCTCTTCGCCGGCCCCGTCCGCCGCCTCGTCCCCACCACCAACCACCACCGCGTCTTATTCCTGCAAGCCGTCGTCACCTCGCTCGTCCTCGCGGGTCTTCTCCACGCCGCCCGCGGCTCCTTCCGTGCCACCGAGCGACTCCTCTCCACGCGTGCGTCCTCCGAGCCGCCGTGGGTCCCCCTCCGCGCCGCGGGTCCGCGCCGTCGTGGGTCTTCTCCGCGCAACCACACGCCGACGCCCTGTTCTCCATTGGGCAGCCGACACCGCCACCCTGGCCGGTTCTCCGCGCCACCGCGCGCGACCGAGACAGCCAGGCCTGAAGTCTGCTGCTCCGCGACTCCGTGTTGATTGCAAGGCCATCGCCCTCCACCACGCCGACCCTAGATGGATTTTCCACAGTTTGATGGAACCTCTGATCCGGAGGACTTCATCAACCAGTGCGAGCTCTACTTCCGCCGGGAGCGCATCATGGTGGAAGAACAGGTATGGCTGGCTTCCCGCAAATTGAAAGGTGATGCCCGAGTTTGGTTCCTCCAAGTCTAGGAGGAGGAAGGCACCCCGGCGTGGCATCGCTTCACCAAGCTCCTGCACCGGCGCTTCAAACCGCCCCCGTGCCCCGACCCGCTCCACCAGCTGTCCCTTGGCGTCGACAACTCCCTGCGCATCCTTGCGGAGATGTCTACACAACTGGATCGCATCCGGGCATGTCTCGAGGCGAAGGACAAGGGGGACCGTGAACGCCGGGCGGCTGTACACCTCCAGGCAGCAGCACGGGGCCTCCGGGCACGCCGCCGAGCGCATGTTCTTCGGGCAGCCAAAGTTTCTGAGGAGCAAGCAGCGGTGCGACTACAAGCTGCAGGGCGAGGTTTCCTTGTCCGGCGTGTGGTGCGAAAGATGTGCATGCTCCTCAGCTCCTCGCTGTCTTGCGTGTTCATCACCTTGCCCCCCCATATGTCTTGCTGCTCCGACTGAAGGGTAGGTCCAAGTATGGGCGCTTCCAGTGCAGTGAACGCGTAGCACCGTCCAGTGTCAGGCGGCAAGGGCTACGTCCGTCTCATTCATCCATGTTCCTGTCGTGGTGCTTAACAAATCCAACATAGGAACGGGCTACTTCACACTCCACCTTTCAGCCCACATGAAGTCAGCAGAGGCGCTCTTCCCATGGGATCCAGGAGGATATAGTTGTAGCTTAGCCTTGAATAAAAGTGGTAAGCCGAGATGTAAAAGGCTTAACCCTAGGTCACGTCGAATAGGCCCGCAGCACCTATCCAGCTCGAGGACGAGCTGGGTCTCCAAGGGCGGGGGAGATGTCATGGGTAGCCAGCAGGTTGCCGGCCCGATAGGCCCAAGCATCAATAGCAGCCCAATAGGCCCAAGAGTCATTAGCTTAGCTGCTAAGTTAGGGTTAGTCCCCTCTCTATATAAAGAGAGGCAGGTATGTCATTTGGGAGGAAGCAATGAATTATGAAACAATTCTAATCCCCTCCTCAATCTCTCAAGCTCTTGGCAAAGCATAAGGCCTAGTTATCCCAAGCTCTTGGCAAAGCATAAGGCCTAATTATCTCCCCAAATATCTAGTTACATTACACCGGTTGTCAAGGGCCTGGTGATCTAGGGTAGGCGGCCCTCGACTACGGAGTTCGTAGTCTCGTGCCGTTGTCTTCCGATCGCGGAGGTTATGCCCCTCACGGTGGCTCGGGCTTGAGAGCGATAGGGAGAGAGAGATATTAGTGTAAAGTTCTCGCCTAATCCTTCCAATTCACGGTTTACAGAATATATGGCCAGCGGCCCATCTAACGGGAGCAACAAGCTCCTAGAATTAAGGATCTAAATAAAGGAAACTAACAAATCTCAATTGATAAATATCTTTGGAAAATCAGCCATCGATCACGCCGTGCGCCTACTGCATGTCCGTGGTCACCGCGCCTTCCGCTCCCGCGTTCGCCGCGCGTGTAGCGGCCCTGCGCACGTCTCTGGCCCGGCGTGTACGCGCGTACGTTCGCCCGTACATGACATCTCTCCCCCCCTCGAGAGTCAGCTCATCCTCGAGCTAGAATTGTGGAAAGCGCGCGGTGAAGGAGTCCAGATCTTCCCAAGTTGTAGACACTGCTGGTTCGTTCTTCCAGTGGACCAGGACCTGGCGCACGCCGCGTGCGAGCCGAGCCTTGACGACGCGCTCGGGTTCCGACACCGTGGCCCCGTTGTGGACGACTGGCAGAGGCGGTGGCGTAGACGGAGGGGCGCTGTAAGGTCCTAGATGGCTAGAGGGGGGGTGAATAGCCTATAAAAATTTCTACAAACTCACTAAGCAAACTTCGTTAGATACACAAACGGCGGAAAGCAAGTTATGCTTAGCCTACTAGATGTTGCAAGCCTCCTATCCAAGCAATTCTAGTAGGTGATCACTAGTACACACAAAAGCTACCACTAGTGATCAAGAGTTCTACCCACGGGATTTAGTCTACACAAGAAGTGGTTCCCGACCGACCACACAAGCAATTCTACCCACGGGATTTAGTCTACACAAGATGTGGTTCCCGACCGACCACGCAAGCAATTCTACTTTGCAAGAATGTAATCAAAGTAATACAAGAAAGGGTAGGAGCTTGTTATACCGACGTGTCGAGTAGAAGTTGCCAATCACCAAGGAGATGAACAATCAATCACAATCGGCAACACACAAAGAATGATGACCAATCACCGGGAGACAAGATGAACACAATGATTTATCCCCGGATGTTCACTTGGGCACCGCCAAGCTACGTCACCCGTTGTGTCGACCAACACCTAGATGGTTCCTCGGTGTGACCCTCAAGTCACTAGCCCCTCAAGACTCGCCCGCAAGGCACCGCAAGACACCACTCTCAAGCGAGGTACTCAACGACACGCGCAATCCACTAGGATGCTCTTCGTGATCCCCACGAGGTGAGCTCAAACCTCTCACAATCAACCGGAGGTGGCCAAGAACAATCACCTTCTCTTGCCAACGCCTCCAACAATCTCCAAGCCGGCTAGGAGCGGTACTCTCCAAGAGTAACAAGAAATCCACCGGCTAAACCACCCACAAGTGCCACTAGATGCCCTCAAGCAATGCAATGCACTAGGTGATCTCTCAATCTCACTTTGGATTCACAATCAAGCAAGAGAGATGAGAGGGAGAGTGTTTCTTCAGCTCAAAGGATGAATGAATGAGTTGGGAGAGCCAAGAGAGGGAGCCAAGCCCGGCCACCCATCTATTTATAGCCCAAACTCTTCAAACTAGCCGTTGCCCCCTCGGGGGCGAATTTTCACTGCGCCGGACGCGTCCGCCGCAGGCCGCCGGACGCGTCCGGCGCTCCAGCCCGCGCGCGCGCCCCAGACGACCGTTGGCGCCGCGGCCAACCGCGTGCCGCCACGTCGGCGTCCGGCGCGGCGTCCGGCGCTCGCCAACGCGCGTCCGGCGCCCGCGTCCGACAGACCGGCCGAAACTCAAAAGTTTCTGGTCCGCGTCCGCCGGCCGCCGGACGCACGGCCCGGCGTCCGCCGCCTTCAGCTCGCCAGCCAGCACCACGCCAAGACTCAGCATGCGCCGGACGCTGCACAGTGAACACGCCGCGTCCGACGCCCGCGTCCGTCGCGCGTCCGGCACTCAGCAACGCGGAGCCACCAACCTGAGCCAAGCTAAACACGCGCCGGACGCGCCCGGCGC
Organism: Themeda triandra; assembly: GCA_018135685.1. Classification (NCBI taxonomy): domain Eukaryota; kingdom Viridiplantae; phylum Streptophyta; class Magnoliopsida; order Poales; family Poaceae; genus Themeda; species Themeda triandra. Next base: position 295,054 of record JAENPR010000445.1, read on the forward strand.
CAGCCTCGCGTCCGTCGCTACGAAAACTTCGTTTTTCAGCCCGTCGTGACGCCAACTTCTCCGTCATTCTATCCAACAAGTATACCAACTTGAACAACGGAGATAGCATGATTTCAACCAAATTTTGCATCCGGCGCAATAGAAAATATGCATCCATTTTTCCCGAAAGCGCCGAATCCCGCCGAGCGGGCTCGGCGGGAGGAAGAGAGGGACCCAAACCCATCTCTACCCCGCAAACCACAGCGCCCAAACGCCACCTTTGTAAATGTGCCAACACCACCAAGTGTACATCTCCATGTGCTTGTGTGTTAGCTTTTCACAATCATTTCCCAAAGGTTAGGTTAGCTCACTAGGCCCTATATGCAATGCACTTCATGAATTCACCTAGTGGCACCCGTGCGTCGAATAGCCGATAAGACTTCCCCTCTTAATAGTGCGGCTATCGAACCTAAACCACTCACACCCTCTATGGTGTCTTGAGTGCAAAACAAAATGGCCCTATAGGTTATACCTTTGCCTTGAGCCCATTTTGTTCCTCCAAATGATATGAACACTTCACACCATCATGTGACCGTCTCGATCCATCGACCTCGACTTCACTTGCCCTTCACCGTGCATCGGTCCATCGGCGCCTAGTCTTGCCCGAGCTTCACCATCGCATGGTCCTTCACTCCCAAGCCTTGACTAGCCCTTCACCTTCAACACCGGTCCATGGAGCCAAGCACCGTCTTGATCTTCATCTTTGATCACATGACACGTGTCATGCTTCATATTCAATATGCTCATCATGAGGACAACCTTTCTCTAAATCAACCACTTAGATAAACAAGGTTAGTCCTAGGTTTCATCAATTAGCCAAAACCAAACTAGGGACTTTCAATCTCCCCTTTTTGGTAATTGATGACAACCTCAACAAAGATGATTTTATAATAAAGATTTTTGAACTTGTCATACTTGTCCAATCATTAAGCTCACAAGAGAAATTTGGACAACTATAGCAAGTTCGGTTTTGGTAGTATTGCTCCCCCTACATATGTGCATAGAGTTTGGATTTGAAGCTTTGCACATATGCATGGATAAGATTGTGGGGAGAGTAATTCTACCAAAATGATGCTAAGGTGTAAGAAATAGACCTTTGAAGCGTGATACCAATCGGAGTTGCAATAAACACCATCCTTAGCACCATGAAGTAACTAGACACCCATCAAAAACTCAAGAACCTCATGAGATCAACATTATAAGCAAAGTTCTTGAACCACTTGTAAAGTAAGGGGAGTCTAGTTACAACCTATGCATGCTAGTAGATCATTACACCATTCAAGTCCTATACTAGCATTGCACCACACAAGCAAGAAGACACCACTTGTACAAAACTTTAAAACTAGGTGCCATGAGCAAGTCATATGAGAATGCACAAATAAATGCAACAACTTTGTTCATGAGCTTGCTCCCCCTTCTTGTGTGCATCAAAAAAAAATTATTTACCCCTTTATCATGTTCAATCATCTTTTCTCTCCCCCTTTGTCAACAATTGCCCAAAAATGGGATCAAATTGTGGAGAGAAAAGGACTTTGATGGAGTAAACAAAACTTTAGTCAAATTTGGTTCAATCTAGACCACTTGCCAAAGACATTTAATTCGGTTTGAACCAAAGACAAGCTTCTTCACACCTCATGACAAGGGTTATCTTGCCTATGTTGAATTAAACACTTGTAGCAAATATTCTAGATTCAACACTAGGATTGCAAGCCCACAAACATGTCATATGTCACCACTAGATCAAGCAAAGCATAGAAGCAATAGTGGTAAACATATATACATCAAACACATTTGATTTATCATGAATGCTCCAAATGCACCTTGTATGTCTACATGTGCTACCACAAGTATAGTCCTAAGCATGAATGACATGTCAACCAATGGTACCTTGCTTAGTCGAAGGAGAGGCATGTCAAGTAGTGGTGGGGTGCATTCAACACATGTTTGAGAAGTCAAGAATATTCAATTCATTCCTTAGCTTGCAAAACCTTCTTTCATCAAGTGGCTTGGTGAGGATGTCGGCAAGTTGATCATCGGTGCCCACACTTTCAATGGAAATGTCACCCTTTTGTTGATGATCTCTAATGAAGTGATGCCTTATGTCAATGTGCTTTGTTCTTCCATGTTGAACCGGGTTTTGTGTCATCTTGATTGCACTTTCATTATCACAAAACAATGGCACATTCTTGAAGTTGATGCCATAATCTTTCAAAGTTGACTTCATCCAAAGCAATTGTGCACAACAACTCCCCGCAATAACATATTCGGCTTCGGCGGTAGAGATTGCCACACTATTTTGTTTCTTTGAGGACCATGACGCAAGTGATCTTCCAAGAAGTTGACATGTACCACTTGTGCTCTTTCTATTGATCTTGCAACCACCATAGTCGGAGTCCGAATATCCAATCAATTCAAACTTTGACCCCTTAGGATACCACAATCCAACATCTCTTGTTTGCTTCAAGTACCTCAATATTCTCTTTGCGGCCGTGAGATGACTCTCTCTAGGTGAGGCTTGATATCTAGCACACATGCAAACACTAAACATGACATCCGGCCTTGATGCGGTGACATAGAGTAGGCTTCCAATCAAAGACCGATAATCCTTTTGATTCACCATATTGCCATCATGGTCACTATCAAGATTCCCATTGGTGCCCATTGGAGTTGAGATTGGTTTTGCATCTTGCATCCCAAACTTCTTCAACATGTCCCTTATGTATTTTCCTTGACTCACAAATGTCCCATTCTTCAATTGCTTGACTTGAAGACCAAGGAAATAGCTAAGTTCACCAATCATGGACATCTCAAACTCTTTTGCCATCATTTCACCAAATTCTTCACAATATGCTTGATTGGTTGATCCAAAGATGATATCATCAACATAGATTTGCACAATGAAGAGATCATTACCAATCTTCTTGGTGAATAGAGTAGTATCAACCTTGCCCATAATGAACCCCTTGGATTGAAGGAAAGTCTTCAATCTCTCATACCATGCTCTAGGTGCTTGCTTCAAGCCATACAAAGCTTTCTTCAACTTGTACACATGGTTGGGCTTCTTCTCATCTTCAAAACCGGGAGGTTGCTCAACATATACTAGCTCATTGATGATCCCATTGAGAAATGCACTCTTGACATCCATTTGATATAACTTGATGTTGTGGGCACATGCATAAGCCAATAGTATCCTTATTGCCTCCAATCTTGCCACGGGAGCATATGTTTCATCATAGTCAAGACCTTCAACTTGAGTATAGCCTTGTGCAACTAGTCTTGCCTTGTTTCTAATCACAACACCATCTTGATCTTGCTTGTTCTTGAAAACCCATTTGGTTCCAATGACATTGTGATCCTCCGGCCTCTCAACTAACTCCCACACATCATTTCTTGTGAAGTTGTTGAGCTCTTCTTGCATTGCCATGATCCAATCGGCATCATCCAAAGCTTCCTCAATTTTCTTTGGCTCCTTGGTTGACACAAAAGATGCAAACTCACAAATCATAGCCACTCTTGATCTTGTTTGCACACCACTTCTAATATCACCAATAACACTATCAATTGGGTGATCTCTTGCAACATGTTGTGGTTGTAGCACTTGCACTTGATTGCTTGAGCTTGGTTGATCACTTGACTTGTCTTCATTGGATGAACTAGCACCATGATCTTGCACTTGAGCATTGCTAGCTTGCCTCAATGGAGAGTTGAGAACTTCATCTTTATCATCTTGCACATCAACCACTTGCTTTGCTCTTATGTCACCAATGTCCATGTTCTTCATAGCTTCAACCAATTGAGTTCCACCAACATCTTCTAGATTCTCATCTTCATCTTGTGACCCATTGGTTTCATCAAATTGCACATCATGGACTTCCTCTCTAATGTCACTTGAATTGTTCCAAACTCTATAAGCCTTCCTTGTAGTTGAATAACCGAGTAGGAACCCTTCATCACATCTCTTTTCAAACTTCCCCAATCTAGTGCCCTTTCTTAAAATGTAGCATTTGCAACCAAACACTCTAAAATAGCCAATGTTGGGCTTTCTTCCATGAAGTAACTCATATGGGGTCTTCTCTAGCAAAGTATGACAATAGAGCCTATTGATGTAGTAGCATGCCGTGTTGATTGCTTCATCCCAAAATGATTGACTAACATTGTACTCATGAAGCATTGATCTAGCCATATCAAGCAATGTTCTATTCTTTCTCTCAACTAGGCCATTTGATTGTGGAGTGTATTTGGCCGAGAATTGATGACCAATGCCATAGTGATCACACAATTCTTCCATTCTTGTATTCTTGAATTCACTCCCATTGTCACTTCTCACTTTCTTGATTCTCATGTCAAACTCATTGTGAACTCTAGTGAGAAAGGTCTTGAAGGTGTCATACACTTCACTCTTGTCACTAAGAAAGAATACCCATGTAAATCTTGTGAAGTCATCCACTATGACAAACCCATACTTGTTGCCACCAATACTTGTGTATGTAGTTGGGCCAAATAGATCCATGTGCAACAACTCAAATGCCTTGCATGTGCTCATTATACTCTTCTTTGGATGTGAGCTTCCAACTTGCTTCCCGGCTTGACATGCACTACACAACTTGTCCTTCTCAAATACAACATCTTTCAAGCCTTCAACAAGATTGTGTTGTGTGAGCTTGTTCAATTGTTTCATGCCAACATGCCCAAGCCTTCTATGCCAAAGCCAACCCAAACTTGATTTTGATATCAAACATGTTGTCAAAGAAGCTTCACTAGTGTTGAAATCAACAAGATTGAGATTCTCATATCTAAAGCCTTTGAACACCAAGTTGGAACCATCAAGAGAAACTACCTCAACATCATTTGCCCCAAAGATACACTTGTAGCCTCGATCACAAATTTGTGCCACCGAGAGAAGATTGAAATCCAAGCTTTCAACTAGCATCACATTGGAGATACTCATGTCATTTGATATTGCAATCTTGCCCAAACCAACAACCTTGCCTTTCTTGTTATTGCCAAAAGTAATTGACTCAATGCCACTATCATTCTTCTCAATTGAATCAAACATTCTTGATGTGCCGGTCATGTGTTGAGAACACCCACTATCAATAATCCAATGCCTTCCTCCGGCTTTATAATTCACCTACAAGCAAATCAATGAAGCTTAGGTACCCATTTTTGCTTGGGTCCTTGTAGGTTAGTGACTAAGCTCTTTGGTACCCAAATAGCCTTCTTCTTTGGGCCAACAATGGGTGTACCAACAAACTTAGCTTGCACACCTTTCACACCCTTGGTAAGCACATAACAAGAATCAAAAGGTATAGCATTGTCAAGTTTCTTGTTTTGTTGCTTCTTGTTGCAATTTTGCTCTAGGTGCCCAACTTGCTTGCATCTATAGCAAAACCGACCATTGCTCTTCACAAAGCTAGGCTTTGGAGTTGCAAAGGCCGACTTGCCCTTCTTGGGGTATAGCCCAATCCCTCTTTGTTAAGAGAGAACCTTTGGCTACCCAAGCACTTTAGCAAGCGGGCCTCACCACCATAGGCTTTGCCTAAGGCATGAGTGAGCTCATCCACCTCCTTCTTGAGGGTCTCATTCTCTACCATTAGTGTAGCATCATAAGTGAAGCCATCACTAGTAGTGGAGATAGAGTCGGTGGTGGTGGTGGATGATGTGCTACAAGAAGGGTTAGCACTTGTCATGATGATAGGTTGATAAAATGACTCATCAATGATGTCACAAGTAAGACCTATATCACATGATGCAATCACCACTTTCTTTGCTTGTTGCTCAAGTAGAAGTGAGTGAGCTTCTTTAAGCTTAGAATGAGCATCACCAAGCTTCTCATGGTCTACCACTAGATTCTCATGAGTGGTCATAAGCTCACCTAGGGCTTTCTCAAGTATTTCTACCTTCATTGAAAGCTTCTTGCACTCCTTTTCCTTGGCAATAGCTATATCTCTAGTTTCTTGCATCAAGTCATATAATTGATCCTTAGTCGGTTCATCATCATCATCAACATTATCAACATCGTGAGCATATTCCATCTCACTATCATCATCACTATCATCATATTGTACCTTTGTTTCCTTGGCCATGAAGCATGATGGTGATGTAGAGAATAATGAAGACTTCTTGTTGATGGCGATGGAAGCCATAGCCTTGTTGCTTGAATCTTCATCTTCATCATCATTGTCACTTTCCCAAGTGACCACAAATGCACCATTCTTGCCCTTCTTGAGTGTCATCTTGGCCTCATGCTTCTTCTTCTCAAACTTGCCCTTGTTGTAGTTCTTCTTCTTCTCATATGGGCATTCGGCTTGTAGATGCTCGGTGCTATCACAATTGAAGCACTTTCTTGGTTGCTCTTGCTTCTTGAAGTTGTTCCTCTTGAAGCCTCTTCTCTTGATGAACATGTGTCCCATCTTCTTCACCACAAGAGCAAGTGCCTCATCATCAATCTCAAAGTCTCCATCTTCCTCATTGGTTTCTTCTTGTTCAAAGATTGGTGCTTTGCCCTTGGAGGATGTGGCTTGGAATGCCACGGTCTTCTTCTTCTTCTCTTCTTCCACCTTCTCATCATCTTGATCAAATTTGTCATATGTCAAGACTTCCCCAAGCAAATCATTTGGCTTCTTGTTTTCAAGCCCATCTCTTTGTAGCATTAGCTTCAACATCTTGAAGCTCTTCGGCAAGCAAATCAAGAACTTGTGACAAAAATCTTCATCTTTTGTCTTGTGCCCCAAACTCTTGAGATCATTTACAATCACTTGCAAGCGATGAAACATTTCAATGATTGTTTCATCCTCCTTCTTCTTGAAGTTCTCGAACTCACTCTTGAGTCCATATAACTTTGCACTTTTCACAACCTTGGTGCCCTCATAGGTCTCACCCAACCTTGTCCACACTTCACTAGCAAGCTCCAAATCTTTGATCCCCTCAAACACCTTTGTATCAATGCCATTGTATAGGGTGTTGAGAGCCATTCTATTGCATGTGATGTTGGCTCTATCTTCATCGGTGAGGTGATCATGATCAAGTATAGCATAGTCATGCAAAGTGACTTGCAAGACTCTCTCTTGAATTGAACCAAGATACATGATCATCTTTCTCTTCCAATGATCAAAAGAACTAACTCCATCAAACATAGGCGGTTTGCCCCCAACATGGTTGAACACAATTTGAGCCATCTTAACACCGTAGGATGTTAAGCCTTGCACTAAAACGGTGACCTCGGCTCCGATACCACTTGTAAGGTCCTAGATGGCTAGAGGGGGGGGGTGAATAGCCTATAAAAATTTCTACAAACTCACTAAGCAAACTTCGTTAGATACACAAACGGCGGAAAGCAAGTTATGCTTAGCCTACTAGATGTTGCAAGCCTCCTATCCAAGCAATTCTAGTAGGTGATCACTAGTACACACAAAAGCTACCACTAGTGATCAAGAGTTCTACCCACGGGATTTAGTCTACACAAGAAGTGGTTCCCACCGACCACACAAGCAATTCTACCCACGGGATTTAGTCTACACAAGATGTGGTTCCCGACCGACCACGCAAGCAATTCTACTTTGCAAGAATGTAATCAAAGTAATACAAGAAAGGGTAGGAGCTTGTTATACCGACGTGTCGAGTAGAAGTTGCCAATCACCAAGGAGATGAACAATCAATCACAATCGGCAACACACAAAGGATGATGACCAATCACCGGGAGACAAGATGAACACAATGATTTATCCCCGGATGTTCACTTGGGCACCACCAAGCTACGTCACCCGTTGTGTCGACCAACACCTAGATGGTTCCTCGGTGTGACCCTCAAGTCACTAGCCCCTCAAGACTCGCCCCGCAAGGCACCGCAAGACACCACTCTCAAGCGAGGTACTCAACGACACGCGCAATCCACTAGGATGCTCTTCGTGATCCCCACGAGGTGAGCTCAAACCTCTCACAATCAACCGGAGGTGGCCAAGAACAATCACCTTCTCTTGCCAACGCCTCCAACAATCTCCAAGCCGGCTAGGAGCGGTACTCTCCAAGAGTAACAAGAAATCCACCGGCTAAACCACCCACAAGTGCCACTAGATGCCCTCAAGCAATGCAATGCACTAGGTGATCTCTCAATCTCACTTTGGATTCACAATCAAGCAAGAGAGATGAGAGGGAGAGTGTTTCTTCACTCAAAGGATGAATGAATGAGTTGGGAGAGCCAAGAGAGGGAGCCAAGCCCGGCCACCCATCTATTTATAGCCCAAACTCTTCAAACTAGCCGTTGCCCCCTCGGGGCGATTTTTTCTTTCGCGCGGACGCGTCCGTCGCAGCCGCCGGACGCGTCCGGCGCTCCAGCCCCCGCGCGCGCCCCAGACGACCGTTGGCGCCGCGGCCAACCGCGTGCCGCCACGTCGGCGTCCGGCGCTCGCCAACGCGCGTCCGACAGACCGGCCGAAACTCAAAAGTTTCTGGTCCGCGTCCGCCGGCCGCCGGACGCACGGCCCGGCGTTCGCCGCCTTCAGGCCGCCGGCCCAAGACCACGCCAAGACTCGATGCGCCGGACGCCGCACGATGAACACGCCGCGTCCGACGCCCGCGTCCGTCGCGCGTCCGGCACTCAGCAACGCGGAGCCACCAACCTGAGCCAAGCTAAACACGCGCTGGACGCGTCCGGCGCCAAAGCCCTGCGCGTCCGTCGCTACGAAAACTTCGTTTTTCAGCCCGTCGTGACGCCAACTTCTCCGTCATGCTATCCAACAAGTATACCAACTTGAACAACGGAGATAGCATGATTTCAACCAAATTTTGCATCCGGCGCAATAGAAAATATGCATCCATTTTCCCGAAAGCGCCGAATCCCGCCGAGCCAGGCTCGGCGGGAGGAAGAGAGGGACCCAAACCCATCTCTACCCTGCAAACCACAGCGCGCCCAAACGCCACCTTTGTAAATGTGCCAACACCACCAAGTGTACATCTCCATGTGCTTGTGTGTTAGCTTTTCACAATCATTTCCCAAAGGTTAGGTTAGCTCACTAGGCCCTATATGCAATGCACTTCATGAATTCACCTAGTGGCACCCGTGCGTCGAATAGCCGATAAGACTTCCCCTCTTAATAGTGCGGCTATCGAACCTAAACCACTCACACCCTCTATGGTGTCTTGAGTGCAAAATAAAATGGCCCTATAGGTTATACCTTTGCCTTGAGCCCATTTTGTTCCTCCAAATGATATGAACACTTCACGCCATCATGTGACCGTCTCGATCCATCGACCTCGACTTCACTTGCCCTTCACCGTGCATCGGTCCATCGGCGCCTAGTCTTGCCCGAGCTTCACCATCGCATGGTCCTTCACTCCCAAGCCTTGACTAGCCCTTCACCTTCAACACCGGTCCATGGAGCCAAGCACCGTCTTGATCTTCATCTTTGATCACATGACACGTGTCATGCTTCATATTCAATATGCTCATCATGAGGACAACCTTTCTCTAAATCAACCACTTAGATAAACAAGGTTAGTCCTAGGTTTCATCAATTAGCCAAAACCAAACTAGGGACTTTCAGGCGCCCACCCATGGCTTGAGGAGGGCAACATGGAACACGTTATGAAGACGGGCGCGAGGGGGCAGCTCCAGGCGAACAGCAACGTCGTTGATCATTTCCACGACGCGGTAGGGGCCGAAGTAGCGCGGCTTCAGCTTCCCGATGGCGGCGGCGTCGAGTGAGGCGACTGGGCGGTGTCGGAGGCGAAGCAGAACCCAGTCGCCCAGCTTGTAGGAGACGACGCGATGTAGTTTGTCATAGTTGTGCTTCCGTGTGGTTTGCGCCTGCTCGAGCCGGTAGCGCACGTCCTGCAGGAACTCGTCACATTCCGCCATCGTCTTGGCGACTGCTGCAACAAGTGTCTCCCCGGGTTCATAGGACCTGATGCTGGGGGGATCGCGGCCAAACACGACGCGAAACAGTGTGTCGTGCAAGGACGACTGGTATGCCGTATTGTAGATGAACTCCGCCCACGGGAGCCACCGGAGCCACTGCCGAGGACGATCTCCGGTAAAACAGCGCAAATACATGGTGATGACACGGTTAGCTGCCTCCGTCTGGCCATCGGACTGGGGGTGGAATGCCGTCGTCATGTGTAGCTTGGCCCCCATGAGCCGCATCAGTTCAGTCCAGAACTTGGAGGTGAACACCGGGTCCCGATCCAACACCATGGATTGCGGCGTGCCGTGAAGACGAACAATCTCGGCGAAGAACGCTTGGGCCACCGATTCCGCGGAATACGGATGTGCAAGCGGAATGAAATGGGCATACTTGCTCAAACGGTCCACCACCATTAAGATGACAGACTTGCCTTTCACCTTGGGAGGGCCTCCACGGTTCCGGGCCAATGTCACTCCACACCACCGAGGGCACCGGGAGAGGAAGCAAAGAACCCGGCGGGGTGGAGGTGCTCGGCCTTGTTGCGCTGGCATGTGGCGCACGCGCGCACGAAGTCCTGGACGATGGTCCGTATGCCGGGGAAGTGAAAGTCCCGACGCAGCCGATGCAGGGTGCGCTAGACGCCCTCGTGACCGTCCTCATGCAATGCAGTGAGGAGTTCCTGCACCAATGGCGAGTCCGAGCTGATGTAGATGCGCCCGCCGTAGGAGAGGAGGTCATCCCGCACAGCCCACGGTTCGCCCCTTGTGCCGGCGGTGACCTCGTCTCGGAGCGCCACGAGCGAGAGTACACAACAAAGGACATAAAGAATTGCTTGGCAAATGCTGGAACTTCTTACATGAGGATAAGTTTATAGTCCGTAGGTTGCTGAATTCCCCAATGAATTTCAACTTGTGTTGGTCAAGCGATCCACACCCAACTATATGAAGGGCCCTTATGTTTTCAATTTTACTTAGGGTGACTGGTATCTCACCGAGCTTTAGTCATGTAGTTTCAAGGACTCGAAGATCTCCACAATCATCAATGGACTGAGGTAAACTCGAAGATCGATGTCGCTTCACTTTCGGGGTTCTTAGCTTCGAACCTTCCCGGCGAGACTTGGGCGGTGTCACAAAGCCATTACATTTAGTAAAATGAAGTGACTGCAAATTCCAACATTCCGAGATAGCCCCCGGAAATTTGGTGAAACTAGCATTGTGGATTTCAAGATATCCAAGATATTGAAGCCTTAATACGAATGATGGAAAAGGAGTATCAAATTTACGGTCAGGATAACGCCCGGATATCCGACTCTTCTTCAAAAGGATAAATATCTAGCCGATGGGTTACCTTCAGCCACATATAGAACACGTAGCTTCTCAAAGCCCCTTTCAACATCCTTTTTCAATCAATGATGTCAAAGATAAATATCTGCATTGGCATGCACAATCCTGTGATGGGCAGCCAGCAGGCTGCCGGCCCGATAGGCCCAAGCGTCAATAGCGGCCCAATAGGCCCAAGAGTCATTAGCTTAGCTGCTAAGTTAGGGTTAGTCCCCTCTCTATATAAAGAGAGGCAGGTCTGTCATTTGGGAGGAAGCAATGAATTATGAAACAATTCTAATCCCCTCCTCAATCTCTCAAGCTCTTGGCAAAGCATAAGGCCTAGTTATCCCAAGCTCTTGGCAAAGCATAAGGCCTAATTATCTCCCCAAATATCTAGTTACATTACACCGGTTGTCAAGGGCCTGGTGATCTAGGGTAGGCAGCCCTCGACTACGGAGTTCGTAGTCTCCTGCCGTTGTCTTCCGATCGCGGAGGTTATGCCCCTCACGGCGGCTCGGGCTTGAGAGCGATAGGGAGAGAGAGATATTAGGGTAAAGTTCTTGCCTAATCCTTCCAATTCACGGTTTACAGAATATATGGCCATCGGCCCATCTAACGGGAGCAACAAGCTCCTAGAATTAAGGATCTAAATAAAGGAAACTAACAAATCTCAATTGATAAATATCTTTGGAAAATCAGCCATCGATCACGCCGAGCGCCTGCTGCGTGTCCGTGGTCACCGCGCCTTCCGCTCCCGCGTTCGCCGCGCGTGCAGCGGCCCTGCGCACGTCTCTGGCCCGGCGTGTACGCGCGTACGTTCACCCGTACATGACATCTCTCCCCCCCTCGAGAGTCAGCTCGTCCTCGAGCTGGAATTGTGGAAAGCGCGCGGTGAAGGAGTCCAGATCTTCTCAAGTTGCAGACGCTGCTGGTTCGTTCTTCTAGTGGACCAGGACCTGGCGCACGCCGCGTGCGAGCCAAGCCTTGACGACGCGCTTAGGTTCCGACACCGTGGCCCCGTTGTGGACGACTGGCAGAGGCGGTGGCGTAGACGGAGGGGCGCCCACCCATGGCTTGAGGAGGCCAACATGGAACACGTTATGAAGACGGGCGCGAGGGGGCAGCTCCAGGCGAACAGCAACGTCGTTGATCGCTTCCACGGCGCAGTAGGGGCCGAAGTAGCGCGGCTTCAGCTTCCCGATGGCGGCGGCATCGAGCGAGGTGACTGGGCGGTGTCGGAGGCGGAGCAGAACCCAGTCGCCCAGCTTGTAGGAGATGACGCGATGTAGTTTGTCATAGTTGCGCTTCTGTGTGGTTTGCGCCTGCTCGAGCCGGTAGCGCACGTCCTGCAGGAACTCGTCACGTTCCGCCATCATCTTGGCGACTGCTGCGACACGCGTCTCCCCGGGTTCATAGGACCTGATGCTGGGGGGGTCGCGGCCATACACGACGCGAAACGGCGTGTCGCGCAAGGACGACTGGTATACCGTATTGTAGACGAACTCCGCCCACGGGAGCCACCGGAGCCATTGCCGAGGACGATCTCCTGTAAAACAGCGCAAATACATGGTGATGACACGGTTAGCTGCCTCCGTCTGGCCATCGGACTGGGGGTGGAATGCCGTCGTCATGTGTAGCTTGGCCCCCATGAGCCGCATCAGTTCAGTCCAGAACTTGGAGGTGAACACCGGGTCCCGATCCGACACCATGGATTGCGGCATGCCGTGAAGACGAACAATCTCGGCGAAGAACGCTTGGGCCACCGATTCCGCGGAATACGGATGTGCAAGCGGAATGAAATGGGCATACTTGCTCAAACGGTCCACCACCGTTAAGATGACAGACTTGCCTTTCACCTTGGGGAGGGCCTCCACGAAGTCTGGGCCAATGTCACTCCACACCACCGAGGGCACCGGGAGAGGAAGCAGCAACCCGGCAGGGTGGAGGTGCTCGGCCTTGTTGCGCTGGCATGTGGCGCACGCGCGCACGAAGTCCTGGACGATGGTCCGCATGCCGGGGAAGTGAAAGTCCCGACGCAACCGATGCAGGGTGCGCTAGACGCCCTCGTGACCGTCCCCATGCACGGCAGTGAGGAGTTCCTGCACCAACGGCGAGTCCGAGCCGATGTAGATGCGCCCGCCATAGGAGAGGAGGTCATCCCGCACAGCCCACGGTTCGCCCCTTGTGCCGGCGGTGACCTCGTCTCGGAGCGCCACGAGCGAGAGTACACAACAAAGGACATAAAGAATTGCTTGGCAAATGCTGGAACTTCTTACATGAGGATAAGTTTATAGTCCGTAGGTTGCTGAATTCCCCAATGAATTTCAACTTGTGTTGGTCAAGCGATCCACATCCAACTATATGAAGGGCCCTTATGTTTTCAATTTTACTTAGGGTGACTGGTATCTCACTGAGCTTTTCAGTCATGTAGTTTCAAGGACTGAAGATCTCCACAATCATCAATGGACTGAGGTAAACTCTGAAGATCAATAATCTGCTTCACTTTCAGGGTTCTTAGCTTCTGAACCTTCCCAGCAGACTTGGGCAGTGTCACAAAGCCATTACATTTAGTAAAATGAAGTGACTGCAAATTCCAACATTCTGAGATAGCCCCTGGAAATTTGGTGAAACTAGCATTGTGGATTTCAAGATATCCAAGATATTGAAGCCTTAATACGAATGATGGAAAAGGAGTATCAAATTTACAGTCCAGGATAACACTCTGGATATGCTGACTCTTCTTCAAAAGGATAAATATCTAGCTGATGGGTTACCTTCAGCCACATATAGAACACGTAGCTTCTCAAAGCCCCTTTCAACATCCTTTTTCAATCAATGATGTCAAAGATAAATATCTGCATTGGCATGCACAATCCTTAGTTATATTCTCTGGTAGAGATGTTACCACTTCGTTATGCAAAATATATTGAGCAAGATCATTAATCAGGTCATGCATCCAGCATAGTCTTCTTATTTCATTAGCCTCTGTTTCAGGTGGCTCCTGAAGAAAGTCGCCTTTCACAAGAGAATTAAAGTAGTCACTACCATTATCCTCTGGCCGCTCCTCCTTAATCCACTTGATGAATCCATGGGATATCTACTGTTCAATAAAGTAACCTCTGTTAAATGTATAGCCTTTTGGAAATATAGAGCAAAATGTAAAGCATGGCTTTAGATAATCTTTCATGTGGATGTAGCTCAGTTTCAAGGATGCAAATACTCGAACTTCAATATTCTCTTCATCCCATAAATTACTTTCTTTGATTGCTCTCCATGTAATTATTCTCCTCTTCTCTTGGAGAACAGATCCCAGAGTTTTTATTGCTAGAGGCACCCCGCCACATTTCTTGACAATATCTTTTCCAACTTTAATAAATTCAAAGTCTAAATCCTCCTCTATCCAACCAGAACTCTCTAAACAGAAGCTCCAGCTCTCGTCCTCTCATAAGAATGCCAAGTTGAATAGAAGTTTAGATTCCACTGCTTTTGCAACATTTTGATTACGTGTAGTTAAATGAATCTTGCTTCCTAATGCACCATTGTTTAGGTGCACGATGAAATTTTCCAAGTCATACCTATCCTCATGCCAAGCATCATCCAAGACAAGTAGAAACTTCTTACCACTCAATTTGTTTGAAATTGCATGGAGCATGTGTTGTTGGGCATTTAGATCTGACTTTTGCTCAATAATGGCTTCGAATAGCTTGCCAATAAGTTTTTCCCCACAAAACTCTTGAGATACATGGACCCAAAATATTGATTCTTTGAAGTGCCCCTTTATCTTGTCATCATTGCAGTTGTGTTGGGCCAAAGTTGTTTTTATAGAACCACCAAGCCCAACAATAGAAATCATATGACCATCATCTCCATTTTTAGATTCTACAAGCTTTGAAATGATTTTACTCTTCACATGATCCCTTAATGGAATTTTTGACACTTGAGCATGACTCAACAGAGTCTGCTCCCCAGTTGCCTTGTCGTTTCTACTCTGAACTGGTTGGTTCACCTCAAAACTTTGTGGCATAGTACTGGCATTGCTTCTTTGTTTTGCAATTGCATCATATGTCACCTTGATTGCATTGATCTTATAGGCCACCTTGTATCGAAACAGAAGCAACTTCGGTTTTGCACAAGTCAGCAATAGCATGCTTGTCGCGGTCCTTATTTATCTTGTGTTTCTCATCTTCTAGGTAGACTTTATCAATTAAATCATACGTGTCATTTGCAAGATTTCACAACTTATCACCCATCGAAGTGATGGGTTTCTCTCCATGGCTCCGTCACGATTCACTGATAGCCAGCTCGTAATCTCTGTATGTATATCCTGAAGGTCAAAGAGATCATTTTTCACACCGGTAATGGCAGCAAATTCACTGTATATTAGTGAACCTAGCTTGTTTCCGGCAATGTCTCCATTGCCAATTCTCTGTAGATAAAATTGCAGAACAAACAATTATATGGTGTTTCTCAATCCAAAACTAATATGGTGGAGACGCTAATACTGCAAATCTGCAACAATAATTTTCATCTCTAGAATCATATGCTAGATGTTAAAAGATCTGAAACCTACAAAATAGAATGAGCTATCTGGAATTCAATTTGTATGTTGCAACTCAATGGAAAAAAATCTGGTCCTATGCCTGAGTAACCATCTGCGATACTTACACGAGCAAACCAAAACAAAAAAAAAATTTAGATAGGGATCCTTTCTCTGCTGTGTACTCTAGATTAAACAACTCCATGCCGTATGACTACTGTGCACAAATAACATGCATATGAGAGAATACAGATTGATAGTGCGATCATAAAATAAATGAAAGATTAATTAGCATATGAGTTACCTCTTCTGAAGGCCAGCCAAGCAAGCAGCACCACAAGTATGACACTTGTGCTGTTTCCTCACTGAGAAAAGAGAGAAAATATTATATCATGGAAGTAGACAGGAAGATATCTGTGCAGAAGGAAATAAACAATGCATGGATGTTTTTTTTACTTCTTTTCCTCCTTGTGGATTATAGTTTTGTTAACAAGATTTCAAAAAAGGAAAATCAGAGCATGCACCTAGAATTAAATCTTGGATCAGCTGCCTTATCCTATTCTATTACCGAACAATGCACTGGGATGCACTGCGTTGTTGGGGTTCTCGATGTAGAGTTGCAGAAGAGATCCAGATAGTGTTTTTCATAGCTCTGGTTCAGTGTTCTCCCGTCATCTGTACTAGCTTAACAGATGAATGCACATATTTTCTTTGCACAAATAAAAAGAAAGAGACATGCCAATAACCACGGGACACTGATCACGAAAGTGAAGTGAGAAAGATGCACCGTGAAAGTCGCACGAAAATTCAAACCATCGGCATCTTGAGGACCCAGAACTTTTCCCCACATGTTCGAAACCACAAAAAAAATCCAGTTTGCAACTTTAGAACCGGATTGTGATAATCTTTCATAAGAAAAACCGGATTATGACAGGCTATTCACTGAACCATACAAAAGCCTAAGAAAGCTATGCAATTAGATAAAGTAGCAAGAGGTGACCTAAACAGAGAGTGTTGGTAGCTTTTCTGTTTTTTTACAAACATTTTTTTTTTTTTTTTTTGCTTAGTCTTGATCGAGCCCTTTGCCGGCAACGACCACCCAACACCAGGGTATGCCCCACTCCTCTCGATTCCTATGTGCAAAACTAAGCACTTGAACCCTAATTTAAGCTAATTGTATTCTGGTCGGATCAGATTAATACCAAATTTATGCATGTATTATGCCCTTTCTAACAAGCATACACCCTGTTACACATTACTAATGTCTACAACTAACTAATGAAACCAATTTATTTATAGGGTGTCTTAGTAGATAGCATTGGTAGGGGTGGATACCTAGCCAGCTTGGTTCAGCTCAGTCTGGCTCATTAGGCTAACGAGCTTGCTCAGCCCGGCTCGTTAACTTAACCAGCTTGAAGGCTGGCTGGGCTCGGCTTGTCTTGTTTGTCAACTCGAGCCAGCTCGTCCAGCTTGTGAGCCAAGCTGAAAAGTAAGAAAGGAAGAACTATCATCTCCAGTAATCAAGAGGTAAATAATACCATGGGAGAACTTCCACTTCTTCCACCCAAAATAGAAAATCAAAAGAAATCTACAACACGCGAAGGTGTGCGCATCTGGGGACAGCGTCGGCAAACGACCCCAGCATCTCAGCACCGAGATCCCGTGGATTGGTACATTGCTGCTTTCCTCTGTACCAGACGGTGAGGGAATAGGGGAAGGATGGAGAGGATTAAGGGGCTCACGCTGGCTCGCCGGGACTGCGACGGTTCAAGGCGCAGCTCGTAGCTGCTGCAGTGGACGGTGGCGGCGGGCAGCGGCTGCGCCAATGCGATGCGAGTATGGGCCGCGCGTGCGGTAGATGGGCTGGGCTTTGGTTACTGAGTTGTTGTGGATTGCTTTAGAAAAAAAAAAGTCAAATTTATCTCCTCTCAGCTATTTGCTTAAAATAAAACAAGGTAATGACTTTGTTTCACCGTGCATTATTTACTCCACCCGCACGCATGCTCACTCTGCCATCGATCGTTCATCCAAGGGCCGCTTTGTTTCTAGCGTTTTCCCACTTCTTAGCCTGTCGTACCTTTGTCGCACCCAAATCCATTCGAATGAGTTGTCAAAAAAAAAAAAAAAATCCAATCGAATGGTGTCGGTTCATTTCTTCTCCTCCTTGACTCGGTGACTCGTCGGCCGGCCACCCGCAGATCCCCCGCCGCCTTCTGCTCCCGCGACGTGGTTTTGTGGCCAGGGACTTGGTGGCCGCCGCCGCCACCACCATTGGTGTCCGTGAGCTCTCGCCTCACCTCCTTCCCCTCTGCACGTCCCTCTCCGATCCACCCCACCTCGGTCGCTCGGAGCCCTCCCCCAACCCTAGGTCGGCCTTCCTCGTCGCCGGCAAGCTACTCCGGATCGTCTCCCGCCAGATCGGCCCTCCGAAGGCCCGGACCTGCACCAAGGTCTTTGCCGCCGCCATTGTGGGCGACCGGCGTCTCCCAACCGCGCGCTGACTGCTGGTCTACTGCCCATCGCATCCGCTCACATCTTTGGGTGCGGCCGGACCTGCTTTGGGTGGTGGTCGAGTTGCTGCCGCTGCAGTCTCCACCGGATTCGCTATCCGAAGGCCTGAATCGACCCTAAGGTCACCTGATGCGCAGGGCGGCGGTGACTCCCAGCCCTGCTCTGGCTCCAGTCCGCCCGTTGCTGTCGTCGCAACCGCGGGTGTGGACGGACCCACACTGCACGGTGATTAGCTACATCTGCCGCAGTTGCAGGTATGGCTTTAATCCATTGATATTTGCAGGTGCGCTCATTCAGTGCTCATGGTTGGGTTGCAGTTCCAAATTTTGTGTGATATGTTGACTTCATGGAATATATGTCTGTTTTTTTGGGATGGAATATATATCTGTACACATCTAATGTGCCAGTTAAAAGTTGTGATTATGGCTCATACTAGGAATTTGCAGGTTTTTTTAAATGGTCATGTATCCAACAGTGTTGTATGAAGTTTCATTTATTTTTTGCATGAATCTTAAAATTACAGATAGCACGGACATTCTACTATGTCAATAATGTTGCAGTCATTTTGGCGACCTTAGAAATTAAACGAAGGATGTGTTTCTGAGGGGGGTTTTATGTTTGCACACAGCTAGGCCACAACAACACACAAGCTTGGTAGAGGCTGTGCAGCTTCATTCAGCAGAGGAGCTTATAAGATTAAAAAAAAAAAAATCTAAAGTTCTCTATTTCCTGTTGAATGAGGTTTCCACTTGCATTGTTCCGCTTCTGTCCACAGTTAGCTCGCCCAAAGCACAATGGTAATCTGCCTTCCTCTTTGAGCTAATTGGTCATCCACATCGCTGTATGCATCCACATCTAGTTGGTCATCCTCTCACCTGCCTTGCATACAAAACCTGCAGTGATCGACATCCAAGTTTCGCTAGGCGCTGACCCTCAGCCTAGCGCCTAGGCGGGAGTAATCGCGTCTAGGCGTTGCTGGGCCTCTGCCTTCCGCCCTCCTCCTGGCCATGCCCGTGCCCGCCGGACGCCGCTGGACTCCTCCTGGTGTGCTCGACGCCACTCGCCGGCCCTCCCGTAGGCTGCACAGCTCTGGATCTGGGGGCGCACCGCCCAGGTCGCCGACTACCCCCATAGTTGAGGCGACGGGCTTCGCCTAGCGAGGACTCGCGCCTAGTCGGCCGCCTAGAAACGCCTAGCGGAACTAGGATCGACATTTTGTCCAGGTTCCTGATAGTACAAGTCAGAGGCATCTGACCATTCTAGACTAATTTAATAGCATAGTCATAAATTTGCATCCATGGTTTCTTTTGGCGTGATCTGAGATGAAATCCTAGCTATTTACTTTTTTGGAGCTAATTTCCTTCCCATTGATTAGCACATCAGCATGTAAGCTGTGCAGGCTAACATCTTGTAGTAGTAATATTTCTCGTTTCTTAGTGGCAATCCTCAATACTTTCTTCTGACTATAACCATTTTACTACTACAATTGCTAATTTCTTTGATTGCACAAATTAAACCAACTTGTGTGGGAATGTACACATTTAGAGTAGCAATTTCAAACTTGGCTGACTACTACAGCTACCACCACCATGCTTTATCTTATCTAAGATAAATACTAGCGATAATATTAACAAGTTGGGGAACATAAAAATTGATCTTTTATCTTCTGTTTTCAGACTATGGAGGTATGTTATTGACGCATGTACAGGTCTGTGAGGAGTGAGAACCTAGTGTGGAGGAAATCCCTTTAGAGTAATAATCCATTGCGCAACCATAAAACCATCATTTCTTATTCCTAGATCTAGCACCAAGTAGTTTTTCCACCAAGAAGCACAACAACAGCGTACAATAGTGTTGAAAGCCACATTGGGTAACGCATAGTACTGCCACCTGGGACCCCTTGCCCATCCTCTTCCTCTCGTGCACTATCCTCCTCGGCTTCATCATTGTTAGAGTTGCAACAAATGACAGCATCATCAAGCTGGGTAGCTCGCCTTTTCCTGCCAAAGCCTGCCTTATTGCACACAAATTGCACCTTTTGCATTCCTTAAAGTAGCCTAATTTCTATATTAGTGCTCTTTCAGCTTCGAAGCAATTTGATTATTTTTAATTGGAGCACACAGATGTCAACATAGATGTTGTGGTTGGCTACTAAACTTTTCAATTATTCCTGATTGGTTGTTTTGCTGAAATATACTGCCACCATTGTTAGTAGTTATGAAACCGGGCTCACAATAGTACTAGCTTGTACTTGAAATACCAGTTATTCTAAGTTTGGTAGTCATCTGGGGCTGTGTGATGCAAATAAACACACATAATATTCTTGCTTTTTTAGAATACATAAATTGCTTATTTAAGAAGTCATTTTTGCCGATGAATGACACTTAAATTGCCTATTTTTTTCTACAGGGATAAGTCATCATTTGTTTTTGTGTGTTAGGCTTCATCAGTTTTTTAAAGATCGGTAGTATGCTCCTGGGATTTATCAACTAGACAAGATCGTTCCTATGTTGTTTGTGTTGTCTTCCCATTGTTCGGAATGGTTAATCAGCGTTCTCTATGCTTCCTTGGTAGATGCCGGGCAAAGCTAAGGCGGGCAAAGCCACATTTCGAGTGGAGCTGCATTTCGAGTGGAGCTAAAGCGGTGGGAGTATTCCAGGTATCGTAATTTCCACACGGAACGCGAAGTGGTTCAACTAGGTTCAAGATCGTCAGGTGATGATCAAAGGGTTTAGGATTAGGTGTAGAGAGGTCTATCTAGTAGGAATAATCTGGCCACGATATTCTAAGTATACTGAGGTATTTCCTTACTGGGGTGATAGGCGAAAAAGCAGGAGACAAAACCCCTACTAAGGCCACTAGTTCAGCCCTGCTATTAATTGAAAACTTGCCTCCAACACATGCGAGGAACTCTAAACCTTAGCAAAGCATGTCACTCTTCACTAGGCATCTACATAGTGCGACAAGGAGCTCGCAAGGGTAAGATGTAGTTTAGACACCATGTCTACGCTAATCTTACTACTTGAAGCTTAGCTAAAGCTTCGAGCACTCTAACTAGTAAAGCAATGTGCCAAGTAAAGAAAACAGTATACTCAAAATACTAAGCCAGAATATAAAATACTAGAAGGACTCAGATGTAAAACTTACAAGAAGATTCGCATCCGCTGAGGCGCACCTTGGAGAAGACTCCCGACAGGCCGGGACTCCTCCTTGGAGACTCCTCACTCTCTTCCCTCTATTCTTGTACTAAAGCTACTAAAGTAGTCTTTCTCCCTAAGATACATACTCTAAAGTGAAGGACTAGGGGGTATTTATAGGGGAGGTGGAGTAGGGGCTACTCCAACGCCACATCATCGATCCGTGTTCTCTCCATCTTTCACCTTTGGATAGACTGACTTCCCAACCGACTTGGATGGAGCACAGGGATGCATAAAGCTTGCTTAAGTCGGTGGAGTGAGCTTAGCTTCGGGGCACACACTAGGGGGGTCGGCCGACCCCCTCTATGGCAGGTGGGCCCACTGGGGTGTGTCCCCACCTATCATAGAGTGTGTCCCCGGTGTCGGTTTATTTCTTGGCACGTCGGTTCTTGAGTTGTGGGCCCATGAATCCATGTGCTTTGCTCCTCCAACGATGATTTCAATTATACTTGTGATCTAAGGGTGAGAATTAGCTTGGATGTGCTTCCCCTGGATCAGGCTAGCTTGCCACATGCTGGGCCCACACTATAGGGGTCGGTCGACCCTCCATGTGGGTCCAAGGTGTGTCGCCTTTTGCACACCGCCTCATACTTCCATGAAAGTGATGTTCATATTGTCAACTTGTGTTTCTTGATTATCACCACTTCTTCTCTTTTAGGCTTCGGATCGTGAAAAGTACCGCAACCAAATAATGACATGTACATGTGGAACCAAGTTATTTGTATCTATATCTCTAATTGTTTTTGGTTGTTTCTTCCCCGAAATGAGTCTTTAGTTGACGGTTATGTTAGTAGAAAATGGGGTATAATTACAAATCAACAAGACCTCCCACACTTGAGTCTCTCGCTTGCTCATCCTCGAGTAAAGGTTAGAGAAAAGTAAACAATGATTATGACATATTCGAGATAGTAGTGAACATGAAGTGTTATTCAAGACATAGTTCATGCAAATGGGTTTTGTGGCAGTGTCTAACATACTTCCTTTAGAGGTTGAGAAAAGGAACAATTCTAAAAGCAAAGTCATGTCCCTGTTCCTTATTCTTGGTACTTAGAGTTTTTAAGATATTTTTAAAGAGAAAATACATAGTTCATAATTACTCCTCATTTAGCACTCTCAAGTCGCTCAAGGTATGTGATAATCCTTACCAAGGCATAAAACATTTGCCTCTCTTGTTTCATCCTTCATCTACTAGGTTTATGTGGAGCTTGGTAGGGAAAAACAAGGTAGCATACCTTGCATTGTAAATGTTGTTAAGTCAAAACAAGGATCCAAGGAGAAAAGTCATAACTCGAGATCAAGATGTGCAAGTGTGTGAAAAATGATGAACTTGAATGCTCCTCTATTTGATAATGTTCCTCTCTATTTATTTGAGACCTGGCTAGCATTCTTTTTTTCACGGACCTTCATGTGTCCATATGTCTTTTTTCTCTTTCTTTTTGCATAGCCTTGTATCTCTTTTGCTAAGTCATACTTAGAGAGGTATATTTGAATTTTAACACATCGAGCATCTATATATGGTGGAGATAGATATCATGGTTTTGCTTACTTCCAGTGTAGAAGCAGCAAGTGTGATATGTGGTATTTGTGGGTGATCTTGATCTCGGGATTATGACACAACTCTCACTAGGGCCAACAAAGTTTTGACAAAACTCATTACAAAAGCAAGTTGCACTCAAGGGTTTGTTTTGATAATGGAGTATATGGCTTTGGTAGGTCTTTTCTTGATAATGAGGAGTGAATGACACTATGGTTTTATTACATTTTCAAAAATAGACTTCTAAGTACCTTGAATAGAAAAAGTGTGAGTCATGAACCAAGAATTATTTCTCTTTTATCAACAACTTAGTCAATATGGTTCCTATATAATATTACCCAAAAAACATGAACATATGCAAGAATTCACTATTGCTCTCTAAAATTGTCATGAATCTTGTCACAATTAATTCGGGATGCAGAATTTTATTTTATTGTTATTAGGAGTGAAGTAAAAAATAGAAAATGAATAAACCGAGAAGAGGAACAAGGGGCAAACCGACAGAAAGGATGTGGTCAACGAAATGAAGCTAACTGGTGGGCCCGGGCTCCATGGTGGGGTCGGCCGACCCCACTTGGGCATGGCCACTGCTGCCATTCTACTCCCTCTCTTTCAAACATGTTCCGCAACTTTGTTTTCTCGTTGGCCCGACAAAGTAGGGGTCGGCCGACCCCTTACTTGGTTCAAATTTTGTCGTAGCGATGTGCCAGGCCATGTTTAGCATCGTGGGTTCAGTTCCCTGAATTGCAGAAACAAGGAAAACATCAGCGTAGATGTCCCTGCTGGTGGCAACACACCAGCAGGACTAAAAACTTGTTTATTCATAAGGACATTTATTTCTTTAGACAATAACAATTGGAAAACATTTTAAAAGGGAAATCGATTCTTTGTTAATTCAAAGAAAATCTAAATTGTAGGCACCTTTACATGATTAGAAGGGAAATAAACTAAAGGAAATTGAAAAAGGGAAATAAACTAAATGGTGCCTATCTATTCTAAATCTAAGATAACCATGGAGATGGAGGCTTTAAGAGATCCTCCCGCCCTATGGCCTTTGCAACGCGCTTGAGCTTTGCACGTTGCTAATGCGTAGGTGGCTGAAGTTGTCTTCCAAGTCTAGGTTCTCCATCTTGAGCTCGACACCTTGTATCCTCTAAGGCCCTATTCTTATTCCTAAGAATGGAGGTGACGTGCAAGCAACTCCTCCATGTCGGTCTTTTCCTCCCGATTATCTTCATATTGGCTTGGAGGGCCGTTGATCGAGGCGGCTTCATCCTCCGGCGGATAGAAGGGATAGCGGAGGAGTCAAGAGACTCCCCATGCCTCCTTCTTCTCCCCGGAGTTGAGAGAAGGGACCAACACCTTCCTTTCCCCGGTCCACCACCCACGATATGGTGATTCTTCCAGAATGAGGGTGTGGACGAGGTGTAGGACGTAGTGTAGTCTGTGCTCTCGGTGGTGTCCGACGAGATAGTGATGGCGCGTTGGTTTGCGACCATCGGAGCCTTCACCTTCAGTGCCAACTGGCCCGTGGTGGGCCGAATGGGCGTAGTGGAACGAACAGGGGACTTGCCGATCTCCCTTCGTGGAGTGAGAGACCGGCCAGCCGACATGGTGCGCTGGGGTGGCCGGGGGAGGGGGTCGGCCGACCCCTTCTTGGGTCGGGCAACCCCACCGTGGGCCCCTGCGGCACTCTGACAGGTGGAGCCATGGCCAGCGGTTCGGCATTGATGGCCAGTGCGTGTTCCAGACTATCGGTAAGTGGTCATTTTGGCATTGGAGAGTCTGGACGAGTGGGCAAGTTGTTGTTCTTGTTGGTGGGGGGCCATGGGAAGTGTTTTGATGGCGAGGTGAGAGCTCAATGGAGGTAAGAGGGTGCTGGAGGTGTGAAGGATTGAAGTGGGAGGAAGAAAGAAAGGGGGATTTTATAGGTTTTAGCCAGGGTTTTTTGGCGGAATTCGAAAGATTTTGAAAGGGTGCGTCTGGGGGATGTTTGGGCACGGCTCAAAGTTCGCGGAGTCAACTTGAACCCCACAAAATGGGGATCGGCCGATCCCCTCCTTTTTGAATTTTGAGTTTAAATTTTTTATCCCGAATTCCCTCTCTCTCCCCAATGTGGCAATGGTTTGAACCGTGCCGAAATGGGGTCGCCCAATCCCTCCTTGGGTGTTCGGGACGCTCTCTTTTAGGTTTGAGGCTTCCTTGGTGGGTTTTGAGGTTTTTGGGCCTGGTTGGGCACCTTGAAGGGGCCCGACCTCTTCTTGGGTTGTCCGGGCCCCCAGCCTTTATTCCGTGAGACTAACCCTATACATCTACTCTAGTGTTCAAACAATGCAAGAAAAAAGAAAAGACATGTAAATTTTAGAATTTTATTTAAGTATGAAGTCTACCATGTCAGTTTCTTCTTCCAAAGGTTCATGTTCATGAAAAACTTTAAGACGATGGCCATTTTCCTTAAAGACGTTGCCGTCGTCGTCCGAAGCGTGATAGCTCCATGTGTCACGGCATCAATCACAAGGAATGGACCCTCCCATTTACTTCTCGGTTTTTCATGGCCAAAGAGCTTGACCCTTGAGTTGAACATAAGAACCTTATCCCAGTGTCGAACTCTTTTGCTTGATTCGTTTGTCATGCCATTTCTTAGTTCTTTCTTTATAAATTCCGGCATTGTGATAGGCTTTCTTCCTCCATTCTTCCGGTTCTAATATCCGGATTCTCCTATTTATCCCAATGTTGAAGGTAGATCCATGTTCCATTTCTTTATTGCCCAAGTGTGCTCTATGCTCTAGCTCAAGGCGGCGAGATGGCATGTCTTACCGTATACAAGTTGGTATGGTGTCATACCAATTGGAGTGTTGTCTCGCGGTCTTGTATGCCCAAAGTGCATCTCGCTAGTTGACTTTTCCATGTTGTTCCCATCTCATTGACAGTCTTTTTTACGAATATTCTTGATCTCGCTTGTTGGATGTTTCGCTTGTCCGCTTGTTTGAGGATGATAAGGTGTTCCAATGTTATGCCTTATCCCCACATCTGATAGAAAGCCACGGAATTTCCTATCAATGAAGTGGCTCCCTCCATCGTTGATAACTAATCTTGGGGTGCCAAACCGTGGGAATATTACTTCCTTGAACATCTTCTTTGCGTGTATAGAATCAGCCGATTTGCATGGCATCGCTTCTACCCACTTGGACACGTAGTCCACTGCCATCAGGATATATTCATAACCTTGAGATGGGGGAAAGGACCCATGTAGTCAGTCCCCCATGCATCAAATAGTTCCACCTGAAGGTTGTTTGTAAGTGGCATTACATCATGGGTGTTGATGTTCCCGTGCTTTTGGCATCTCGCACATCTCTTCACGAAGTTTTTGGTGTCTTCGTACATGGTAGGCCAATAGAATCCACTCTGCCATATCTTGGCATGGGTTCTAAATGCCCCATAGTGGCCTCCATACTCTGCTTCGTGACATTTCTCCATGATCTTGACTGCTTCGTTCATGGGTACGCACATCCTCAACACACCATCTTGGCAGACCCTATAAAGGTATGGGTCGTCCCGTAGGTGCACCTTGCTATCCTTGGCAAGTTTCTTCTGGTCTACCCCCAGTGGTGCGTAGCCGGCGACTTGGTAGTTGACGATGTTTGCGTACCATAGGTGGGCTATTGAGACCTTGAGGAGTGTGTCATCTCGAAGGTAGTCGTTGATGGGTAGATCCTGTTTATCCTCGATTTGCATTCTAGACAAGTGATCTGCTACCGAGTTTTCTACTCCCTTTTTATCTCTAATTTCTAGATCGAATTCTTAGAGTAGCAGGATCCATCTTATTAATCTTGGTTTAGCATCTTTCTTAGTGAGCAAATACTTTAGAGTAGCGTGATCGGTGTAAACGATAACTTTTGCTCCTACTAAGTAAGATCTAAACTTTTCTATAGCGAAAATCACGGTTAACTGTGGCCCGGTTAGTGTTTTGCTAGCATAAGATATTGCATGATGTTTCTTATCTTGAGTCTGTCCTAAGACAGCACCCACAGTGTAATCACTAGCATCACACATTATCTCAAAGGGTAGCGACCAATCAGGGGGTTGAATGATTGGCGTAGAGACAAGTGCTTTCTTAAAATAGTAAAAAGAATCTAGGCACTTATCATCAAAGTCAAAGGGTGCATC
This sequence comes from Themeda triandra, assembly GCA_018135685.1. NCBI lineage: Eukaryota > Viridiplantae > Streptophyta > Magnoliopsida > Poales > Poaceae > Themeda > Themeda triandra. The sequence continues at coordinate 322,263 of JAENPR010000445.1, forward strand.
CTTAGCTAGCGAGGTTTGTTAAAGGTCTAGCAATTTGAGAGAAATCTTTTATGAACCTTCTATAAAAACCTCGCATGACCAAGGAAACGCGGACACCCCTAACATTCGTGGGAGGTGGGAGCTGTTCTATTACTTCTATTTTAGCTCTATCTACCTCTATCCCATGCTTTGTCCTAGCACTATCCCCTCTCGAACCTTGAAATGTCATTTTTCCTAGTTCAAGATCAAGTGCTTTTCTTAACAATGCTTTGTAAGACACGATCCAGGTTCTCGTAGATAATGATCGAAAGTTTTCCATAGGCGAGAAGTCGTCCATGAAGACTTCCATGATTTCTTCTATCATGTCGGAAAAGGTGGACATCATGCACCTTTGGAAAGAGGCGAGGCATTGCATAAGCCAAATGACATGCGTCAGCCGTATGCATATGTCCCGTAGGGGCATGTGAATGTGGTCTTACTCTGGTCGTCGGGATGGATTAGGATTTGATGGTAACCCGAATACCCATCAAGGAAACAAAAGAAAGAGTGTTTGGCTAGCCGTTCCAACATCTCATCGATGAATGTCAACGGAAAGTGGTCTTTCTTTGTGGCCTTGTTATGTTTCTGGTAGACTATACACATTCTCCGCCCCATGACGGTTCGTTGAGGAATAATTTATTGTTACTATTTTTAACGACCGTCATTCCTCCTTTCTTAGGAACTACTTGGATGGGGCTGACCCACTCACTATTAGAAACGGGGTAGATTATGCCCGCGTGCAAGAGTTTTAAGACCTCTTTCTTTACTACTTCTCTCATCGCATTGTTTAGCCTCTTCTGAGGCTCCCTAGAAGGTGTAGCATCGGGTTTGATCGGAATGCAATGTGTGCAAAGAGCGGGACTAATTCCCTTGAGATCTTGTAAGGAGTATCCTAAGACAGAGCGGTGTTTTTCTAAGATGGTGATAAGTTTAGCGGCTTCTTCTTTTGAGAGTTGATCACTAATGATCACTGGGGTCTCTCTATCACCGTTAAGGAAGGCATACTTAAGCCCAGAAGGAAGTGGCTTAAGTTCTATAGAGGGTTTTGGCGGAGGTTCGGATTCAACCAAGTCTAAATGTTTGTCTAAATCAGTTTCTTCTTCTTGGATGAAATCCTTGGCATCTTCTTCTAGATTGGGTTGAGAAGCTTCTAGAAGGGATGCCGACATCATCTCCTCTATAGGGTCGGGTTCGGGTTGTGATTCGACTGAATTAACGTGCCGACGAAAGGAATAGAAAGATTTAAATCCTTCCCGAGGTGATCTTTGAGGCGCCCTTCATGAAATCCTTCAAGGAATCTCATGAGTGGGTGCCCGATTAACAAGTCAATCTCCTATGTCAAAGATGAAGAAATTTAGGAGGATGCTAACTTTGTTAATTGAGATAAACGTTCTGTGCAATCCCGCAACTCTCGACCAATCTTCCTGAAGGTAGCTTTAGAAGTTTATTGGTCGGGGTTAGCGGTTCCTCGCCTAGGAGCGTTAATGCCGAGGATTTGGACATTAAGCTAACTCCTACTGATGGGTGATAGAGGGAATCTACTTCGGTCCTGTTTATAATGCAAGGAATGGATTGAAACAGGAGAGGAGTTTAATGACATCGGGTGACGCCTCGGCCTCCTGCAACCATTCATTGCTCATAATGGACGTGAGCTCCTGAGCAGTCGCCTTGAGGTAGCATGCCTCCAGACGGGTTGGAATGTGGTTATTGGGGGCTCTACGTGCTATAGATCTCTTTTGCACAGGGTGATTCGAGACATTGCCAGAATTGGCAAAAAGATCAGTCTCGACGTTAAGTGGATAATCCAAAGGGTGAATTACTTCTTCCTTTGGAGGGAATTGTGGTTGTGGTTCAGGACTGACAGCTTGGAAGGTGGATAAAGGGGGTTTCGGCTGTCGTGGGTTCATCCCTAGGGGTTCGATCTTCTTCAGGAGCTTCATGATGGTCATCAGTGTAGGGGGTGTTCTCAATAATGATCGCAAGAACATCCTTACATTCACTGATGGGTAGATGAAGGAATGCTCCTTTAGAGGCTATATCAAGGAATTATGCGGAGGTTCGGCTAAGACCGAGATAGAAATGTTGCAGTGTTGGCTCGGTTATAGCTAAATGTGGGCCAGAGGATGCTAAGTCTGTAAGACGTGCCCAGGCTGCACCTAGAGACTCTTTCTCTTCTTGCTTGAAGTTTAGGACTTCTCTAAGAAGACGAGCTACGCGGGAAATGGGGAAGTAGGTTAAACAGAACTTGGCTTGTAGTCTCTCCCATTCTCCTTTCACACTACATACGTAGCGAGTATACCATCGTCGGCTTTTCCGTCAAAGAGAACGAAAATAGCTTCCACTTAAGTGTTACTCGCCTCATCCCTTGGATGTGAATGCTTGAACAAAGTTGTTCGGAATCACGTAGGTGTGTATAAGGATTCTCATCTCCTTCTCCCGAAAAGGGATTCTCTCGAACCATCGCTATGAGACTAGGCGAAGCTCATAGCGAACGGCCAAAATGGCCTGTGATGAACTAGGTGGCTCCAACTCAGCGCCCGATAGAGCAGCGTAATCGAAGAGAGTTGTTTGATCCATTTAGATATGTGTATAAGATTTTAATCAAACAAAGATAACTTAACGATTTTTGCCCTAGTTAAAACAGCTACCGTTCCCTGACAATGGTGCTAGAAAGCTTATTGACACCAGAAGTGGCAAACGGATATACCGCAAGCGTACGGTAGTCAATGTAGCCTTCACCAGAAGTATTCCAGGTATCGTAATTTCCACAGGGAACGTGAAGTGGTTCAACTAGGTTCAAGATCATCAAGTGATGATCAAAGGGTTTAGGATTAGGTGTAGAGAGGCCTATCTAGTATGAATAATCTGGCCACGATATTCTAAGTATACTGAGGTATTTCCTTACTGGGGGCGATAGGCGAAATAGCAGGAGACAGAACCCCTACTAAGGCGGCTACCAGTTTAGCCCTGCTATTAATTGAAAACTTGCCTCCAACACATGCGAGGAATTCTAAACCTTAGCAAAGCCTGTCACTCTTCACTAGGCGTCTACACAGTGCGACAAGGAGCTCACAAGGGTAAGATGTAGTTTAGACACCACTTCTACGCTGATCTTACTACTTGAAGCTTAGCTAAAGCTTCGAGCACTCTAACTAGTAAAGCAATGCGCCAAGTAAAGAAAATAGTATACTCGAATACTAAGCCGGGATATAAAATACTAGAAGGACTCGATGTAAAATTTACAAGAAGATTCGCATCCGCGAGGCGCACCTTGGAGAAGACTCCCGACAGGCCGGGACTTCTCCTTGGAGACTCCTCACTCTTTTCCTTCTATTCTTGTACTATAGATACTAAAGTAGTCTTTCTTCCTAAGATACATACTCTAAAGTGAAGGACTAGGCGGTATTTATAGGGGAGATGGAGTAGGGGCTACTCCAATGCCACGTCATCGATCCGTGTTCTCTCCATCTTTCACCTTTGGATAGACTGACTTCCCAACCGACTTGGATGGAGGGCAGGGGTGCATAAAGCTTGCTTAAGTCGGTGGAGTGAGCTTAGCTTCGGGGCACACACTAGGGGGGTCGGCCGACCCCCTCTATGGCAGGTGGGCCCACTGGGGTGTGTCCCCACCTATCATAGAGTGTGTCCCCGGTGTCGGTTTATTTCTTGGCACGTCGGTTCTTGAGTTGTGGGCCCATGAATCCATGTGCTTTGCTCCTCCAACGATGATTTCAATTATACTTGTGATCTAAGGGTGAGAATTAGCTTGGATGTGCTTCCCCTGGATCAGGCTAGCTTGCCACATGCTGGGCCCACACTATAGGGGTCGGTCGACCCCCTCCATGTGGGTCCAGTGTGTCAGCTTTTGCACACTGCCTCATACTTCCATGAAAGTGATGTTCATATTGTCAACTTGTGTTTCTTGATTATCACCACTTCTTCTCTTTTAGGCTTCTGGATCGTGAAAAGTACCTGCAACCAAATAATGACATGTACATGTGGAACCAAGTTATTTGTATCTATATCTCTAATTGTTTTTGGTTGTTTCTTCCCCGAAATGAGTCTTTAGTTGACGGTTATGTTAGTAGAAAATGGGGTATAATTACGGTCAACAAGACCTCCCACACTTGAGTCTCTGCTCATCCTCGAGTAAAGGTTAGAGAAAAGTAAACAATGATTATGACATATTCGAGATAGTAGTGAACATGAAGTGTTATTCAAGACATAGTTCATGCAAATGGGTTTTGTGGCAGTGTCTAACATACTTCCTTTAGAGGTTGAGAAAAGGAACAATTCTAAAAGCAAAGTCATGTCCCTGTTCCTTATTCTTGGTACTTAGAGTTTTTAAGATATTTTTAAAGAGAAAATACATAGTTCATAATTACTCCTCATTTAGCACTCTCAAGTCGCTCAAGGTATGTGATAATCCTTACCAAGGCATAAAACATTTGCCTCTCTTGTTTCATCCTTCATCTACTAGGTTTATGTGGAGCTTGGTAGGGAAAAACAAGGTAGCATACCTTGCATTGTAAATGTTGTTAAGTCAAAACAAGGATCCAAGGAGAAAAGTCATAATCTGAGATCAAGATGTGCAAGTGTGTGAAAAATGATGAACTTGAATGCTCCTCTATTTGATAATGTTCCTCTCTATTTATTTGAGACCTGGCTAGCATTCTTTTTTTTCACGGACCTTCATGTGTCCATATGTCTTTTTTTCTCTTTCTTTTTGCATAGCCTTGTATCTCTTTTGCTAAGTCATACTTAGAGAGGTATATTTGAATTTTAACACATCGAGCATCTATATATGGTGGAGATAGATATCATGGTTTTGCTTACTTCGGTGTAGAAGCGGCAAGTGTGATATGTGGTATTTGTGGGTGATCTTGATCTCGGGATTATGACACAACTCTCACTAGGGCCAACAAAGTTTTGACAAAACTCATTACAAAAGCAAGTTGCACTCAAGGGTTTGTTTTGATAATGGAGTATATGGCTTTGGTAGGTCTTTTCTTGATAATGAGGAGTGAATGACACTATGGTTTTATTACATTTTCAAAAATAGACTTCTAAGTACCTTGAATAGAAAAAGTGTGAGTCATGAACCAAGAATTATTTCTCTTTTATCAACAACTTAGTCAATATGGTTCCTATATAATATTACCCAAAAAACATGAACATATGCAAGAATTCACTATTGCTCTCTAAAATTGTCATGAATCTTGTCACAATTAATTCGGGATGCAGAATTTTATTTTATTGTTATTAGGAGTGAAGTAAAAAATAGAAAATGAATAAACCGAGAAGAGGAACAAGGGGCAAACCAGACAGAAAGGATGTGGTCAACGAAATGAAGCTAACTGGTGGGCCCAGGGCTCCATGGTGGGGTCGGCCGACCCCACTTGGGCATGGCCACTGCTGCCATTCTACTCCCCTCTCTTTCAAACATGTTCCTGCAACTTTGTTTTCTCGTTGGCCAGCAAAGTAGGGGTCGGCCGACCCCTTACTTGGTTCAAATTTTGTCGTAGCGATGTGCCAGGCCATGTTTAGCATCGTGGGTTCAGTTCCCTGAATTGCAGAAACAAGGAAAACATCAAGCGTAGATGTCCTGCTGGTGGCAACACACCAGCAGGACTAAAAACTTGTTTATTCATAAGGACATTTATTTCTTTAGACAATAACAATTGGAAAACATTTTAAAAGGGAAATCGATTCTTTGTTAATTCAAAGAAAATCTAAATTGTAGGCACCTTTACATGATTAGAAGGGAAATAAACTAAAGGAAATTGAAAAAGGGAAATAAACTAAATGGTGCCTATCTATTCTAAATCTAAGATAACCATGGAGATGGAGGCTTTAAGAGATCCTCCCGCCCTATGGCCTTTGCAACGCGCTTGAGCTTTGCACTGTTGCTAATGTGTAGGTGGCTGAAGTTGTCTTCCAAGTCTAGGTTCTCCATCTTGAGCTCTGACACTGTATCCTCTAAGGCCCTATTCTTATTCCTAAGAATGGAGGTGACGTGCAGCAACTCCTCCATGTCGGTCTTTTCCTCCCGATTATCTTCATATTGGCTTGGAGGGCCGTTGATCGGAGGCGGCTTCATCCTCCGGCGGATAGAAGGGATAGCGGAGGAGTCAAGAGACTCCCACAGCTCCTTCTTCTCCCCGGAGTTGAGAGAAGGGACCAACACCTTCCCTTTCCCTGGTCCACCACCCACGATATGGTGATTCTTCCAGAATGAGGGTGTGGACGAGGTGTAGGACGTAGTGTAGTCTGTGCTCTCGGTGGTGTCCGACGAGATAGTGATGGCGCGTTGGTTTGCGACCATCGGAGCCTTCACCTTCAGTGCCAACTGGCCCGTGGTGGGCCGAATGGGCGTAGTGGAACGAACAGGGGACTTGCCGATCTCCCTTCGTGGAGTGAGAGACCGGCCAGCCGACATGGTGCGCTGGGGTGGCCGGGGGAGGGGGTCGGCCGACCCCTTCTTGGGTCGGGCAACCCCACCGTGGGCCCGCGGCACTCGACGGGTGGAGCCATGGCCGGCGGTTCGGCATTGATGGCCGGTGCGTGTTCCGGACTATCGGTAAGTGGTCATTTTGGCATTGGAGAGTCCGGGACGAGTGGGCAAGTTGTTGTTCTTGTTGGTGGGGGGCCATGGGAAGTGTTTTGATGGCGAGGTAAGAGCTCAATGGAGGTAAGAGGGTGCTGGAGGTGTGAAGGATTGAAGTGGGAGGAAGAAAGAAAGGGGGATTTTATAGGTTTTAGCCAGTGTTTTTTGGCGGAATTCGAAAGATTTTGAAAGGGTGCGTCGGGGGATGTTTGGGCACGGCTCAAAGTTCGCAGGTCAACTTGAACCCCACAAAATGGGGATCGGCCGATCCCCTCCTTTTTGAATTTTGAGTTTAAATTTTTTATCCCGAATTCCCCTCTCTCTCCCCAACGTGGCAATGGTTTGAACCGTGCCAAAATGGGGTCGCCCAATCCCCTCCTTGGGTGTTTGGGACGCTCTCTTTTAGGTTCGAGGCTTCCTTGGTGGGTTTTGAGGTTTTTGGGCCTGGTTGGGCACCTTGAAGGGGTCGGCCGACCTCTTCTTGGGTTGTCCGGGGCCCCCAGCCTTTATTCCGTGAGACTAACCCTATACATCTACTCTAGTGATCAAACAATGCAAGAAAAAAGAAAAGACATGTAAATTTTAGAATTTTATTTAAGTATGAAGTCTACCATGTCAGTTTCTTCTTCCAAAGGTTCATGTTCATGAAAAACTTTAAGACGATGGCCATTTTCCTTAAAGACATTGCCGTCGTCGTCCTGAAGCGTGATAGCTCCATGTGTCACGGCATCAATCACAAGGAATGGACCCTCCCATTTACTTCTCAGTTTTTCATGGCCAAAGAGCTTGACCCTTGAGTTGAACATAAGAACCTTATCCCCAGGTCAGAACTCTTTTTGCTTGATTCGTTTGTCATGCCATTTCTTAGTTCTTTCTTTATAAATTCTGGCATTGTGATAGGCTTTCTTCCTCCATTCTTCCGGTTCTAATATCTGGATTCTCCTATTTATCCCAGCTGAAGGTAGATCCATGTTCCATTTCTTTATTGCCCAGTGTGCTCTATGCTCTAGCTCAACTGGCAGATGGCATGTCTTACCGTATACAAGTTGGTATGGTGTCATACCAATTGGAGTGTTGTCTGCGGTCTTGTATGCCCAAAGTGCATCTGCTAGTTGACTTTTCCATGTTGTTCCCATCTCATTGACAGTCTTTTACAGAATATTCTTGATCTGCTTGTTGGATGTTTCTGCTTGTCCGCTTGTTTGAGGATGATAAGGTGTTCCAATGTTATGCCTTATCCCCACATCTGATAGAAAGCCACGGAATTTCCTATCAATGAAGTGGCTCCCTCCATCGTTGATAACTAATCTTGGGGTGCCAAACCGTGGGAATATTACTTCCTTGAACATCTTCTTTGCGTGTATAGAATCAGCCGATTTGCATGGCATCGCTTCTACCCACTTGGACACATAGTCCACTGCCATCATGATATATTCATAACCTTGAGATGGGGGAAAGGACCCATGTAGTCAGTCCCCCATGCATCAAATAGTTCCACCTGAAGGTTGTTTGTAAGTGGCATTACATCATGGGTGTTGATGTTCCCGTGCTTTTGGCATCTCGCACATCTCTTCATGAAGTTTTTGGTGTCTTCGTACATGGTAGGCCAATAGAATCCACTCTGCCATATCTTGGCATGGGTTCTAAATGCCCCATAGTGGCCTCCATACTCTGCTTCGTGACATTTCTCCATGATCTTGACTGCTTCGTTCATGGGTACGCACCTCCTCAACACACCATCTTGGCAGACCCTATAAAGGTATGGGTCGTCCCGTAGGTGCACCTTGCTATCCTTGGCAAGTTTCTTCTGGTCTACCCCCAGTGGTGCGTAGCCGGCGACTTGGTAGTTGACGATGTTTGAGTACCATAGGTGGGCTATTGAGACCTTGAGGAGTGTGTCATCTCGAAGGTAGTCGTTGATGGGTAGATCCTGTTTATCCTCGATTTGCATTCTAGACAAGTGATCTGCTACCGAGTTTTCTACTCCCTTTTTATCTCTAATTTCTAGATCGAATTCTTAGAGTAGCAGGATCCATCTTATTAATCTTGGTTTAGCATCTTTCTTAGTGAGCAAATACTTTAGAGTAGCGTGATCGGTGTAAACGATAACTTTTGCTCCTACTAAGTAAGATCTAAACTTTTCTATAGCGAAAACCACGGCCAGAAGCTCTTTTTCAGTTGTTGCATAATTTAACTGTGGCCCGGTTAGTGTTTTGCTAGCATAAGATATTGCATGATGTTTCTTATCTTGAGTCTGTCCTAAGACAGCACCCACAGTGTAATCACTAGCATCACACATTATCTCAAAGGGTAGCGACCAATCAGGGGGTTGAATGATTGGCGTAGAGACAAGTGCTTTCTTAAAATAGTAAAAAGAATCTAGGCACTTATCATCAAAGTCAAAGGGTGCATCCTTAGCTAGCAGGTTTGTTAAAGGTCTAGCAATTTGAGAGAAATCTTTTATGAACCTTCTATAAAAACCTGCATGACCAAGGAAACTGCGGACACCCCTAACATTCGTGGGAGGTGGGAGCTATTCTATTACTTCTATTTTAGCTCTATCTACCTCTATCCCATGCTTTGTCCTAGCACTATCCCCTCTCGAACCTTGAAATGTCATTTTTCCTAGTTCAAGATCAAGTGCTTTTCTTAACAATGCTGTAAGACACGATCCAGGTTCTGTAGATAATGATCGAAAGTTTTCCATAGACTGAGAAGTCGTCCATGAAGACTTCCATGATTTCTTCTATCATGTCGGAAAAGGTGGACATCATGCACCTTTGGAAAGAGGCAGAGGCATTGCATAAGCCAAATGACATGCGTCTGTATGCATATGTCCCGTAGGGGCATGTGAATGTGGTCTTACTCTGGTCGTCGGGATGGATTAGGATTTGATGGTAACCCGAATACCCGTCAAGGAAACAAAAGAAAGAGTGTTTGGCTAGCCGTTCCAACATCTCATCGATGAATGTCAACGGAAAGTGGTCTTTCTTTGTGGCCTTGTTATGTTTCTGGTAGACTATACACATTCTCCGCCCCATGACGGTTCGTTGAGGAATAATTTATTGTTACTATTTTTAACGACCGTCATTCCTCCTTTCTTAGGAACTACTTGGACGGGGCTGACCCACTCACTATTAGAAACAGGGTAGATTATGCCCGCGTGCAAGAGTTTTAAGACCTCTTTCTTTACTACTTCTCTCATCGCATTGTTTAGCCTCTTCTGAGGCTCCCTAGAAGGTGTAGCATCGGGTTTGATCGGAATGCAATGTGTGCAAAGAGCGGGACTAATTCCCTTGAGATCTTGTAAGGAGTATCCTAAGACAGAGCGGTGTTTTTCTAAGATGGTGATAAGTTTAGCGGCTTCTTCTTTTGAGAGTTGATCACTAATGATCACTGGGGTCTCTCTATCACCATTAAGGAAGGCATACTTAAGCCCAGAAGGAAGTGGCTTAAGTTCTATAGAGGGTTTTGGCGGAGGTTCGGATTCAACCAAGTCTAAATGTTTGTCTAAATCAGTTTCTTCTTCTTGGATGAAATCCTTGGCATCTTCTTCTAGATTGGGTTGAGAAGCTTCTAGAAGGGATGCCGACATCATCTCCTCTATAGGGTCAGGTTCGGGTTGTGATTCGACTCTGGAATTAACAGCGCTGACGAAAGGAATAGAAAGATTTAAATCCTTCCCGAGGTGATCTTTGAGGCGCCCTTCATGAAATCCTTCAAGGAATCTCATGAGTGGGTGCCCGATTAACAAGTCAATCTCCTATGTCAAAGATGAAGAAATTTAGGAGGATGCTAACTTTGTTAATTGAGATAAACGTTCAGGCAATCCCGCAACTCTCGACCAATCTTCCTGAAGGTAGCTTTAGAAGTTTATTGGTCGGGGTTAGCGGTTCCTCGCCTAGGAGCGTTAATGCCGAGGATTTGGACATTAAGCTAACTCCTACTGATGAGTGATAGAGGGAATCTACTTCGGTCCTGTTTATAATGCAAGGAATGGATTGAAACAGGAGAGGAGTTTAATGACATCGGGTGACGCCTCGGCCTCCTGCAACCATTCATTGCTCATAATGGACGTGAGCTCCTGAGCAGTCGCCTTGAGGTAGCATGCCTCCGACGGGTTGGAATGTGGTTATTGGGGGCTCTACGTGCTATAGATCTCTTTTGCACGGGGGTGATTCGAGACATTGCCGAGAATTGGCAAAAGATCGATCTCGACGTTAAGTGGATAATCCAAAGGGTGAATTACTTCTTCCTTTGGAGGGAATTGTGGTTGTGGTTCAGGGTGACGGCTTGGAAGGTGGATAAAGGGGTTTCGGGTATGCCGTGGGTTCATCCCTAGGGGTTCGATCTTCTTCGGGAGCTTCATGATGGTCATCGGTGTAGGGGTGTTCTCAATAATGATCGCAAGAACATCCTTACATTCAGCGATGGGTAGATGAAGGAATGCTCCTTTAGAGGCTATATCAAGGAATTATGCGGAGGTTCGGCTAAGACCGAGATAGAAATGTTGCAGTGTTGGCTCGGTTATAGCTAAATGTGGCCAGAGGATGCTAAGTCTGTAAGACGTGCCCAGGCTGCACCTAGAGACTCTTTCTCTTCTTGCTTGAAGTTTAGGACTTCTCTAAGAAGACGAGCTACGCGGGAAATGGGGAAGTAGGTTAAACAGAACTTGGCTTGTAGTCTCTCCCATTCTCCTTTCACACTACATACGTAGCGAGTATACCATCGTCTGGCTTTTCCCGTCAAAGAGAACGAAAATAGCTTCCACTTAAGTGTTACTCGCCTCATCCCTTGGATGTGAATGCTTGAACAAAGTTGTTCGGAATCACGTAGGTGTGTATAAGGATTCTCATCTCCTTCTCCCGAAAAGGGATTCTCCTGAACCATCGCTATGAGACTAGGGCGAAGCTCATAGCGAACGGCCAAAATGGCCTGTGATGAACTAGGTGGCTCCAACTCAGCGCCCGATAGAGCAGCGTAATCGAAGAGAGTTGTTTGATCCATTTAGATATGTGTATAAGATTTTAATCAAACAAAGATAACTTAACGATTTTTGCCCTAGTTAAAACAGCTACCGTTCACGACAATGGTGCTAGAAAGCTTATTGACACCGAAGTGGCAAACGGATATACCGCAAGCGTACGGTAGTCAATGTAGCCTTCACCGAAGTATTCCGAGTATCGTAATTTCCACGAGGAACGTGAAGTGGTTCAACTAGGTTCAAGATCATCAAGTGATGATCAAAGGGTTTAGGATTAGGTGTAGAGAGGCCTATCTAGTATGAATAATCGGCCACGATATTCTAAGTATACTGAGGTATTTCCTTACTGGGGGCGATAGGCGAAATAGCAGGAGACAGAACCCCTACTAAGGCGGCTACCAGTTTAGCCCTGCTATTAATTGAAAACTTGCCTCCAACACATGCGAGGAATTCTAAACCTTAGCAAAGCCTGTCACTCTTCACTAGGCGTCTACACAGTGCGACAAGGAGCTCACAAGGGTAAGATGTAGTTTAGACACCACTTCTACGCTGATCTTACTACTTGAAGCTTAGCTAAAGCTTCGAGCACTCTAACTAGTAAAGCAATGCGCCAAGTAAAGAAAATAGTATACTCAGAATACTAAGCCAGGATATAAAATACTAGAAGGACTCAGATGTAAAATTTACAAGAAGATTCGCATCCGCTGAGGCGCACCTTGGAGAAGACTCCCGACAGGCCGGGACTTCTCCTTGGAGACTCCTCACTCTTTTCCTTCTATTCTTGTACTATAGATACTAAAGTAGTCTTTCTTCCTAAGATACATACTCTAAAGTGAAGGACTAGGGGGTATTTATAGGGGAGATGGAGTAGGGGCTACTCCAATGCCACGTCATCGATCTGTGTTCTCTCCATCTTTCACCTTTGGATAGACTGACTTCCCAACCGACTTGGATGGAGGGCAGGGGTGCATAAAGCTTGCTTAAGTCGGTGGAGTGAGCTTAGCTTCGGGGCACACACTAGGGGGGTCGGCCGACCCCCTCTATGGCAGGTGGGCCCACTGGGGTGTGTCCCCACCTGTCATAGAGTGTGTCCCCGGTGTCGGTTTATTTCTTGGCACGTCGGTTCCTGAGTTGTGGGCCCATGAATCCATGTGCTTTGCTCCTCCAACGTTGATTTCAATTATACTTGTGATTTGAGGGTGAGAATTAGCTTGGGTGTGCTTCCCCTGGATCAGGCTAGCTTGCCACATGGTAGGCCCACACTATAGGGGTCGGCCGACCCCCTCCATGTGGGTCCAGTGTGTCAGCTTTTGCACACTGCCTCTTACTTCCACGAAAGTGATGTTCATATTGTCAACTTGTGTTTCTTGATTATCACCACTTCTTCTCTTTTAGGCTTCTGGACCGTGAAAAGTACCTGCAACCAAATAATGACATGTACATGTATTACCAAGTTATTTGTACCTATATCTCTACTTGTTTAGGTTGTTTCTTCCCCGAAATGAGTCTTTAGTTGACGGTTATGTTAGTAGAAAATGGGGTATAATTACCGTCAATAGTGGGGCTATGTGTTTTTCTTTTTATGCAAACTTGCCTGCTGATGCCTATTATACTGGATGATACCTAACGAAAATGGAGATATTTGTGCAATAGTACTATAAGGAATTATAGATTATTTTGCCCTGCTGACACTTCGATACAAATGGCCACATCCAAGTTCCAAGTATATATTTTGAGATCTGTATATTGTGCAATTTTTTTTTACTTTCCTTTTCAATACGTGTGTGCAGTACCAATAAATTTTGGCCTATTAGTGAAACACAGCAACTTAATTCAATTTTTTATTAAGCGTTAGTGCATACAAGGCCTCATCAGACCAGAAATGTTGGGTGGCGTGGGGGAAACGAGAAATGTTGGGTGACGTGGGGGAAACAGTGAGGGGATAGTTGGCTAGTGCTGGGCGGAAGCAATTTTTATTGGAAAAGGAAAAAACTGGTTTGGTGGAAATTATCCTTTCCTTAAATGGAGTGTGCATGCTATAACTCTTGGAGACGGCGCGAAGGGCGACGGCGCGAAGGGAGACAGCGCGAAAGAAAACGCGCGCGCGCGTGACGGGAAGAAAAAAATTCGCGGCAAATCAGCGCTGGGTCCACAATTTTTGGTAAATGCAAAGTTCATTTGCATAACTCTTGGAGATGCCTTTCTTTTCTCCTCCCCATTTGGTTTTCAGACTTGGCAAACTACAACAAATGCAAAGTTAAAATTGCATAACTGTTGGAGATGCTCTAAGGCTATAGCACCCCGTGCAAGCGTTAGTCACTCCCAAAAAAAAATATTTGTGAATGTTATTTTCCAGAAGGCAGATTTAGGAGTAAAAAAGTAGGTCGAAAGAAACTCTTTGCTCTGCAATATTTGGTATAAATATAGGTAGTCAACGAACGGACCAAACAGAAAGGCAGATAGGAGCCCACACTAAAAACACGGAACTATAATAACAATAACAATAACCGTATTATGACAAATACAAAAAGACGGACAAACAGAAAGCAGATAGCCAATAGTAGCCCACAATATGCTACATAGTTGATTTATCATGAAACACATTTTTATGGTGTAAATATTTAGGACTATACTTGTTGATACTCTAATTTAGTAAAATTAAAATAATTTTACTTCTAACTTATCCATTCTTTTAAAGACGGAGGTAGCAAAAGGAGACACGCATGCATGCAATAGCATATGCATGGCATGCATGCAATAGCATATGCATGCTGCCTGGGGTTGCATGTTGAAAGGCTTGCATGCTGCCTTCGACCTCCCAAAGCTGGTGTCAGGCTCGAGACCTGCAGCAGACCGAGACTTAATGTGTACTATAGCACATAGCTGTGCTGCTGAGCCTGCTGCCCACCGCGCGCGCACATGTGAGCTAGCCAGCTATGGCTTACTATTTCATGCACGGGGCGACCGGAGGGGGCCTGTCGGCTGTCCAGGGGCTGACTGGCCTGCTGTCGTCGCCGAGAGGCCCTGTCTTCTGGACGGCCGACAGGCCCCCCGTCGGCCATCGGGCTGCCGACAGGGTGCTAAATTTGCAATTTTTTGGATAACAGCTTCTGAATTCGCAATTAATCATTAGAAAAATATTGTTTTAAAAAATTGATCTAGAGGGCAGCGCAGCAAGTGACGGGAAGCTCCTCTACGCCACCACCGGGAGTGCCACTGCTTCCTCTCCGTCGCGGCTCTTCCCCGACCGTCGCTGGCCGTGCGCAGCCTTCACCAACGATCGTGATGGCCGGATCCTCCTCCAAGCCTTCGGGTGTCTCCGGTTTGTGCACTCCACTCTCCCTGTCTCCCTCTTCTTCCTCTCTCCCTCTCTGTGTAGTGCATGTGCATCTCGCTGTAGGAAGTTGTTGTTGTTCCCCACCTAGATCTACTGCTAGTGATCCTTAATGATTTAACAATGGTATCAGACGCCTATTCTAGACAGTGGATCTAGAGTATGGGGTAGAAAAGAAAACGAATCAAAAGAAGTTGATCCGATTTTCAATCGGATCAAGACAGTGACCCTAACCCTAACTGAGTTTGAATCGGGGATGGGGAGACCTACTTGGTTCCTCTCCCGACCTCCACTGTACACCGGCAGGAGGGACAGAACACGCCACACCGGCGTGCGGCGGACCTGGCGGAGCCGTGAACTCGCCGGAGAGAAGAAGGCCCGCTCGCGGGCACTGGCACCGACGTGGAGCCACTCGACGGCGGTGCGTTCTCCCTCTGGGGAACGTGTTCACCGGCGAGTGTGCCCGCTGCCGGCACTGCTCTTCCTCGCCAGGTCGTCACGGCAGCCGTCGTTGCTGCTTGCGCGGCTAAAAGGGAAGGCGGGGGAGGAGAAGAGAAATGGCTAGAGTTTGGGTGGAGGCCGGCTGCGGCTCTGGTTTTGTTCCAACGAAACTCGCGGTCGGCCGCCGGATTGCACAAAACTCAGATCAACGGCTCCGCGACACTGGACCAAAAATGGCCCAGGCGGGCGAGTGCTTTGTCGGCCCAGGCCCAGGTTGCGGCCTGGGCGGCAAGAAGCACAAGCGCGTGAGCTAGCTAGGCCGCTTCCCAGCGCGCGGTCCTGGGCCGCAGCAGGCCTTTGGGCCAAAAATGACATTGCACAGTAAAAATTTTGTTTTTTATTTTCCAGAAGCTATTGATGCATATTTGAATGAATTTCAATCGAATTTGATGTTCAATTTCTGCACAAAATTTGTCCAATGACATTTTTGTTCTGTGAACAGTAAGGTACCTTTAAGTGCTTGTAAAAAATAGAATTATGATATGATTTATTCATGTTTCCGCTGCGTATTTAAAGATTGTCATTTTCATTATTAAATTCGAACCAACGGGAGAATTTGAATTTGAAAAATGAATATGTTTTCTGATTATTATAATATTGTTATTATTCTGACCAACGTTGATTAATGGCAATATTATGATGTTGTTGATGAATTTTGTCATGCATTAATTCTATTTCTACCCAATAGTGATGTAGAATTATTGTAGAGCAAATTGTACGTTTTATTTTTGACCAACGTTGTTTAGCAATGTGTGTGCAAGAAGAGGAGAGGATCAAGGCCGCCAATGGTAGTACTCTCAATTTTGTGAAAAATAATGAGAGAAAGAATTTAAATGCCAATGCCTCTCCCTCAAAGCAAAAGGGCCAGGATCAAATGCAGCATCAGCCTCAACAGAACAAGATTGTAGTGGACAAAGACCAGTGTGTTTACTGCAAGAAGACAGGTCACTACAAGAAAGATTGTCCTGACTACTTAAAGTATGTCATGAAAATGAGAGGTGAGAACATTATTACGTTCATAAATGAATCCCTATATATACAGTATTCTAAATCTACTTGGTGGATTGACTCAGGGGCAACTATCCATGTTGCTAATTCTTTACACGGATTCCGTTCGATGAGGACTACGCAAAGAAAAGAAAGAAGCATTAAAGTTGCAAATGGAGTCCAAGCAGATCTCGAAGCTGTTGGCGATGTTCCTTGCTGATGTCTTTATTCTTTTACTTAAACATATTTTATTTGTTCCTTCATTACAAAGAAATTTGATTAGTGTGTCATGTTTGGACAATGATGTATTTGATTGCCATTTTGGAGATGGCAAATGTGAGATTTTATGTAATAATGTACGTGTTGGTCTTGCTTTTTAAAAAATAAGATCTTTATTTGTTATCACTTCGTGAAAATGTGAATTCCATATGTGATGTGAAGGAGAACGTATCATCTTCTATGAATGTGAATATGTGTCGTCGAAATTATGGTACTGATGTTTAGGCCATATTTCGAGGGGAGAATGGAGAGACTAGTTAAGAATGAATTTCTTCCTCCATTAGAGTCCTCAGAATTAGAACAATGCATAGAATGTATCAAAGGAAAGTACATAAAGCAAATTAAAAAGAATGCTAAATGAAGAATGGGAATTTTAGAGATAATCCACATAGACATTTGTGGTCTATTTCATGCGAAAAGTGTGGATGGTTATGACTCGTTCATAACATTCACAGATGATTACTTCCATTATGGTTACATTTATCCAATCAAAGAAAGAATCGAAGCATTGGATAAATTTATGGTATTCAAAGCTGAAGTTGAAAATCAACACAACAGAAAGATAAAGTTAGTCTAGTCCGACCGTGGCGGGGAGTGCTATGGTCAGCATACCCCATATGGTCAAGTTCATGGACCTTTTGCAAGGTTTCTAAGGAAAATGGCATAGTCGCCCAGTATTCTACACCGGGTGAACCTCAGCAGAATGGAGTAGCTGAAAGGCGTAATCGTACCCTAATGGATATGGTGCGTAGTATGATGAGTTACTCTAACTACCATTGAGTCTATGGATGGAGGCGCTAAAAACCACCATTCATATTCTAAACAGAGTACCAAGTAAAGCGGTGCCAAAAACACCGTATGAGTTGTGGATAGGTAGAGTTCCCTCACTAAAACATCTACATGTGGGGGAGCCCTACTGAGGCTAAAGTGTTTAACCTAAACATTGGAAAATTAGATCCCAAAATAGTAAGTTTCCACTTTATTGGCTATCTAAAAAGTCAAAAGGTTATCGTTTCTCTTGTCCAGATAGATATACAAAGTTTGTAGAAATGAGACACGTTGTCTTCCTAGAGGATGAAATGATGAGGGGGAGCATGGCAGCTCAAAAAATTGATATTGAGGAGAAGCGGGTGTGTGTGCCCACTCCGATGATTTAGGAACCATTCTTTGAGTTACCTGCTGCTGCTGCACCGACAATGCTAGACATTATGGCGCCAGCACCTGTTGTTATTCCTCCTGCGACAACAATGAATGAAAATGAGGAATTTGTTATTCAGGAACCTATAGAGCCCATTGCCGCAAATGAGGTGGAGCAACAATAGCCTCAATAAGAAATGTGCCAAATGTGGAGGCCCCAAGAAGGTCTCAAAGAATTAAAAGACTAGCTATTACTGATGATTATGAGGTGTATAACACCGAAGAGTTTCATATGGAGGGTGATCCCACCTCCTATGAAGAAGCCATGAGAAGTGCTGACTCATCGAAATGGTTAGAAGCCATGAAAGGTGAAATGAAATCTATGAGTTCCAACGGTGTTTGGGATTTCGAACAAATTCCTAAAGGAGCCAAAACTACCAGCTGTAAATGGGTCTACAAAACAAAATATGACTGCTAAGGGAATGTTGAAAGATATAAAGCATGACTTGTGGCAAAAGGTTTTACGCAAAGAGAAGGGATTCATTACAATGAGATATTTTCTCCAGTTTCATGTAAAGATTCCTTCAGAATAATAATTGGCATTGCGGCACACTACAATTTAGAATTACATCAGATGGATGTAAATACGGCATTCCTAAATGGGGATTTGGAGGAAAACGTTTACATAGCACAACCGAAAGGTTTTGTCGTGGAAGGAAAAGAACGGATGGGATGCCGCCTAAAGAAATCGATTTATGGGTTAAAACAAGCTTCAAGACAATGGTGTTTGAAGTTTGATAGTACCATAAGAAAGTTTGGGTTTAAAGAGAATGTGGAGGACAATTGTGTTTATGTAAAGTTTAAGAATGGAAAGTGCATCTTTGTAATCCTGTATGTGGATGATATCTTGCTTGCAAGTAGTGATGTCAGTCTGCTACAGGAGACAAAGAAGTTTTTGTCCTCACATTTTGATATGAAAGATCTCGGTGAAGCTTCATTCGTTCTAGGGATCGAAATTCATCGAGGTAGAAGTAAAAGGGTATTAGGACTATCACAAAAGGCATACATAGAAAAGATTCTAAAGAAATTTAGTATGCATAAATGTTGTCCGTCACCTGCTCCAATAGTCAAGGGTGACAGATATTGGGATCATCAATGCCCCGAGAACCAGTATGAGCTCAATCAAATGAAAGCGGTTCCATATGCTTCAGCTATTGGAAGCCTACAGTATGCACAAGTGTGTACGCGCCCTGACTTAGCTTTTGTTACGGGGTTGCCTGGCAAATTTCAAAGTAATCCAGGGATAGAACACTGGAGATTGGTCAAGAAAGTCTTGCGATATTTGCAAGATACAAAAGGCCTCATATTGGCGTACTGAAAATCTGATTCTCTCCAAATAGTTGCATACTCAGATTCTGATTGCAGGATTCTGATTATGCAAGAGATAATAGAAAATCCACATCAGGATATGTATTCACTCTAGCAGGGGGAGCCATATCGTGGAAAAGTTCAAAGCAAACCATTACTACATCGTCCACAATGTATGACAAGTTTGTAGCATGTTTTGAGGCGTCAGGGCAGGTGAACTGGCTTAAGAAATTCCTACCTGGTCTGAAGGTGGCTGATAGTATCCATCAACCGCTAAAGTTATATTGCAATAATTATCCAGCAGTACAATATGCTCACAACAATAGGTCAAGTGGTGCTGCCAAACACATTGACATAAAGTACTATGTTGTGAAGGATAAAGTCTGGTATCATGTTATAAGTCTAGAGCATATATGTACGGAAAAGATGCTTGCGGATACGCTTACAAAAGGTTTACCACCCAACGTGTTTAGATAACACGTAGCCGGCATGGGTTTAAGGGAAAGCCTATGATTCCTAGACAGTAAAGGGCCCAAAGTTAAAGTGTCTATTTCAGAACAGAGACATGTATTGTAGCTGTGAAATCTATCAACGAATGACAGGAAGCATGCTCTATGCACTAATCTGTGATGGAATAAGAAAAGTGAAAAGTATTAAAGTATAAAGGTAAAGTATATGTTAAGATCAAGGGGGGAGAATGTTAGAATTGATCACCTTAATGGGCCTTTGATCCACACCCTGATCGGGGGCGTCCAGCCCATCTATGGCTGGAGGGCCCCTGTCACACTGCGCTATAAAGACAGGCGGGGGCCGGCGGCTCTCAGTACGAGGTTCACCGTGAGCCGCATTCCCCACCGACAAAATCCTAACACCGATCTAGAGGGCAGCGCAGCAAGTGAGGGGAGGCTCCTCTGCGCCGCCACTGCACTGCCACCGGGAGCGTCACTGCTTCCTCTCCGCCACGGCTCTTCCCTGACCGTCGCTGCCCGTGCGCAGCCTCCGCCAATGATCGTGATGGCCGGATCCTCCTTCAAGCCTTCGGATGTCCCCTCTGGTCTATGCACTCCACTTTCCCTGTCTCCCTCTTCTTCCTCTCTCCCTCTCTGTGTAGTGCATGTGCATTTCGCTGCATCCTATGTTCTTGTTGTTCCCCACCTGGATCTACTGCTAGTGATCCTTAATGATCTAACAAAGAACACAATTTTGATCCCTTGCATTGATGCCTAATCTAATTTTCTGTTGGGGTTATGGTTAGATTGATGTCACCTGATGAGAATTTATCGTATTAAGTCATGATCCATAATCTGTAGTTAGCACTTTTGCCTATTTGTGGAACATAACTACATAGGCGCTATTAGTAATTTGTTCAGTTCGTGTCCACAGATTCAGATTTCTATTCTCACGCTTGTTATTTGTATTGTTGCAGGGGTCTCTGCTTGATCAGAAGCCAGAGAATGCCGCAGCCACGATTAAACTCCTTTACAAGGTTTGGCACAGGATTATTATTGTCATCAGACCTGTATTCCTAAAATACTAGATGTTTTTTCCTTAGTCTGAATATCCTGCTGCACCTATGCTGGCCATGCTGCTCAAGCATTTCAAACTCCAGCTATTTGTTTGGCGTTTTGAATGTTATAAAACAATACATTTCACTAACAGAGTCCTTAAGCTAAAATAGTTTGGTAGAGATGATTTTTACATATAAAACGTTCAATTGGCATGTTCACCTGATGAGAATCTATGGTTGGGCGCAGCATTTGCCTGGTCAGAAGAGAACATTTGTGAAAGATGAACTCGAGAAACTTATTGCTGGATGGCCTGCCGAGGTGGTAAAAAGGCAGAAGAAAGATAATAGGAAGGTGAGAGCAACTTTTGCTGCCTTTCAAAACTGCTGAGCACTCCGTGTTCCTTTTATATGTTTGTTGATTTCTTTCCTTCTCCTCTGGATATGCCACTTTATTCTCGGGGTAGGCTATTTTGATCTACTGTCATTGTCCTTTTCTTATTTGAACAGGATTCCACAACTGACTGAGTTTTCTGTTGTCAAAAAAAAATTCTTTCCTTCCCCTCTGGATATGCCACTTTATTCTCGGGATAGGCTATCTTGATCTACTGTCATTGTCCTTTTCTTATTTGAACTGGATTCCACAACTGACTGAGTTTTCTGTTGTAAAAAAAAAAAAAAAAAAAAAAAAAGCCCTAACTGAGCTTTCCAGGACTGAGCTGGCAGAACCTAACTGCAGCTTGCTCCGGCCACTTTACCATCTCAGTGACATAATAGAGCACACATGGGCCATAAGATCAATTGGACGGCATATCTGTGCCATGTGTATTTCAGTTCTAAAATAGTGAAATTCGTGCCCGCCCACAGTACGAACTACAAACATGTTTGGAGTTGTAGTGCTGAATTTCATGCTTTCATCCTAAAGAAATGGCACGAAACTCCAACATTTGCAAATTATGGAATTTCCCAGTTTAATATGTCGATTAGTCTAATCAATTTTGCGGAACTGAATTCTGTCATGCATTGAACGTGAAGGAAACAGTATATATTCAGAAAAAAGCATATTGATCTCAGTTAAATTTTATAAAAAAAGTCTGGGTTTTGTTTTGAAAAACATATTAGTTTTCTAATTCCCTTAAACTCTACCAAGATCTTTGCAAGTTTACTGAGATGAGAAAAGCTTAAGACAATTGTTGTTTGAGGGGCACTTTTGCTTCCTGGGTAGTGACAATTGTTGGTATCACTCAATGTGATGGGTAGTATCACAATTCCAGCATGTTTGTACTTATGAAAATAAGCACTTCTGTTCTATTATATCATCCTCTTTCTAAAACAATTTAGATCACGAGAAACTCTACGTGAAAATAAGCACTTCGGATTGATTTTTCCCCTTCAAATGATTGATTTTTTCAGAAGGAAAACTAGGCTAATAGAAGACAGACTGCTACTATTTATACATAAAACTGCTATGATTACATATCTGTAATTGGACAACGAGGACTGAAATGATAGTTTCTTCGTTTTTATTTTTTTGGTTGTTCATTCAACACTTCATATTTGATAGATTTGGTCAAGTGCCATCCATGTTTAAGTAAGTAAGCAAGCACCAATACAATCTTCTCTTGCTATCAGTTTCACAAGAGACTTGAACTAAGGTTATGAGACCTTTTACCATACTTGAAATTGCTTCTCATTGCCTCCACTTAATTTTGTATTTGGCTAATTTAATTGGTTTAAGGGTAGTATGGTAATCAGGTCTGTCAGCCCTCTGAAGGGGTCACGCCTCCCCCACCTTCTCCCCCACCAAATCCCACGCCCTCTCTCCCTCGATCTCGTCGGCGGCGGCGCCGGTCTACCCTCGCCTGCCATGCTCCACCACCCGCCGCCTCGCCCTCGCTCATCGCGGCGACCGTCTGTCCTCGGCCCCGCACCGCAACGCCGTTCATGTGGACCTCTAGATTCCGTCGTGGCTGCCGACGTCTGCCGCATCGCGAACCTCCACCCTGTGCCGATGTCCATCGTGTCTGGGTCCCCGACCTCCACCGCGGCCATCGGCGTCCTCGGCATCAGGATCCCGTCCTCTGCCGCCGCGGCCGACGATGTCGTCTGCATCAGGACTCTCGCCTCCACCGACACTACCCTATCGCCTCCTCACATCCAGGTATAATGTATGCACTTCCCCATAGCACGTCCATACACGTTGCTTGCGTTGTTGCTTATCTCTAACAAGATCGAAATTCAGTCAGCTGCTGCCTCTACTATGGTAATGTCACTGTCTTCGGGAGGCAATTGGTTCTAGGATCACTATAACACGACCCACCTTTGCCGACACTTTTAATTGTTGGCAAAAGGTACCTTTCCCGACAGATAACCTGCCACCGAAAGCTTTGCCGACAGTTTTCAAACAGTCGCGTTAGATGCAGTCGGTGAAAGTTTTGCCGACAGTTAATAGAATCGCCGACACTTCTGATGTAGCCAAATGGTATACCAACGCCGACAGTTAAAACCTTTGCCGACAGTCAAACCTTTCCCGATAGTTAAGACCTACGCCGACAGTTAGACCCTTTCCCGACAGTTTATATGTTGGCGAAACCATTTCGGAGGCATTTTATGAAACATGCCCTCATCAACAATGAAACTGTTGGCAAAACTATATAGCAAATATAGATACAAATAAAAAATAATTTGACAAATCCACTTTTGTCCATATGGAAGGCATCACAATAAACAAATCCACAAGATATTATAGAAATAATATATTAGATCTTCCATACATACATCGACTGGACATAGAGCAAGTCAAGTGATCTGATTGTCAGTACATAGAGCCATGCATATACATGTCCAGAATATAGATGAGCCACTAGCAGATACAAGTCTTGTGCTAACTCATTATGGCTAAGGCCTAAAGCTAAGAGATCGATAGATCATGACTTGGGCACAAAACTAACATTAAACACTTCTATGTGTTTGGTCTACATGGAAGTATGTGCAGAACAACAATTCATATCTTACTGCAGCAATTCTAGGACACTTCGGAATACTCCTTTCTTTTCCCACAAATGTGGCATGTTTGGCTGAGCTTGTTATGCAGTCACAAATCAAAACAGTCCAAACAAGCTTGCTGCGCCGGGGAAGGCACCGGGGACGGCAGCGAACTTCAGCTTGGCAAGGAATCGAACAAGGGCGCCACCAGATGCGTGTGTGATGGCGAATCTTGGGGCTGGCGAAGCAGGTGACGGCCGTTGGCTGTTGAGGCGTCGGCGGCGAGTCCCGGTGGATGTGGCTGTGTGCGTGGTGCTGTCAGGGGCTGGGGTAGCGGACCTGCCACCAACGACGACCGCAGGTGGTGGTAGGGGCTGGAATGGGGGCGGCCGGTAGAGGCTGGCATGGTTAGGGTTCCGGCGGGCGGCGGGCGGCGGCGCTGTGCAGGAGGACGGCAGAGGGCGCAGGCGTCGGAGGCAGCGGCGGCGAGGCTTGGCGTGGGAGGCTAGGTGGCGGCGGCGCGGCTTGGCCTGGGAAGCTCGGCGGCGGCGAAGCTGCTTCGCGTGGGAGGCGGCAGCAGTGGGCGCACGCACCGGGCCCTTTTCTTTTCTTTTCGGGTGCTGCAGGCGAGAGGGTGAGAGAGGGGAGTATATTGGGAGGTTTTTTTTCTTTCATTTACCCAGTTCCCGCTATGGATCCATTTGGCTCGCAAAAAGCCTTTTCCCCTCCCGCGCGTGCATCTTTTGTGAAAAGAACTGGATGTGGGGTAGTACACTTGCATACATACTTTTGCCGACACTTCGATAGTTGGCTCAGTTAGGCTACGCCGACACTTAGTGTGTCAACAAATTTTTGCCGACAGTTTTACAGTCCCCAGACAAATCCCGACAGTTTATATGTAGCCATAGGACACCATTGCCGACAGAACATATGAGATTAAAAGGTTGTACCATTGCCAACAGATAATGTGTAGTTCAAACCGACCCTTTGCCAACACATAACTGTAGGCAGTTGTGTGTCATGGTGTAGTGGATTATGATTCTACTAGAGGATTCTTGTTCTAATTGGAATTAGAAACTCGTGTATCTGAAAAAGTTTGATTTTTTTTAGTTAATTTCCTATATCTTTAATCTGTATCCTTTTAATTGCTTAATGCTTCCTTATTTTAGGCAAATAGTTAATTGTAGTGAACACAGTAAAGTCTATTCTTTGGCTTGCATCGCTACCAAAAGGGGACTGGGCAATCTGATTTTTTTTTTGGCACGGCAAACATAGATAGTGACTGAATTCTTTTGACAGGGCAAGCTGAACAATGTCCATCTGATTTTTTTGGCATGGAAAACATAGATAGTGACTGCATTTTTATGAAACTACTAACAGCTTGCATTTTTTTTGGCAGGTTTGAGCAGCATACACTTTCAGCAGATTGCAAGTATATGTCTAATGTAGAAAGAAAATACTAACATTACTACCTTGGTGATAGGATGATCCTCAGACACTCCCAAGGTCTATATTTATGTGAGCATGTATATTAGTCAAGTAGATCAAGGAAAGCAGGGATGATGTTCAGGCAAGCAATCTCAGAAAATGTCAATGGTCAGATGACAGCTTTGTGAATGGCAGAAGCTAAAAGACCAGCAAACAAAGTAGCACAAGACCGCTTCTGAAGAGGGTGACAGTCAGCAAACAAAGTAGCACAAGACCGCTTCTGAAGAGGGTGACAGTTAATTTACTACCTGATGTTAATTTAGCAGCGAATTCAGTTGTATACTAGTATGGTCGATCCTTTTTTACCCTTTCAATCCTTTTTCAAGATAATCAAACCTGTACGCATGTTTGAAATCTCCACTTGGTCTATGTGTATGAATGAGCGAAGTGTACATATGTTACTTAATTCAAATTGGTCTTATGCTTGGCGAAGAAGTGTGCCCAACGTATTGCTACAAACGAGTCTAATTTTATTTTTGGGGCTCTAAATGAATTTAAATGAAGAACTTGTCAATTACAAAGTTTTATAACTTTTTGAGATCTACAATTTTTGTTTTGGTTGTTTCTCCATCTGAGATCGTTTGTAAAATTTGAGAAAGTTCAAACGTACTTTTCCTTGACAAGATGATTTCAAATCAATAATTTGTCAACTACAAAGTTATATAACTTTTTATTTGGTTGTTTCTCCATCCGAGTTGTAAAATTTGAGAAAGTTCAAACGTACTTTTCCTTGACAAGATGATTTCAAATCAATAATTTGTCAACTACAAAGTTATATAACTTTTTAAGATCCATGTCTCTTATTTTGGTTGTTTTTCCGTCCGATATCATTAGAAAAATTTGAATTTTAAATTTTAGGAAATTCAAATATATGTTTTCATAACAAGATGATTTCAAATCATAAAGTTGCCAACTAAAGTTTCGTAACTTTTCAATATCTACAACTATTATTTAAGTTATTTATTCATCCGATAAAACAGTAGTGTCATTGTTTACAAATTTTACATCTCTCATGGTTCCATAGGGTTCCATAAAGAGAGATGTAAAATTTGTGAATAATGCTATTTTCACTTTATCGTATCAAAAAATTACCAAAATAACAAGTATACATCTTTAGAAGTTCTACAACTTTTATGTTCATGACTTCTTTAGCCGAAATCAATTGATGTTTCAAAATGTTATTTAAAGTTGTCATTTTTAAAATTCAAATTTTGAAATGTTTACATGAAAATATGACCAAAATAATAGCAATAAGAACATAACATCTTGATAGACCATGATTTTAGAAAACCTTAGGGGAAAAAACCATCACATTCCGAGTTAGTATGAGAGAGAAAGACTAGTTACAAATTTTAGCCATGAATTAAAAAGAGAAATTAGTGTTCTTCACCAATTTCAGCCACAGATTAAAAACCAACAAGACAAATTGCATTTATAAAGTTACCTTAATACCCTTGATTAGAAAAAAGAACTACAAAAACGCAATTAGCCATCTTTTATTTGGCATCGCCTCCCACCTTAGTTTTGGAGGCGATGGGAAGCGATTTAGCGCATATGGCCCACCGGTCATAGACACAACAATCGCCTCCCATCGCCTTTCTCCCATCGCCTCCCATCGCCTTTGGCCTTCCTGGCCGTCGGATCGGTCGCTGTGAGCCGTTGAAATTCTCCACAAGTATTGTAAAAAATCTCTAAGGTTATTCAGGACTGCATGCTAGGTTCAATGATTTACAAATTCTTGTTGCAGAGCTAACAATTAAAATAACAAACTCTTGTGCAGAGCTAACCATAAAAGCAAATAGCAAGCAGAGTTACCGTTAAAGCAAGGAATTCCTCTGCAGAGCTTACCGTTAAATCAAGCAGCAAGGTCGTGCTTCAACAAATTTCTGTGCAGAGCTGACAGTTAAAAGCAAGGAACAAGGCTTCTCCAATATATTGTCTCCCCACCAAGCCGAGGTGCTTGTGTCTCCCCACCTAGCCAGTGACCCGCATACTGGTTGATGCTGTGTTTTATAGTTGTTCATGCATGTATTGTTGAATGGATGGTCTCATAATTAAGTTAAATAACTATCTGATTGTATTTAAATTATATCCATGAGAGTATTATATTAATTGGGTAACATGAAGATCTACTTAGACAATTGCTCTTTTTCGCCATGTAGATTGCTTAAGTTTCTTTTCCTATATATAAAACAATGAAATCCAATGTCTCACGATAGTATCGCCAAAATTAATAACATTTTATTATTGGTTGATGTGCAGTTGTTTCACCAAATTAAAGTCACATCAATAGTCTGGTCATAGATGGATCCATCTGAAAACAGCAATCCTCGTACTCCATTTGAAGACCTGTCAAACACTACCAATCAAGAGCCACATACTAAAACACGTAAGATGGAGTTGCAAAAAGCCTGACGTGCAACAATGTCTGAAGAGAAATGAAATGAAATAATTAGGAAACATCAAGAGGCACGACAATGAAAAAGGCGCACTCTATGCAACCCGAGTCATCGACAGGTGATGTTGAAAAAAAATGAAAAAAATGACTTTCTATGCTGTATTACACCACATTTCTTATATGGTGATGGAACAATTTGTAGGTGATGCTATATAAAACAAGGAAAATGAGGATCCTGATGAAAGTGGTGATTGGCTCCATAGATGCTTTATTACACCACATTTCTTATATGATGATGGAACAATTTGTAGGTGATGCTATATTAAACAAGGAAAATGAGGATCCTGATGAAAGTGGTGATTGGCTCCATAGGAACAATTCATATCAGCCCCATTATGTTGATGTTGAGAACATATCCACTCAAATACTAGGTGTTGTTTCTTTAACTTGTTAGTTGAGGAACCTAAATATTGGATCATGCATATTGTGCATTATGCTTTCGATAATTAAATTATAAAACTTCTATATTTCAACAAGAAAATAATCGTTCTAATTGATGTTTGGGTTGTAACTTTAGGTCAAAGAACTACTTCCTCTCTTGATGACCCACATAGTCAAAGAAAAAAAAAGATGCATGTACAGCCAGGACTGATATAAAAATCTGACACCCGAACAAAGGAAATCCAAGCTTGAACGCCAAAAGTTGCATGATGTGATGGCGTGATGCCTGGGCGACTTGGGGCAAATACAGACTATAAAAGAAGAGGTAGGGAGTTGCATGCCAGCACTCTTTACCATGAGCCCATCACCATGCAAAACCCACTATATGTTCATGACGTTGTGTGGCCTACTGCAGAATCATGTAGGCCTGATAAATCCATAGTAAACCCACTATGATCGCTATAGCACACAATGCTAAGTCACTACTCTCGAAGCTAGTGAGCTCTCAAAGACTAACTAAAGAGCTATACTAACAAAGCTACACAAGCAGGAAAACTATCTCTCAAAACTAACTACACTAAAGAGCTTAGCTAACTAGAAATGTAAGTACAAGAGAGGTAGGAGGTTTATACCAATGCCAGGCAAGAGAGATGATCCAATCACAATACCAATCACCAAGAAAGCCAAGGGAGACAAAAATTGACACGTCGATTTTCTCCCAAGGTTCACTTGCTTGCCGGCAAGCTAGTTCCCATTGTGTCGACCAACACTTGGTGGTTCAGCGGTTTAATAGGCGTTTCACAAACTAACCACCACCAGGCGCCGCAAGAACCTACCACAGGTAGCTCAATGACACGAGAAATTTACCAGAGTTGCCTTTGGTGCTCCGGCGGGGAAGGCACAACACCTCTCACGATTAACCGGGAGATGGCCAAGAACAATCACCACTCTTGCCAATCCTCCTCCAAGCTCCAAGCTGGCTAGGTGGTGGCAATCACCAAGAGTAATAAGAAATCCAATAGAAAGAACGATCCCCAACTGCCACTAGATGCAATCACACAGGCAAATGCACTTGGATCACTCAATCTTAATTTGATTTCCCAAACAAGCAAGGGAGATGAGTGGGATGGAGTATGCTCAGCTCAAAGGGAGGTCGAATGTATCAAAATGCTAGGAGGGATGCCCAAGAGTCAGTCAACACATATTTATAAGCCTCCCTCAATCCAACTTGCCGTTACCCCTTCTTTGGGCTGAATTCGGGGCGATCGGACATGCTGGTCCTGGCCGACCGGACGCGCCACCAGCATTCGGTCGCCGGACCCTGTCCACTTGTCCCCCGTGATTCAACCGCAGCCATCGGATCTTGATGGTAACGTTAGCTCGATGGTCAATTTTGTTGGACAGGACGTGCCTCTCCTAAGTGACTGAAGTCGCACCCCTCAGCATCCGGTCGTTTCTAGTAGGCATCCAAAGAGCATTTTTGATAACCGGACACGTCCGATCAGGGTCGATCGGACGCACCCGGCATCTGGTCACTCATCCGCAGCTCTCCCATGTGCCAACACCTTCTAACTGGTTGCGGCGCCTGAGGCCCCAGCGCATTCGTCCGTGCCCGCCACCAGAGTCCGGTCGCAGCCCCAGAATAGCCGTGTCTAGGTCATGTTGACCGGATGCATCCGGTCATCCCGAGGACTGCATCCGGTCACGTGAACGTGACCTTTTTCAACTCCATTCTCTTCACCCTTTCCAACTTGCCAACCACAAAGTGTCTCAACATTGTGCATGTGTGTTAACATTTTCCAAAGCATTTTGCAAGGGTTAGAAGTTAGCACACTAGATCCTAATGCATATGATTTAATGACATCACCTAGTGGCGCTTGATAACCACAATTACTGTGAATTGCCCCCTCTTAATTGTATGGCTATCGATCCTAAGTCACTCACACCCTCAAAGGTGTCTTGAGTGTAAAACAAAAATGCCCCCTATAGGTTATAACTTTGCTTTGAGCCCATTTTTGTTTTTCTCTTTCTTGTTTTCCAAATGTAGAGCACTTGATCATCTCTTTTGGTCATCATCATGCATCCATCATGATCATCATCAAGCTCCACTACTTGGATTGGACCACTTTATCTAATTCACACACTTAGTTCAAAGGTTAGTCCTAGGGTTTCATCAATTATCCAAAACTAAACTTGGGCTTTCAGTAGCATGCTGAAAAACAGGTTTTTCTACCTCGCATGCCTTATGCCCATCTTGCCATGAAATGTTCCCTTTCCAATTTAAGAGAAAGCAGTTTCCTATTCAACTCAGCTTCGCAATGACCTTTAACAAGGCATAGGGGCAGACTATCCCTAACATTAGGGTGTACTTACCAGAACCAGCGTTCTCGCACGACCAATTGTAAGTAGCACTATCAAGAGCCATGGCAAGATCTAACATTATGATCTTGGCCTTGCCGGCTATTGAGAAGGACGTGAACAAGGGCAAGGGAAAGGGAAAGGGGAAAGGAAAGAAGAAACTGGCAAAGGGTATATTCACAAAGAATATCGTATATAAAGAGGTTCTAACTCCATATAAAAGAGGTAATATCTCGCGTTGATACATTTTTTTTTTCAAGATAGTCAACAGTACTTTAGCTTCAAATATTAACAAACAATTTATATGTAGGATACTTCCAACAGAGCTTGGAGAACTACATGTAGGATACTTCCAACAGAGCTTGCACAAGTGACTGCTTGACTGTTGGTGCTTGCCAAGTCAATACCCTTAGGATGTTGTTAAGAAATGTGGCACTTTTGTCAGAGGATATACTTAGGACAAAATTACTTCTCTTAATTTCACCCATGATCTCCCCTCTTAGTTTCACCCAATGTATTATCTTAGGTGTGTCATAGACAAGAAGTGATACAATAGCTATATAGTCGTAGTGAACTAGGTTCTTACGGTATGAACTTGATCGTTTCAGTTTCATATCAAAACTTGAGTTATATTTTAATTGTCTATCGTTCATGAAGATTTATGTAATATTGATGTTCTCAACATCACGCTCGCAATAAAAAAGTAACAGTACGGCACACGTTCATACATATATTATCTTGGTATTATTTTTCTGTTGCAATGCACGAGCATTTACCTACTTTTTTTTAGAATGCATTTACCTATATATGCCGGGCAACCAGATCTTTTTTTTTAAAAAACCGCCTGCTTTCGAACACGTGGGACCAAGTTGTGGTTCCTTGTCGTTGGCAAATGTCAATGCTTTGAAATTTCATTGCCGCTACGAAAGGAAGTTTCCCTGTGCCTTCTTGCATTGTCGCTGTGCAGGTGTGCCGTTGCAACTTGCAAGCAAGTCTCTTTCACGCTATTAATTAATCAACGTCCGTTGCATTGCATTTTATTTGTTGAGTCAACTACCAAGACACCGTATACCTGACAGACAGGGAAGCTACCAATAAATACCTTCAGCAGCTAGCTCGATCTGCGTCCTGGACCGCGCGCAAAAGCTCTATTTAATTTGTCTAGAAATTCATAACTGCAGGATACGATCGAGTGGCAGGCGTAGATCAAACAAAACCAAGCGAGCTAGCCAATCATGAAGATGTTCGAGGAGCCTCCAGCGGAGATCTCTCGCGACGCCCACCCCGCGCACACGCTGACGCTGGTGACCACCGACGGCCCGCCGTTCCGGTGCGACGGGTGCAAGGAGCCCGCCAGCGGCAAGGGGCAGCGGTACAGGTGCGACGGCTGCGACTTCGACCTCCACGTGGACTGCGCCCTGGCGGAGCCCACTCTGAAGCACCCCCTGTTCGGCGACGGCCTCGAGTTCGAGCTCCTCCGTGAGGCGCCACCGCCCGTCGGCAAGACGTTCTGCAACGCCTGCGGGTTCAGGGCGCTCGGCCTCGTCTACCACTGCTTCGACAAGGACCTGGACATCCACCCGACCTGCGCGGCACTGAAGATGCAGAGCGCCTTCCAGGGTGGCCATCTGGTCCAGCTCTGCTGGGAGGCCAACCACCACTGCGTCGTCTGCAGCTGCGACAAGGGGCGCCAGCAAAGCTCCTCCTCCGGCGCCGGCAAGAAGTTCTGGGCGTACCGCTGGGACTACGGCGGCACGCACGGGTACCTGCACGTGGCGTGCATGAAGAAGATTGCTTTTCAGAGCTGGAAGCAGGCTTACTAGGTCAGCATCGGCGGCGGTCTTGTGGATGCGAGCGTGCCGACGATGACGGCCGTGCTGCACAAGAAGCTTACCGGCGAGAAGAATACGGGCGGCGTTAATATGGGCATCTCTCTCGGTTTTGATATGCTCTCTCTGTCATGAAATATAATGTATTTTCAGGTATCCAAAATTAAACTTTCCTAAATTTAATGAAGTTTATAGAGCATTAGTATAGAAAACATTTTTTGGCATGCCATAGGTTAGTCATGCCATAATTTTTTTGGCAGCTGTTTACTTTGATGCCATAACTTTGGCATATCACTCTCTTAGCACACTGTCTCATATCCAATAGACTCATCTTTTGCCAAATTATGACAAGTGTGGCTTCGATTTTGCTCGCTACACTTTGTGTGGGGCAGCCACAGTTTGCCGAAAGTAAGTTGTGGCAAACTATGGCACCAACCAAATAGATGCTTAGTGGCAGCATTTTTTAATTTCCGCTAGCGGTTTTGTGAACCGCCGGTGTGAAAGACCACTGGAAATGGTAGTATTTTCACTAGCATCACTTTGAGAAACATTTACATTGGCGGTTCTCTTAAACCCGGCGCCTGTCTAAATGGGTGATTTGTACTAGCAGTATCCTTTGGAAATCCGCCGGCGGAGATGTATCTTACAGGTGGTTCCTACCCATGGGTAGTAGCATTTGTTCTTTATGAACCGCTAGTGGAAAAAGTCCTTAGCATCGACAAAAATCATTTTGGTATTAGTAGAGGTGAGTAGTAGCGTCTACTTAAATTGAAAAGATAAATTATGACAATACATTTCATAATGTATCGTTTAATATCATAAATATTATTGTTTTTTCATAACCTTAGCATGGTTTGACTTTGGACAACTTAAAATTTACTCCATTCCAAATTGTAAGTCATGTAGGTATTTCCTAACACATAAATTTTACTAGGAAGACATTAGAAACACAATCGAGGGTCAAATTATAACAATCCTTTTGGATGTGGATGGAATTTGATCACAATACTTGACTGACTTACATAGACTAGGCGCCCCTAAGTGTATGAATACATATAGCAAACTGCAAGGCATATGCATAACTAGACTTTCAAGTCAAGACCCAGGGTTTAAACTATATAATGCACCAAGATAGCACAAAAAATAAAGAAATGACAGCACCAAAATAAATTGACACCAATTAAAGGTTTTTTTTTTTGAATCCTTGAATATCTTTGAGGACTTTATTTTTCTTACAATGAGACTACACACAATATAAAATTGCAATCTTATCAGTCTCAAAATCACAGACCATAGGACGGCCTCCCCTTAGATGTGTGCATACAAGTATTGAATCACTTGTAGGAGACATGCACTTGACTTTAAGATCAAAAAATATCACTTTAATGTGAATGCCACTTGTAGGCGATGATTGGAGGATGATGCCTGTGATTTGGACTTTGGCACACAGAAGGTATTAAATAAAGAACTTGTGACTTCTTTCTACGCTAGTAAACTATGTAGATTGCTCATGGGTTAGAGAGAAGCACAAGCAACCTACCATATGAACTACCTAGTGAATGCATGATGGAATTTAAATATGTCCATGCAATTCTAGATATGAAAAAGAAAGCAACTGGTTGCTAATTGAAAATTGCATGAATTTAAATCTAATTGTCTAAGCATGGGGGTGGGGAATTTGGCTCCATGATCTTCACAAACTATGCTTGGAATTTGGCTTGATTTGATATGATGTACCCCCATGGTATACACCCTTCGTATGCCAAGTCTCCAAATTCTCTGAGTCCCTTGGACGGAACCCATACCTTTTGGTGCTCTTCATGGTTGAGATTATTTTCTTAGGCATCAAATTGCCTTGGTTCACTTCCTTGTGTCTTGCTTGTTGACTTTGTGAGCAACCACTTTGTCTTCTTTTTGTTTGAGCAAATATGGGTTGGTTCTCTTCTTGTCAACCTTGTTAGTGTAGGTGTTGGAGAGTAAGCTTCCCTTATGATCAACCCCTTTCTTCTTCTCCCCCTTTATTTACCTTGCACTCAAAAGACTTGTGGTGTTCTTGGTGGCATGGGTAGAAATTCATGGTTGCTCCCTCACCATGCTTCTTCACCTTGGTGTGATTATCTTGTTGAGGTTGAACTTGCTTCTCCTTGCCTTTCAATGTGATCAAGTCCTTAGTGAGGTTGTCCACTTCTTGCTTGAGGAGCTCATTTCCCATAGAAACTTCATCATTGCATGATTCTACAATCATTTTATCAAGACAATACTTGTGTCAATGAGGTGAGTCTAAATCAATGCAAGAACTAGAGGCATCCTTTCAACATAGAATAGAGAAACTTTAGGTGTGTTTTTAGTGGGTTGCCGGCACTAGCTTCTAATTGTTCAATTTTTAGCTATCTCAATATTTAAATTCATAATTGTATCAAATTTGCATGCTAGTTCTTTACAAATAGATATTGAGCTAGACAAAAATTATTTTAGTAATTCGATTTTACCTTGTTGCTTAGTGCAAGTTTTCTCAAATTGGTGCACCATGTAAGATATTCACGTGCGGGAGGAGAGTCAGCATCATTTACATCGCTCTTGCTTCCGCTCTCACCATTACCTTTTGCCATGAGGCATTTGTGGGAAGAGCCGAAGATATTCATGAAGACTTGTGGTGGCACTCTTGTGATGGGATTCTTCCTCGCTTGAGGTGTCATCCCATGTCTTGATTGTTTTGATGGCTTGTCCTTTTGATCTCCCCAATGGTTATGATTATAATGTAGAGCTCCCACGTATATGGAGTCCATATAGAAAACAGAATAGGATTATGATTCCTCCTCTTCTTTTATTCTAGATTCCTTTTCCTCTTGCATTCAATGCTATTTGTAAAAATATGGCCACACAATTTGATACCCATGTTTCTCTCTCTTCTATTCCACGTAAAAGAATCGAGCCACGAAAATATTTTTCCGAGGGAAAAAAGAATCATTTCTCTCATCATCCTAATATAAAACATATAATTAAGGTGAAACTATTGGACCTTAGCTGATTATGTGAAAAAGGCTGCTTGTTTATTTCTTAAAAAGTGTTGTAGAATCTTCGATGCTTTGAAATTCATGCTGCTACATTTTCACTTGCATACAATTACTAGTTTACTTTTTTGTTGATCTCTACTTGTGTTTTACTTAGGGAAAGGATTGTGCCACCAAGTCCCTGGCGCCAATTGGCATGTTAGATTTCAATCATAATTTTGTAGCCACTGGTTTCCATTCATTATTATTCATGTTTGGGTTATGCTTGGGCCTTTTGTATATTGGGATGCTCTATAATCATATGGTTCCAAATGTAATGCAATTTTGTGTCCATCTCAAAGCAAAGTATTGAGGTTAACTTCTCTACAGTGGAGAATTGCATAGCTCATCATATCTTAAACTTTGCATAAATTAGTCCAGTGTTGTTCTTAATTTAATAAAAAAATGATGTTGTATGTAATTATTGATTTAGAAGTAAAAAAGTATTCCTTTTAAAGCCATTTGTTCTATTTTAAAGCCAACTAATGGTTGCAACCTTCTAACACATTGTAGGTGGTGACTCAAGAATGAAATGTCCTTCATGCAATAATCTAGGGCCTCTTTGGTACAGATTCACCGTACCTAGCTCTTTGCTATAGCACAAAACATTGTTGGACACTGTAGCTGCATTGTAGCGTGAAGCTTTTTTTCTCTCTCCCGGGCAAAATGAACTAGCAACAGGTGAAGCTGGTGAAGCCCGTCGAAGTGGCTTCATCTGGCTCCTTGCTACAGTGTCGCTATGGTGTCACTACAGCCCGAAGCTGAAGCCAGGAGGATCCGCACCAAATGGCTGCTTAGTTGCTGCTTTTATAGAGTTTACACAATTACACATGCTGCTCGTATTAGTACTACAGTTATGGACACCTAATCAAGTAGGAGCCATTTGAATTGTGAGCTATGAATTTGTGATGAACATCTTGATATATGATGTGCTTATATTAAGCTACATGCTGATTAATGTACATTATGGTTTTGTGAATGCATGTAACATGTGCCTAAGATGTCAAGATTGCTATGCATGCTGGATTTAGATAAATACAATTCTGGTTATTCTAAAAACAATCTGCTGCAAAGTTGTTGTATCCTGTCGGCTAAATTATTATTCTTGTTGGTAGCCATGTCAGGAGAGGTGGAAGACATTCTCGGTTCATAATCCTGACACGAAATCCTGATAGTTTTGCTATTAGCGGTTGTTCTTGATCAATCAAATGTAGGCCGTCAGGAACTATGGTCAGAAAAAATTTCCTATCAGCCAACCATCAAGAGAAGGTTGTCATTATTGATGAGCTAGTCATGTCACCTAGTTCCTGATGGTGTGCCATCAGGAATGTGATTCCTATTGGTTTTTAGGCCTTTCCTTTTCTGATGATGTTTTGTTATCATGACAAAAACTCCTACTCGGGTAGTGTTAATATTGTGTGCCTATAGGTGCACGCATCATTTTAGTTAAGCTGACCCAGGGTCATTTATGGCTGGCTTTCAGCCTAGCGCCTGGTTGAAGAGTTGCATGTGTCCGTTGAAAATGCCATGATGTGTCACTACTACAGAAAGTTCATCACCGCTGGTTCCAAATCCCCCTTCAGCGTCGGTTTTGGTTGTCGTTTGTGAAAGTCATTGGTGATAGCCTCAGTGATCACCGCCGGTTGCAAAGCCGGCGGTGGTATTGTTCATCATCACAGTGACATATCGATCACTTCCTCTATCTGTGGGCTTATATTATGAACTGACAGTGATATATCACTGTCGGCTAAAACTACAAGCCGGCAGTGATACCTTAGCTATCACTGCCAGCTTATGCATCCAACCGATAGTGACATATCACTACCGGGTTAAACAGAAACCTGGCAATGACCTTTTCATATCACTGCCAGTTTTTGTTGTTGCTCGTCAGTTTGCTTTCTGTCCGTTGGATCCACCTAACTATCACAATAATAATTTCCTCTGTTGATCCCACCTACCACCATTGCTTCTGGTTATAATAAAAGCAGCGTCCTGATGCCTCCGTGGCCAAAGATGATCAGTCCCTCTTGCCGGCCAATTTAGCTAGTACGTAAGATACTCATAATGTTTTTGCTGCTTATATATATAGTATCCACATATATGGGCTATTTTGGGGGAGAGAGTCCTACACATATACATTTCATTATGTGTAGTCACGATGATGATGCACATGAGAGGTACTAGAAGTATGTTTATGAAGACGGAGATCACGCCAAAGATTGGGTGCTGTTTAGCAATATATTGCTTCTCAGGGCCCCGGTAGGTTGTTAGCCCAGCACTCAGTTAGCGGGGTAGAGTTGCTCATCATGGCTCCAATAGTTGTTGGTATGCGTTGAGACAGCATTGGCCACCTTGCACATCACGGGCTCCAAACCCTTTTGCACCATGGTTGGCTCTCTCCACCCCCTCCGGCATGCTCTTTGCACCTCTGAGACACACTTGGGTTCTATAAGAGTGCTTGTGAGGTGCTTGTACTGTAATGTGTTTGTAGACCTCAATTGTAACAACATTGATTGGTAAAATGTTGTAATATGTTTGTGTGTGCGTAGCATCACTGCCGGTCGGTGTTGACATTTCTTAGCATTATCACTAGAAATAGACTTGTGATCCATTCCTAACGACAGCGCTAGAAATGCTTGTTGTGGTAGTAATTCAATTCTTATCTATTTTACTCTGCAAGCGCACAGAATTACCGCTGTAGCATTTCACCCTTGAGTATTCAAGGGTATTGTTATTTATATTTTCCCAATGGATGGCATCATAATTGCTGGTGAATCATATTTATATAAACGCATACATAAATCAAATATAGTACTAACATAGTATTAACATTAATTATATAGGGGTAACATAAACAGTTCATGAATAGTGGAGGATCAATATCTAATCAAGCTCACTTAGGGGATAAGTAAAGAATAGATAATAAATAAATAAATAAATAAATAAAAGAATTGTCGGTGTTTCGTACCCCGAGGGGTATAACACCAACGAGTAAATTTCTATGCGTGCTCCCTAATCCGGATCGTGATGCAAGATGGACACAAGCGTTTATCCTGGTTCAGGCAAAGAATGCCCTACGTCCAGCAGTGGGGAGAGATTTGTATTATCTTGCACCGGGGTGCTTGTACAGGGGTGAGTACAAGGTAGTCCTGAGACTTAGTGAGTGAGTGTGTGTGAAGGCATAAAAACGTGTACGCGTAAAAGCCTCCCCTGAACTAGGCCCTGGCATCCCCTTTTATAGGCCAAGAGGAGGCTCAGGAGTACGAGTAGATAGGGCTGTCGTGGGCGTGACGTCGAGGTACATGCGCCATGTCGTGTCGTCGAGACTGTAGACGTTCCCTGTGGTCCGGCTCGAGCCTGTAGCGGTATGGTCAATAATGCCCTGTTCGTCCTTCTTGGTCGTGGGCTGACGTAGTTGAGGTATGGTGCCGGCGTAGACGAGCACGTGCGTCCGGGAACCCCGCTGTATGGCCGTCGAGGTGGGAAAGACAGGGCCCTGCTTGCTCCGTACGCCAATCGCGTCCGCCATCATTTCCTCGAGCGCCTTGGTGCCGGCTCGAGGGGTCGTCGACCCGAGCGATGGGACGGCACGACGTGTTTGACGGTGCGAGGGCTTGACTACGGCGCCTAAAGGGGACGTCACGCGTGGCACAGTGCGCAGCACGGCTCCACAGTTGCCCCTGCCATCCTTGAATCCAGGGGATGGGCAGCGTAATGGCGGAGGCGACCGGCGCAAGTGCCACTATTGCAGGCCCCGTAGCCATGGGGTTAGGCGGCATCAGAGTACTTTGACGCTGTTCGAGCCCTGTAGCCATGTGCGTGCTCTGGACAGGCAATGATTGGGGGTAGACTCGAGCGGTTGCTCGCTCGAGCGTTCTCCGTCCCGCTCGAGCGGTTGCTCGCTCGAGCGGTTTGCGTCATCGTCTCGAGCGGTCGCTCGCTCGAGCGGTTTCCGTACCTCTCTGTCGAGCGGGTGAGCGGCCGCTGCTCGAGTTTAGGAGGTTCTGATGCTTTGTGGGCCTAATAGTGGGCCGGCCCAGCTTGAGGGGGATTGGAGGCTTCCCTGGTTAGTTAGCTTTTGGGATTTTTAGAGAGGGATGAGGCTGATTTGCTCATCTCTAATTCACCCCATTTAGGACCCCCTAATCTAGGTATCCGACAGTAGCCCCCGAGCCCTTGCTTGATTGTGAAAAAACTTCAAGCAAGGGATCATGAAGTGGAGTTGAAGTACCTAGACTTAGGGTCATGTTGTTTCGAGGAGTCATTTCGTCCTTTCTCCGTGGGGGGCGCGCGGCGTCCCCGCGGGGTAGTAACCCCGAGGCCCCGGAGGAATGAGGCATTCCTCCGGGGGCTTTGAGATGAACGGGTTTAAGTAAGAGTATTATTAGCCGGAGTTGTAGCAGCTCGAGGTAGGAGATTTCGACAACCGTTTGAGCCCCGAGTATTTCCTGCTCCTCCGCGTCGAGGAGGTTGTTTGTGTGACTCGAGCCCCGAGCCTCGAATGGCCGGGCCGGAGTCGTGATCCGATTCCTTCCTCGCCGGATCTCTTGGATCAGATCCAAGTGGTGGGAGGTCTGACACTACCCGCGACCGAGCGAGCGCCATACCTCCCTGTGAGCTGATGGCGGGTAGTCCAAGTGAGAGCTCGTCTCCTTTCGAGGGGAGACGGCTTCGTGGCCCGGGGGCGCTCTCATTAAAGCTGGGTGCTTAGTTTCCAGAGGACCGGCCCCGTTCGAGGGGACCGGCGGCTCGAGTGCCTCCCGTCGGCGGGATCTCTTGGATACCTAGAGCCCCGCCTTGGACACGCCATCTGGGTTCGAGGGTTCGTTCTCGAGCGGAACCTTTCGAGGGTTCCTTCCCATAGGCGCCCCGACTCGGGTGCTCGAGGGCGGCTGTTCGAACCCGTCCGTGGGTCGGCCTCCGCTCCTCGAGACTTACTTGTGGGACCGGGGTCCCCGGGTTTCTTCTTTGTGTAAGGGACCGTACGTCGAGACGTCCCGTCATTACGCATCCGTCCGTTGCAAGCGGCGCGCCTTTTTAGGCGAAACCGGCGCATCATGGTGATCGTGTCTTGGCGACGGTTCCGCTCCGTCTCGCGACGCGTGCGCCCTGTAAGTGAGGTAGGTGGCGGTTTGTCAGGGCAATAAATGCGGTTACCGTTTTTCGTCGAGTCCGCCGGGGGCGCGCGGCCGTTGGATGGCGTAATCTAGGCCGTCGGATGCGATTCACGCGGATCGGCTTGGGCTCTATAAATATGGAGGAGTAGGCTCCCGGTTCTTCTTCCCCGCATTCTCGCCCTTCTCGCTGCTCTCGCCGCCAGTTGCGCCCTTCTCCAGATTCAATCCGCCGCTGCCCTCATTCGCAACCGCCGCCGCCGCCGCCGCCCGTGACCGCCGGCGCCACTCTAGCCCGCGATCGCGCCTGTTTTCTGCGCCACCGTTCCCCGCGCCACCGTTCCTCGTGCTCCGCCGCCGCCGTTGCTCCACCGTCCCGCTCCCGTCATCGACATGAGGAGGTCAGTCAGGAAGACGGGCCAGAGCTCCGGCCAGGGTGCCGGTGGCAAAGGCAAGGGCAAAAGCAGGAGTGCCGCCAAGCCTCCTACGCCGGTGGTGATGGCGGAGGCGCTTCCGTGGCCTCGGTCCACGGTGACCGAGGCGATCTTTGCTCAACTTGGTGAATGCTTTGGATTGCTTCCGCCCAATCCGGCGGAGGGGTTACCGGAGTGGAGGGTGCCGGACGACGACCACTTCGAGCCCAATCCCCGCCGGGCTACATCCTGAGCTTTATCAGGTTCCACCGGCGGGGACTTGGTGCGCGGCCGAGCCGCTTCATGCGGGCGCTCCCCACCATTTCGGGGTTGAGCTCCGCATTTCAACCCCAACTCCATCTCGCTCGCGGCTACTTACGCCGCCGTGTGTGAGGGGTACCGGGTATGGCGCCGCAGTGGGACTGTTCACCCACATTTTTAAGGCGACGCTCTTCACCAAGGCGGTGAAGGACAAGGAGGCCGCCGACGACGACGGTGATGACGATGACGAGGAGGAGGAGGAAGAGGAGAACGAGGAGGAGGAGGAGAAGGCGGTGAAACCAAAGGTCCGCCGCTACGTTCGAGCGGGTTCCTGCTCGATCGGGCTGAAGAGGAAAGAGTGCTGGCTATCCGGCGCGTGGTCGTCGAACAACGCCGGCTGGGATCGAGAATGGTTCTATCTCCGCAACGAGGAGGGCCTCTTCCCGGAATACACCGGCGCCGTGCTAACCGCGCGCCGGTTTTCAACCGGACGCACGGCCGGCCGGCGGCACGCCGGCCCGCATGGACTCTCTGCTCAACGCCATCTCGAGCCTCCGCAACCGGAGGTCCGGCAACCTCTTCTTCAACATTGCGCATGTGGTTGCCGAGTTCCACAGCCGCCGGGTGCTCCCGCTCGCCGAGCGCCCGCTACGGCTCGACCAGATGACGGAGGACGCCGATCCGGCGGCGCTTGCGGCCAGCAGGATGTCGGACGCGCCTCTTCCGGTTGCCACGATCGTGGCTCGGGTGAGCGACGCGATCGACGGTGGGAGGAACTTCGGCGAGAACCAAGTCGGCCTCTTCCGCATGCGTCCGGCCGTCAACCTGCTGGGTTTCGTAAGTTTTTTCGAGCTCTTCTCTCGTCGTTTCTTTTACTCGAGCGATCCTTATCGAGGCCTGGCCTTTTTCTTTTCAGAATATCAATGACCACGCGGAGTCGAGGCCCCCAGTGAAAGAGGACGCGCCCGACCGCGAGGTAAGACGCCCGAGAGGGCGAACGAGAACACGCCGCCGTGGTCTCGAGGAGGGAGGAAAGGCGCGAAAGCCCGTGCGCTAGAGGAGAGGAGAAGCGTAAGGCTAGGCGCCGCCGGGAGCGTGAAATACGTCTGGCGGCGGACCCGACCGACTGGAGCCCTAGTCTCGAGTCGTCCGACGAGGACGAGGGCGATGACGACGGGGGAGACGATGAGGCGACCGACAGCGATGGCGCCACCGCCACCCGAGCCCTGACGCCTCCCCGCTCTCGCGTGCAGGAGCTAGCCTTGGCGCCAGGCCTTCTGCGCGTCGACTCGTCGCTGGTTCGGGTAGGCCAGCAGGAGGAGGAGTCGAGCCACGGCGCTCGAGCGCCGTCGCCGGCCCAGGCGAGGCAGCGGGGGGGGCGTCTCAACGCTCCGGCCGCCGCGCTCGCCATCATTCTTCTTCAACGGGCGCGCACACCCGGCAAAGCATGAGGCTGCAAATGTGCGCACTTCAACTTCGCGCAGCGCGGCCCGGCGAGCAACGCCGGGCTCCTTCTAGCGACCGCCGGGCCGAGCGGACCTCGACCCGCGGGACTCGGGATCCGTAAGGGACACCGTGCCCGTCCCGGCCACGGAGCCGGCCAGAACAGGGGCGGCCGCCAGGGTCTCGAAGCCCCCGAGCGGCGCAAGCGGCAGGCTCGAGGTCCCCAAGTCCTCGAGTGACTCGAGGGGGGCGGCTGAGGCTCGACAGCCCCCGAGCGCTTTGAGCAGGCCGGGTGGCTCGGGCAGCGCCACCTCGACCGCGGGGTAAGTCTTCTGGTCGACCTATCCCTTATTGTACCATTTTGTTCGTGTGTGAGTATTTTGTCACAACGAATTTTTGTTTTTCTCTTTCTTCCAGGACTAAACGTCCCCTGCAGACGTTACCGTCCCTCCCCCCCATGCTGCCTACTAAGAGGCTGAGGACCACAGGAGGGTCGAGCGGCACCCCGTCGATGCCAGGTGGAGTGACCCTTCCTCCTTCTACTCCAGTTTGGTTAGAGCGGGCCAAGGATGCGCTTAGGCGTGGCAGGCTGATGGCAGCTGCGTCCCGTGCAGGTGCCGGGGCCGTGACCAAGGCTACGGGGGATGAGGACGCCACCACCACCACGGCCTCGACCGCCCTCCCGCTCGAGACCCCGACGTCGTCGCGGCGCGGCGGGCGACGCGGCGGCGGGCGACCAAGGGGCGATGGCGCGAGCCGGCGGCCTCTATCCCGACGACGGGGGCCGGATCGGAGCGGCGGCCCATCACGCTCGAAGACGAGTCCGAGCTCGGGCTCCAAGTCCTCTGGCCGGTCGGCTGCGCCGGCCTCGAGGAGGAGCGCGAGAGAGAAGGAGGAGGAGGAGACGCGGCGGCCCCGCCGATCGGCCGGCGGGGGATGTGGAGATGCAGGAGGCGGGAACGGCGCCTGAGCCCCAGCCGAGCCGAGCCCCAACCCCTCCTCGGGATATGGAGGTCGATTCCTCTGCTGGGCAAAGGGTCGAGGACGGGGAGGCCCAAGCTGCCGCTCGAGTGGGGGCGCTCGAGGAGCGCCCCGCCGTCGCGCAAGAGGAGGAGAAGGCGGAGGAGCCGGTGGTGCAGCCTACCGCCGCAGGCGGCGAAGAGCATCAGCTGCAAGCGGAGCAGCAGGCGGCGCTGGTGGAACAGCAGGCGGAGCCAGTGGTGCAGCAGCCCTCCGTCACGGGTGGCGATGAGCGCCAGGACGTCGAGCAAGAGCTTCATCTGGTGTCACACCAGGCGCCGCCGCAGCCTCTGCAGCTGTCGGGGGACCTGGTGCCCCACCTCGTGCCCGACTCGGAGACGGGCGAGGTGAGGTTCGAGGTCATGACCGACGCCGATCAGTGGGAGGAGGCCCAAAGGAAGCTGACGGCGGCTGCCATCGTCGACAGCCACATGCG
This sequence comes from Themeda triandra, assembly GCA_018135685.1. Classification (NCBI taxonomy): domain Eukaryota; kingdom Viridiplantae; phylum Streptophyta; class Magnoliopsida; order Poales; family Poaceae; genus Themeda; species Themeda triandra. The sequence goes on from JAENPR010000445.1 coordinate 366,218, forward strand.
GTCGGTCGGCCTCGGTCCCACCGAGCCTACGGACGTCTCTATCGAGGAGCGGAGGCGGATTGAGGCGCGGGCGCTCGCCCAAGAGGCGTCCTCCTCCTGGAGTCAGCCGCAACGCCCACCTACCCTGGCTGAGCGGGTGGTGACGGCGGATGTCGACCTGGAGGCGGTGAGGAGACTCCACTCCTCCGTCGACAAGGAAATGCGGGAGGAGTTCCCTCTTTGGGAGAGGCCGCCGCTGGTGCTCTCCGACCCCCTTGACCACGAGGCTCCCCCGATCGTGATGAACGATCAGAAGGAGCTTGAGGCGCACGTGGAGGCCGAGGAGCGCCGGCAATGGCTCGAGAGCGCCTTGAAGACTGCTTTGTCGCTCGTCTCAGAGGACATGCCCCGGCTTCTCTCGGTGAGTACCCTCGAGTTCGGTTGCTTGCCCTTTTGCTCTATCGCATTTTATGTTCTAACGTTTCTCCTTTGAGGTTCAGGCGACACAGAGTCGCTCTTATGCCAAATCCGTGCATGTCCGTGCCACGCAAGAGAGCGAGCACGAGATCCGGCGGTACGTGCGGATGGGGCAGGAGGCTGAGGGCGAGCGGCACCGCTTTGCTCGGCTCCTTCGAGAGGCTTGCTCGGGTGGCGCAGGAGGCTGAGGTGGCACAGCGGGATGCGGGCGAGAAGCTTGCCCAAGCCGCGCAGGAGGCCGAGGCCGCTCGTCAGAAGTACACGCAGCTGCACGAAGTTTTCGAGCAGCTCAAGAAGGACGCGGCTACGGCGCTGCAGAGCTACAGGGCCAAATGCCGGGACATGGAGCAGCTCCAGAAGGACAAGGCCGGCGTCGAGGCCTACGTGAAGGAGCTCCAGGCAACGGTTACCCGGGAGGCTGCCGAGAAGGAGGCCCTTGCCAGCGCGCTTGAAGCGGAGAAAGAGCGGGCGAGCGGTCTCCAGACGGAGGCGGTCAACCTCCGTCAAGAGATGACGGAGAAGGACCTCGCCATCCAGGGCGCCGGCAAAGCTTATGAGGAGCTGCGCGTGGAGAAACGCGACATCGAGCGCGCCCTCCGGAGAAAGGAGACTGAGCTCGCGCGGGCGCTCGAACGCGAGCAAGGGCTCTCGACCCGCTGCACCGGTAAGTGCTCGAGTCCTTTAATTCTTTTTTCGTGCGTGATTCATATGTGTTGCTCGAGTACTTGATTGAGAACTTGATTCTCGTTGTCCTTTTTCAGGTTTGGAGGCGGACTTGGTGGACGCGCGTGAGTACGCAAAGTCAACCCATGCGCTGGCTGACCGCGTGCTTTCAGCCAAGGCCCATATCACCGGCGCCATCGACACCCTTAGCGCCAACTGGGGCTTCCCGCCGGTGGTGGACGTCGAGGGGCCGGATGCTGGCCAGAGCTACGCTAGCCGGGTCCGTGAGTTCAGCGCCTCTCTGCGGGGTCGTATCCAGGAAGCCCTTGTCTTTGCTGCGCGCCGGACGATGGCCATCTTCTACTCGGGGTTTAGCATCTCGAGGGAGGACGCCCGGGCCGGGATGGAGGCCGTTGCGAGCGGCTTCACCTACGCCGAGGGCGAACAAGAAGGAGGGGTCAACCCCCGGATCGAGCAGCTCAAGGCCGAGGCTGAGGAGCCGGGCGCCCGTCTTGGAGGCGATCTGCGGCGAGAAGTCCTCCCGCCTGACGTGGAGTAGTCTTTAGCCGGCCTGCGAGTCGAAATCTGGGCAACAAGGCCCTTGTAAGAATCAAAAATATTCTGGTCGTGGAATGGCCTAAGCGGCCTAAAATCTTGATGCTTGTAATTTAAACCGTTATGCTCTAGTTTTTTTTCCTTTGCGCTTGATGTCATTTTCCACTTCCTGCCTTTACTTTGTTTTAGCTAAGTGTTGGCGCTGTGCTCGAACCATTTCGAGAGGGGATGAGTTAGGGTACCGTAGCTCGGAAGCGTGGGAAGCCTTGTGCTCGATCGCCCTGGCTCGACGAGCTCGAGGTGACGCAATTACTTAGCTTACAAAAAATTTCGAGGCGAGGAGGGGAAAGGTTACGTCGAGCACTGTTTTCGAAAAAACTAGGTTCGCTTTTTCGAGGACTTCGGGGGGTCCCCCCGGTCTAGCCCCGAGGGGCTTGACTTTGTGGAAACAAAGTCGAGCCCACCTTGTGTATGAACAACAAGTAAGAAACGACTTATTTATTCATACTAGCGGTACATTTAGACGAAATATGTGCAAAACATCGAGGTCTAGGGGAAAAAGCGACGTAGCTGTTCGATGTTCCACGCGTTGGTGAGGGTCGAGCCTTTCCTGTCGGCTAACTTGTACGTTCCCGGTTTCAGCACCTTGACCACGATGAACGGGCCTTCCCAAGGAGGAGTGAGCTTGTGGCGCCCCTTGTTATCTTGGCGTCGACGGAGCACGAGATCGCCGACCTTGAAATCCCTCTTGCGCACATTCTTCTCGTGATATTGCCGTAGCTTCTGTTGGTAGCGCGCAGAGTGTAGGAGCGCCGTGTCTCGAGCCTCTTCTGCTTGGTCGACGGCGTTTGCCAGCCTTTCCTGATTAGTCTGCTCGTTGAAGGCCTTGAGTCGAGGGGACCCGTACTCGAGGTCAGTGGGGAGGACGGCCTCAGACCCATAGACCAAGAAGAACGGGGTGAACCCAGTGGCTCGACTCTCGATCGTCCGCAGACTCCACAGGACAGATGGGAGTTCAGCCACCCACTTGTTGCCGTGTTTGTTCAAGCGTTTGAAGATCCTTGGCTTTAGACCTTGCAAGATCATGCCATTTGCGCGTTCGACTTGTCCATTAGTTCGAGGGTAGGCGACTGCCGACCAGTTCACACGCATGTGGTACCGATCGCAGAAGTCCAAGAACTTTTTGCCTGTGAACTGGGTGCCATTGTCAGTAATGATGACGTTGGGGACTCCAAAGCGATGGACGATGTCGGTGAAGAACTCGACCGCTCGCTCCGAGCGGATGTTAGTGATGGGCTTGGCCTCGATCCACTTGGTGAACTTATCGATGGCCACGAGCAAGTGGGTGTAGCCTCCCGTCGTCTTTTTGAGGGGTCCGACCAGATCGAGCCCCCAGACCGCAAATGGCCACGTGAGGGGGATCATCTGGAGTGCGTGTGCTGGAAGATGCGTTTGCTTGGCGTAGAATTGGCATCCCTCACACGCTCGAACAAGCTTGATGGCGTCAGCAGTTGCAGTGGGCCAGTAGAAGCCTCGCCGGAACGCGTTCCCGACAAGGGTTCTTGGCGCAGCGTGGTGGCCACAAGCCCCCGAGTGCATGTCTCTGAGCAGTTTCCTGCCTTCCTCGATCGAGATGCACCGTTGGAGTATGCCAGTTGGGCTCCGGCGGTAGAGCTCTCTGTCGTCCCCGTAAAGGACGTAAGTTTTGGCTCGACGAGCTAGTCGCCTCGCCTCCGTTCGATCCTCTGGCAACTCCCCTCGAATGAGATACTCGAGGAACGGTGCACGCCAGTCGGTTGGTGGGCTCGTGACCTGGTCGATCTCCATGACTGTGGCCCCCGTCGAGGGGGGTTCGGTCATAGGAGCAGGCTCAACGGCTGGTCCTGCCCCAGCCCCCGAGTCCCACTTCACGGATGGCTCGTGAAGATCTTTCGAGAAGACGTCTGGGGGTAGCGGCGCCCGAGATGAAGCGATTTTGGCCAGCTCATCCGCAGCCTCATTGAAGCGCCTTGGGATGTGGTTGAGCTCGAGACCATGGAAGCTGGCTTCCAACTTGCGCACCTCATTGCAGTACGCTTCCATTTTTTCATCATGGCAGCTCGAGGCTTTCATCGCTTGGTCGATAACGAGCTGCGCGAGTCGCCTCGAGCATCGAGGCGTCGGACCCAAGCTCGATGGCAATGCGCAACCCGTAACGAGCGCCTCATACTCGCCATGTTGTTTGAGGCGGCGGTGGATTCGCACCACGTAACGCATGTGTACTCCGAGGGGTGAGATGAAGAGCAAGCCCGCGCCGCTCCCGTCTTCATAAGTGACCCGTCGAAATACATGGTCCACGGCTCGGCTCGGATCCGGACTGGGGGGAGTTGGACGTCGGTCCACTCAGCGACGAAGTCAGCCAGTACTTGGGATTTGATAGCCTTTCGTGGGGCGTACGTGATGGTTTCGCGCATGAGCTCGACCGACCACTTGGTGATCCGACCCACGACTTCCCGGTTCTGGATAATTTCCCCCAGTGGGAATGACGTTACCATCGTCACCGGATGGCTAAGAAAGTAGTGCTGGAGTTTTCGACGGGTGAGCACGATTGCGTAGAGCAACTTTTGGATATGGGGGTATCGAGTTTTGGCATCTGAGAGCACCTCACTGATGAAATACACCGGCCGCTGGACGGGGAGCGCGTGCCCCTCTTCCTGCCTCTCGACCACTATGACAGTGCTGACCACTTGAGCGGTTGCGGCAACATAGAGGAGGAGGGATTCGGCGGGTATGCCGTCTCGAGCCGGCCGAGGTGGCACGAGCACAGGAGGAGATGTGAGCATGCTCTTCAGCTTTGAGAGGGCCTCCTCTGCTTCAGGTGTCCACGCAAAGTGCTCGGATTTTCTGAGGAGCCGGTACAGAGGCAAGGCTTTCTCTCCCAGGCGCGCAATGAACCGACTGAGTGCAGCTAAGCATCCAGTGATCTTTTGCACCCCCTTTAGGTCTCGAATTGGTCCCATTCTCAAGATGGCCGCGACCTTCTCGGGATTGGCCTCGATGCCGCGCTGGGAGACGATATACCCTAACAACATGCCTCGAGGCACCCCAAAGACGCACTTCTCAGGATTCAGCTTGATGTTTTTAGCCCGGAGGCAACCAAACGTCAACTCGAGGTCCGCGACAAGGTTTTCTAACTTTCGAGTCTTGACAACGATGTCATCGACGTAGGCCTCGACGGTCTCTCCTATGTGTTTCTCGAAGACATGGAGCATGCAGCGCTGATACGTTGCCCCGGCGTTTCGAAGGCCGAAAGGCATTGTGACATAACAATACATGCCCATAGGGGTGATGAATGAAGTCGCTAGCTAGTCGGACTCCTTCATTTTGATTTGGTGGTAGCCAGAGTAGGCGTCGAGAAAGGAAAGTACTTCGCAACCCGCAGTGGAATCAACGATTTGATCTATTCGAGGTAAAGGAAATGGGACTTTGGGACATGCTTTATTTAAACTAGTGTAATCTACACACATCCTCATTTTTCCATTCTTTTTCTCTACCAACACAGGATTAGCTAACCACTCGGGATGATGTACCTCCTTGATGAATCCGGCCTTCTCGAGCTTCTCGACCTCCTCGCGGATGATCCTGCGTTTCTCCTCGTCGAAGCGGCGCAGGCGTTGCTTGACAGGTCTCGAACCGGGACGGATCTCCAAGGCATGCTCGGCGACATCCCTCGGTATGCCAGGCATGTCCGAGGGACTCCACGCAAACATGTCAGCGTTTGCGCGAAGAAAGTCGACGAGCACTGCTTCCTATTTGCTGTCGAGGGAGGCACTGATGACCAGCGTCTTCTCCCCCGAGGAGCTCGGATCGAGCGGGATCTTCTTGGTGTCTTCAGCGGGCTCGAAGTTGTCGGCCTGTCGCTTGGGTGTTGGAGCTGAGGCCTCAGCCGCCATGTGATCGAGCACCATGGCTAAGTCCTCAGATGTTCCCATCACGTTCGTCAGTGATTCCCCGTACTCGACACACTCCACATCGCAGTGGTAGGCATGCTCGTACGTGGAGTCGACGGTGATGATTCCCTTTGGTCCCGGCATTTTGAGCTTGAGGTAGGCGTAGTTGGGGATTGCCATGAACCGGGTGTAGCACGGCCTGCCCAGGATGGCGTGGTAGGTCCCCTCGAAGCTGGGCACGTCGAAAGTTATGACCTCTCGACGGAAGTTCGAGCGTGTCCCAAAGACGACGGGGAGGTCGATGCGGCCGATCGTGAGCGCTTTCTTGCCAGGGACCACTCCGTGGAAGCCCCCGGCGCTCGGCTGGAGGTGAGCTCTTGTGAGGCCGAGCCGCGTGAGGGTCTTCATGTAGATGATGTTGAGGCTGCTGCCTCCATCCATGAGAACTTTAGTGAAGCGGGCGTTGAGGATGATCGGGTCGACGACGAGAGGGTATGCGCCGGGATTGGTGACGTGCTCTGGATGATCATCATGGTCGAACGTGATGGGAGCATCCGACCAGTCGAGGAACTGAGGTGTGGCGGGTTTCAGGGCGAAAACCTCCCTGCGCTCGGCCTTCCGCTCTCGGCGCGTCATCTGGGTGGTTGGGCCGCCGTAGATCATGAAGCACTCGGTGATGGGCGGGTACCCATCGTCGTCGTTGTCGTTGGCTTGATCGTTTCCACCCTTGTCCTTCTTGTCGTCGTCCTTATCGATCCCGAGCCGCTTGAAGTAGCCTCGAAGCATTTGACAGTCCTCGAGGTTGTGCTTGACCGGTTCCTTGTGGTATGGGCAGGGCTGCTTCAGCATCTTGTCGAAGACGCCCCCATCCGGTGGAGGTCTAGGCTTCTTGCGTTCGGCTGCGGCCACCTCGTCTTCCACGACCGCACGCTTGCCTTGCTGGTTGCCTTTCTTCTTCTTCCCGTTCTTCTTCTGGGCCTTGCTCGAGCCCTCTCCGCCTCCCGGGGACGGCGCGGGCTTGTTCCCAGCCCCACCAAAGAAGGCCCCCGCGGCCTCGTCGCCGGCAGCGTAGTCGGCGACGACGTCCATGAGCTCGTTCACCGTCTTTGGGCGATTGCGTCCGAGCTCCCGCACGAGCTCTTTGCAAGTGGTGCCTGAGACGAATGCCAGGATGACGTCGTGATCTGGAATGTGTGGCAGCTCGGTGCGCACCTTTGAGAAACGTCGAGCAAAGTCCCGGAGAGATTCCGTGGTATTTTGCTTGCAGTTACGGAGATCCCACGAGTTGCCGGGTCGGATGTAGGTGCCCTTGAAGTTCCCCTCGAAAATCTGGACCAGGTCGGCCCAATCGTAGATCTGATTGGGGGGAAGCTCCTCGAGCCACCGTCGAGCGGTGTCAGAGAGGAATAGAGGAAGCTGGCGTATGATTGCCCTATCCTCTCGAGCCCCTCCCGACTGGCAGGCTAGCCGGAAATCAGCTAGCCAGAGCTCTGGCTTGGTTTCTCCGTTGTATTTGACCACGCTCGTGGGGGGTCGAAACGGGGTTGGCAACGGCGTGTTGCGGATAGCTCGACTGAAGACTCGAGGGCCGGGCGGCTCGGGAGCCTGCCGGTCCTCGTCGCTGTCGTAACGCCCCCCTCGATGGGCCTTGTAGCCACGGTCCTCGGCACCCACAGCCTTGCGTCGTCGGTTGTCGATGATGTCATGACGCGCATCTTGAGGTGCACGGTTGTCGAGGATGCGTTCTCGAGCAGGTGCTCTACCACCTCGAGGGGGTGCCTCCTGGTGGACGGAACCCTCCCGCTCGTGCCGTGGTTGTTCTGGGGCTGCCTCACGCTGTCTTGAGGCCGAGCTTTCGGCTTGCTGGACGACCGCGACTTGGAGGAGCCCTTGGATCTCATCTCGTATCCGCAATGCATGCGGATTCGAGGGCGCCGGCATGTCCTCGGAAAGCATAGCCGCCGCAAGGACATTTCGGCTTGCTCGGGGAAATGGGCTGGCTCGATCGGCGCCTCTGGCCGCCCGTCGTTGACGATGCGGTTGAAGACGTCTCGTGCCTTTCCTCGAGCGCCAAGAGCTCGAGGAGGGGGCGGATGGTTCTGCTCAAGCGCGCGCTTGAGCAGCTCCAGATTCGTGCGCTCCTCATTCATCTTGGCCTCGATTTCTCTGAGCTGGGCCCATTGTGCTGCTCGAGCATCGTCCTCAGGTCACTGGTTATCTTGGGCTTGTGGTGGCGGCCCACGCGGTTCGATCACCTGCAGGGCTCCAGCTGCCGATGTCCCGACCGCTGGGGTCACTTCTGCCCGGTTGGCTGCAGGGACGGCCATGGCGGCGCCATCTCTGGTCTCCTGATCCGACGGGACGTCGTCGTTGAGATGAAAACACTCGCGAGCCGGGTCATAGCACCCTGAGTCGGAGTCATCGGAGGCTGGGTTAGCGCTGGACGGCGTCCAAGGCCTCCCCGTGCTCTCCTCCTCGATCCAGCGGCGCATATTCCCGACCGTGTTGCGGCGTTGTGAGCCCGGTGCTCTGTCAAATCCGCGGTCCACCGACGTCGGCCATACGATCTCCAAGTTCATAGTGGCACGCAGGAGGGGGCCGGGGCTCTCCTCCCGCGGTCCCATGACTGGCCGGATCGCGTTGGCATAGGTAGTGGCGGCGTTGGCGAGCCCAAACGGGAGCCTGCGCCGAGCTCGGTATAGCCCGTGTGGCAATAGGTTGGGCGACGTCGGCCGTGCGCGCGCTCGAGGCGCCACGCCGGGCTCTCTCGGCGAGCGCATGGCGAACGTGAAGCCAGGGTCCACGTCAGGGACTTCCTGTCCACGTGCCACCCCCTGCCGTACGCTTGGCACCCCGGCTGGGTGCATCGTGGCGTTTGGCTGGGAGGGCACACGAGCAGGGTGCTCAAGGCCCCGTGCTGCGGTGGTGATGCCGATGCTTTGGTGGCGTCGGCGACGTGGTGGCGAGCCGTGGTGGCGCGGTCGGCGCGCGGCCCCACCAGCGCGTGGGGGTGACGAGCGTCCCCCTCCTGGTTCACCGATCGAGAGTAGAGCCATGTCGTGGCCTGGGCCGAGCGACACGAACTCTAGGCTCCCAAACCAGATCACCGTGGCGAACCGAAATGAGGAAGCGGGTGATGCCATCCGGAAAATGGCGGGAATCGAACGAAAAACACGCAGTTCCCCTACCTGGCGCGCCAACTGTCGGTGTTTCGTACCCCGGGGGGTATAACACCAACGAGTAAATTTCTATGCGTGCTCCCTAATCCGGATGGTGATGCAAGATGGACACAAGCGTTTATCCTGGTTCAGGCAAAGAATGCCCTACGTCCAGCAGTGGGGAGAGATTTGTATTATCTTGCACCGGGGTGCTTGTACAGGGGTGAGTACAAGGTAGTCCTGAGACTTAGTGAGTGAGTGTGTGTGAAGGCATAAAAACGTGTACGCGTAAAAAGCCTCCCCTGAACTAGGCCCTGGCATCCCCTTTTATAGGCCAAGAGGAGGCTCAGGAGTACAGAGTAGATAGGGCTGTCGTGGGCGTGACGTCGAGGTACATGCGCCATGTCGTGTCGTCGAGACTGTAGACGTTCCCTGTGGTCCGGCTCGAGCCTGTAGCGGTATGGTCAATAATGCCCTGTTCGTCCTTCTTGGTCGTGGGCTGACGTAGTTGAGGTATGGTGCCGGCGTAGACGAGCACGTGCGTCCGGGAACCCCGCTGTATGGCCGTCGAGGTGGGAAAGACAGGGCCCTGCTTGCTCCGTACGCCAATCGCGTCCGCCATCATTTCCTCGAGCGCCTTGGTGCCGGCTCGAGGGGTCGTCGACCCGAGCGATGGGACGGCACGACGTGTTTGACGGTGCGAGGGCTTGACTACGGCGCCTAAAGGGGACGTCACGCGTGGCACAGTGCGCAGCACGGCTCCACAGTTGCCCCTGCCATCCTTGAATCCAGGGGATGGGCAGCGTAATGGCGGAGGCGACCGGCGCAAGTGCCACTATTGCAAGCCCTGTAGCCATGGGGTTAGGCGGCGTCAGAGTACTTTGACGCTGTTCGAGCCCTGTAGCCATGTGCGTGCTCTGGACAGGCAATGATTGGGGGTAGACTCGAGCGGTTGCTCGCTCGAGCGTTCTCCGTCCCGCTCGAGCGGTTTGCGTCATCGTCTCGAGCGGTCGCTCGCTCGAGCGGTTTCCGTACCTCTCTGTCGAGCGGGTGAGCGGCCGCTGCTCGAGTTTAGGAGGTTCTGATGCTTTGTGGGCCTAATAGTGGGCCGGCCCAGCTTGAGGGGGATTGGAGGCTTCCCTGGTTAGTTAGCTTTTGGGATTTTTAGAGAGGGATGAGGCTGATTTGCTCATCTCTAATTCACCCCATTTAGGACCCCCTAATCTAGGTATCCGACAAGAATATAAACTAATGGAGTGGCATTCTACTATAGTTACAACATATGAATTATCTAAGTTCTATGTTAATGTAATTATGCATAGCTATGACTTTAGATGATTAGGGGAGACACGACGAGTACTGGTCTGCCGGCAACCTCGAAGGCAATTTAGACTTCTACACTATAGCCGGACATGGGGGACTACGAGGGACAGACAGGCCAGTCACATCTTGCCACCTACCACCTCAACCATGGAATATGAAGTGCAAATGCTGATTCCTTGTATATCTAAGCAGCATGCCTACTTATAAAGAAACAATCTACATCCCCCGGGACTCTGACCCTACGGATCAACAAGCAAGAATGTAGACCTCTCTTGCGAGAGCAACAAGCCATCATCTAAGATCATATCTAACTCTAATCATACTAGCATTATAATAATCATGTATAGAGTCTATATGCTAAACATTCATCATAACAATATGCTAAATGATTCACATAAAGACTATGCTCTAATTCATATGAAGAACCGTAAGAACTAGATAATAAGAACAAGATAAATGAAGAACTCGTAATATTATTCATACCAAGAGATCTCCAATATATAAGTTCTTCCAATGAAGCCTTGCCTAACTCCAGATGGTGGGAGATGCAGCTTAGATGGATGCCAGGGGACGCCGATGGTGCCTACGTTAGCTCCACTTCTGGCCCCACGTATTGTAAATAAACTTTTACAGCTACTCTTGGAAATGAAGGTACGGCGAAACTTGCCACGGCATACGACTACTCTCGCAAACATAATCTAAACCAGATGCATCGTCCACACCCAGAACTGGGGTCGGTCCCACACGCAGAGTTGCAGACGGTGGGAGATGTAACTTAGCTGGATGGCATTCTGTAGCTCCACTTCTGCCTCCCCGTCTCGTAAATAAACTTGTTTAATTGTTTATTTACACCACGGAATGAAAACGACATGCAACAACTCGTAGAAACGAAGGTACCGGGAACTTCAGTCCCAGCGAAAATCCAAACCAGATGCATCGTCAGACATCAGGACCTAGAACAGGTTAGATAACAGAACAGATCCGATTGGCAATCCGAGCTACCTTTTTTCTGGTGCTTCCTCGTCACCATTTGCTTCGTTAACACAACAAAATAATACGTAATGAAACTGCAGTGTGACTTCACTGCCAAGTGCCAACGAAAACCCAAAGTTTGGCTACTGCCCACTGGCTAGAAAGATCATGGCCCCAAATGCCACGAACAAACTGGATGGCAACGACAGAAGAATAAACATTTCGGAAACCAATCCAAACATGTAAAATCAGCTACATATACTAAGGAAAAAAAGAGTTTTTTTATTTCTCGGCGTCGTGCGGCTGGAGACAACCTTGGCCCGCGCCGACGCTGTCGTGGCCGCGATGGCGATGATGACAACAACGGCGCCAACGGCCAGGTAGCCCGCGGCACGCCGCTACTTCAGCCTGCTTTGCAAGCGCCTTCGGTCATTGTCGGAGGGATTAGTTCTCTGTCCAGCCCGGCCAGATATGGGTCCTTCGACGTTTGGCAGGCCGTCGACGGAGCTCAACATCGCCGCAACCCCTGGCTTCGCCGACAACGTCGTTACTTTCTCTACCGCACAGTGCTCCCCCGAGTCGGTTCGGCTCGCGGTAGCGCTATGCGAGGGCACTGGGCCTCCGTTTCGGTCGACCCGATGCTCGATGAGCTCGCTGCCTCCCTGGTCGCGAGTCACTCAGCGGGTGTTCCGGTGACATGTCCGTCTATTACGACAGCTGCCGCTCCAGAGGTCGAGGCACGTTCACCACCTCGGATGGTTCAGCTCAGCTTCACTGATGTTGAGGCGCCGGGGATGGATGGAGTGGATCGGTCTCCTACCTCTACGCCGATGCAGGACAGGCAACCAGACGTCGATGTTGCTTCTCCTCTGGCCCCCGCAAGCAAGTCTAACGCAGTGGTAGCTGCCACTGATGACATCGACGCTGGGATGCAGGCAGCTCCCATGACAGTCGCGCCAGTGGCCAAGGATGTGGCCCCGGTCACCACCCCTAGCGCTCAGCCTGTCGTGTCCTTGGAGAGCTTCATCTCATCCATGAAGCTGCCATTGGAGGAACTGTTGCTCGCATCTTCCCCGATCTGGCGTGTATCGCGAGTTGACGACTCTGTGTTCGTCCGAAGGCGCAGTGTTAGGTTAGCTGCCGAGGCCATCCACCGCGACCCTATCCCAGAGCAGCAGGCAAGGCGTGTCCTTCTCAGTAAGTGGACATGCGAGCCAGCGAGCGTGTTGCAAACACAAGACCTGACTATTGCGGTGAAGTTCCATGAAACTTTTGCCGAGCCGCTTTCCGCCTCCAAGCGGGCTGCCTTGCGTGAGCTGTACTCGATGGCTGGAACAGTGGCGATTCCAGGATGTTACCTCGCCGGGGTCAAGGACTAATTGACAGGGTCAAACATGCATTGATACTCTATTTTTAAGAGTAATTTGCATGTAAAAAATGATTTGTAGTGTTATTTTTAGTAAGTTGTCGGGGTCGGCTGACCCCGGTGGCTACACTCTAGATCAGCCCCTGGCTGGAACACGCTCGAGGAGAGTGCTGCACATGTCAGACTGATCGTAGCTGACAGCTCTGAGGTCGCACAATTAGTTCCTTAGTTTAAGCAAACCAGTGGGTGTTCCACCGCCCTGCGGTGCTTTCTGTTTGTGTTCTACCTTATCACTAATGGTATCTCGCTGTGATGTGATGTAGGGCGTGTATGTTTCCAAACTTCTTAATGAAATACGTGCTATGCACCTTCTAGAAAAAAGGGACTTGCTAAAATCTAGTCGCCTGGGTTTTTTGTAAAAACCCAGGCGACGTCCTGGATCACTGGATCAAGATTCGAGGGCCAGATTTGTTTCTGTACATGCATCTCGTTGTCTCTTATCACTGTTGATGTAGCTGTCTGTACAAACGGGTCCGGGATTTGACCCGGAAACTCAACCCAGCCAGATACTGGGCCTTAACAGATGCAAGCTCTGCTACCCGCTAAGACTTGCAGTCGGTTAATTCAATGAATGTGGGCTTTTACACTGGACTTTACACACTGGGCTTTACAAAACTGGGCCAAACAAACACTGGGCCTTACAAAAACGTGACGTACTTAATCTACATGAACTCTTGTTGCTTGCTTCTGCCTTCTTGTTGCTTGTTTCTGTCTTGTCTCTTTCTTGATCTGTACGATTTACCTCAGAATCTAAAACCAAGTTACATGAACTGCTGGGCAGTCTCTTCACCATATAATTCTCCGGGGCCACCTCTGATCACATATGCAAACAATTAGTTCTTTTTTTTTTGCTTTGACATTACTAGAGTGTAGACACTAATCTGTACAAGCCAAATTCTTTAGCTGACCTATGTACATAGTACTGATGCATAGTATTGCTGCATATGGACCATAGATCAACAAAATTTCATCACCTCATCACCATAATTGCAGTAATCTATATTTGCAATTTACAGTATTAAAGTTTGTAATCTACAGTAATCTAATCTATATTTGCTTATGACCTATATACAAAATTAACTGTAAATATGTAGAACATGCACTTTTAAACCATTACTAGAATGTGAACAATTTGCATAAGAAGGAAACAACCAAATATCATGTTCCTCTAAAAATATAGCATCTCCACCTAAAAGAGCCAATCAATTTCTAAGAACAACTAGTAAATTACTTCTGGACAATCTCTAATAAAAAAATAAAAGGCTAACGGGCTAATTGACCCTGTGACTACACCCAAACCCAAGGTAGTGCTCATGTGCTTCAGTAACATGTGCAATCCAAGCTAATTTCTGGACTTGAATGGCTGAATCTAAAAAATAGAAACAGGGAAATAAATAAAAGCTCATACCCTCTGGATAATGCCCTTGGTGTCATAAGCCAACCAAGCATTATATCGCTATGCTTCTAGAATGGCATCAGGGGAGAATCCACGCCTTCAGTGTGCAACCAGCAGATCTCCCAAGCACATACACACCAAGCTTGAATCCTCCATCATTGGACAAAGGAGTGGAAACATCAAATGATACAGAGAAAACCATTTGACTACTAGAGAGCGAGGGACAACCTGACGGCAATGTCTTTCAGCATTTGACTAGCCTTCTTCGGTGAAAAATGGGCACTCATTGCCTATTCTCTTCATTTGTTAAGTCTGAGAAAATGATGAAACGATACTCACAAAACACCCAAATGAACTAGCACCTTGTTCCCATTAGTGGAACCAGTAGACACACACAAGCAAAACTAGTTTGAGCACGACTCAACCAAAAGGACAAATGATAGAGAACAAGGACAATGTCAGATACCATGTGTGATCACAAAATACAAGTACAAAGACAATGAACAATTTTTTTTCTATGGAAGGACAAAAGACAAAATTTTCTCCCTAGAACGGCACAAGCACAAACACAAAGGAAAACGACAACAAAAACTATAGTTAACACAGATTACAAGTAAAAAGACAATGGCCAATTGTTTTTCTATGTAAGGACAAAAGACAAAATTTTCCTCCTAGATCGGCACAAGCACAAAGACAAAGGACAATTTTTTTCTATGGAAGGACAAAAGACAAAATTTTCTCCCTAGATCGGCACAAGCACAAAGATAAAGGACATTTTTTCTATGGAATGACAAAAGACAAAATTTTGTCTTGTATGGTAATAAATTTACTCAGAGTGAAGAAGAAACCAACTTCATGAAACACAGTGACAGATAGCAATAGACAAAAAAATAAAGATAGATAACAATGACAACCTAGGATGGGATATAGCAGCACAAGCACGAGAGGCAAGAGACAATTTTTTTTCTATAGTAGGACAATAGACAAAAAGCTCTCTCCTAGGCCAGCACAATTACAAAACTATGATGGGACATAGCAGCACAAGCACATAGACAAAAAGATATTTTTTTCTGTAGTAGTACAATAGACAAAAACTCTCTTACCAGACCAGCACAACTACAAAACTATGGGGCGAGGCCGGTACTTTTACTGCCTGCTAAGCAAGTAACCTTCACTAAACATATAGTATGCATGCATGCTTAAATATGAAGTTCAAGGAATACCACCTGGGACCTCCCTAGGCTTGCGCAAAGGTGTGAACTTGGCGCCAAAAGCCAACGCAATTGTAGGGCCAAATATAAACCCCTAGCCTCAATCCCTGAGGAAAACAAAGAAACAAGTAAGAACTAGTGCAAATGCTGAATGGAAGCCCTTTTCCACATATCACAATAAACATAGCACAAGGACAAAGTAGAGGTGTTTGTTGGAACAATTGCTCTATTATTAATCCATAATTTGAAAAGAAAAAACTTAGTTATTTAAAGCAAATGATGTGAGCATAAATAACAGTGACACCTAAATCTGATATAAACCTGACCTGGCACTCAGAAAATTCCTCCTTGGACCATTGTTCGCCTCTAACACCAAACCTCTATCTTCTCTATCATCTACTCTAACACAATTTTTCTGTCATCCCTGATCCAAAAGAGAAATGGGTTTTAAATTTTTAGTCACCACAAATTACACATTACACTTATCGCAAAAAAAAATTACACATGTACAAATTGCAGCTAATGTAACCTACAATGTTAGCACAAAATATGTGCAATAATCATCAAATAAAACAGACACACTTCTCTATAAATACAACCTTCCAGCTAATGAATAAGGATTAAGGAGCCTACTACAGTACAATTCAAGTGTACCATTATTTATAGTGACAAATCAGACAGACAAAAACCACTGACCTAATATGTCCATGTGCAGGTTCAAAAGGAAGAAGGGCATAACATCAAGACATGCAAAATAAGCACCTTCCTCCAGTGCCAAAGCCTTCAAAAAGCAAGAAAAGGAAATCAGGTAACTCAGAGAAACATAGGATAAAAGTAAATATTAGCTCAACATCAACACATATGAGTTGTAACATATGTATACAGATGTAATGTCGTTGATATTATGGTGCAGGAGATATTGACACCACCAACAGTAGTAGTGCAAAGTCAAGCAAGCAAAATTGACGTGGGAAGAAAGCTGTGTTAGCACGGTGTGTTTGCACAAATCACGACAAACGATTTTTTCCTATGAAAGGACAAGCACAAAAATTTGGTGTGAGCTACCACAAATCACAATAAACAAAGGAAAAGTTGTGTTAGCACAAATCACAAGAAACAATTATTTCTATGAAATTACAAGGACAAAAATGTGGTGTGTGCTGGCACAAAGCACAATAAATAAATGACATGGTGTGTTAGCACAAATCACGACAAACAATTTTTTCTATGAAAGTACAAGGACAAAAATGGGGTTTGTGCTAGCACAAATCACAATAAACAAAGGACAAATATCTAAATTACAAATGGTCCAAATGTTATGCGCAAAGATTAAGAATCGTGAAAGCCAAGATTAGGAGCTTAGCGGTGTATAATTTACCAGAGGGGGCCACGAGGAGCTGTATATCCATAGCTGTGAATCCGCTGATGCACTGGACAACTTGTCCTTCACCCACCTTCAAAATGTACTGCATAACAAAAGAGAAAGAGACTCAAGTTCAGATACTGCAACAAGAATACTGAATGGGAGTGATTAGGTTAATAAGAGTCAAGAGCTCAGAGTGTGATAATAGAGAAGGGATCATTCATGCTTTGGTTTTAGCTTGAACTTCTTGACTCCAATAGTGAACAAAATGTCAGGCATGGACCCAAAGACATGCACAGACCACGACTGATTCTACCATGGGAATAACTAGCGAAATTATTCTAGAGAAATTCTTCAAAATAAATGAGACAGAAAGTAAAGAAGCCTAGAGAAAACATATCCAGGCCACTCAGCAAGACAATACCTGAATTCTAAACAAGCTGACAGGCTGTCAAGGCTGAGTTCAAATACTCACAGTACAATCTTAACAAAAATATATATGAAACAACATGTAAAGAACTAGTGCACTGGTAAATCAACCCAAGAGTTTTTTTTTACTTTAACTATAAATAGGGCACTGAAGCTTTTTTTATGAAATATTTGTGCGAATATGACCAGGCACAATCAGATTCAGACATGGTCGCACATTGATGGACAACAACTAGTAATCCTACATTATTATTGTTCATTCAAGAACCGACTCGGTCAACAACCCCACCACAGAATAAGTTTCAATCTCTTGAAATTAGAGCAACAAGTCTTTCAGGAATAAATAAACTAAAAAACTATAACATGGAGGTGCCTTCATATATCAACTAGCGATAGAGCAGGCTTTAAGCATCTGTACACTAGTCAAGCAACATAACAATCTGATAACAATAAACTAGGCCCAATGGCTCAATCAACCCCCCAACACAATGTTCAACCACTGAGAAACAAACTGACAAATTTTCTCATGTATCAGTTCTTGCTTTCTAGTTTACATAACTGAAAGGTAAGAAAACCCTATTCATTATCAATTTCTCATAACAAGAGTGTTGAAGGATTCTAAATAATCACTTCGACTTATGACTACAGCCTAACATCATCCTACAAATGACAATGTCATATTCATGTTTACACTGTAATATAAATAAAACAACAAAATAGGTTAGAACTAAGGTGATAAGGCAGCAAATGTAACATAAATCTAAGTCCTCAAGGGGGCAGTGTAGGGTTAATCAAGACATCACAGAACCAACCAAATAAATGATCAAGAAACAATGCCTCCATTAAACATCATTCAGATTCGACAGCAGCATACAACATTCAGAAAATCCTACTGTAGCACCTGCACATGACAGGTGCTCCAGAGGCACCTAAATAGCAGAGTTCAGAGAGGAAATCCTACTGTCGCATCTCCACATCCTATTCGAGTAGTAAAGTAAAACAAATGCAGACACCAATCAGACCCATCTATCCGGATTCAGCACATTCTCCATCGACATCCCACAAAAAAAATCCCAAATGGCAATATGTAGGTAGCACATGCCCACATTGCAAATCAATATCATAGAATCTGAAATCATCTCAGGCTGAGAGGCCTCAAGCTCTGTAACTGAACGTCTGAAGATCTGCATTCAGTTTACAAAATAACAGAGGAATCCTACCTCCCACTCACCATGTACATCCAAGCAAACAACTAGGAAGACAACCACAAATGCCGTCAGTGCAAAATAACAGAGCAATAGAGATTTCAACTCGTCTAAAACCATACAGACATGATCTACCAAATAGAAACAAAAAATAGAAAGCCTAAAATAGAGTATGAATCATGCAATTCCCCATTTCACAAAATCCCCCACTCCCAGCACCACAACTACCATGCATGCCGTCCGAGCAACCAACCATGACGACAACCAAAACCAACACAACAATGGAGGAATTCCTACCACCCACAACAAAGTAGACAAGAGACCTGATGAAAAATGCCCAAAAATAGAAGTAATGACGCCACTGAGCACTCTTCTGATGCGAAGAAATGAACGACACATCCACGGCCGCGAAGAGATGCATGCATGACAACACGGAATAGAGGATGGCATCAAAGAAACACCACATCCACCGCTACAACTAGTCCTCATCCCCTCTTCCGTTTCCCCACCCCGTAGCCTAAACCATCAAGGAACCGACAGCATCCCAAAACATATATGCAGCGGATCCCCCCATTTCGGCCAATCATCCATCATAAATACAAATCCCCCACCCAATCTTCCAACCATACATGGAATCAAGCCAAATCTGGAGGAAAAACCTCCAAACAAACGAGCTCAGACCGAGGGAGAGGAAGCCATGACTGAGTACCTGACAACGTCGACGAGAAAGCACCTCCAGCGGGCCTCCAAATCAGCGAGGGAAGGACCTCTGGCAGGCCTCGATGGAGAGGAGCACCGAAAGCGCCAAAGCAGTCGCCGCCTCCGCCACGGATAGCGACGGAGGAATCACCCCCTCCCCCTTCCCTGTCCTGGGTGCGTCAATAATTGGAACAGTGTCATGTGGAGTGGCATCCAAGGCCAAGCGGGTGTGGACAAAATTTTTGGACCCAACAGACCCGACAACGCGAAACCGAACCCGTGACCACCCGTGCGGCCGCGCGTGGCGTCCGCTCGCGTGTGCGCGCGCCGCGTGTCACCTGGGCCGACGGCTAGAAACCAGGCGATGGCCAAATACGAAAAGTGAAAAAGAAAACCCAAAGTTTGGCTACTGCCCACTAGCTAGAATGACCATGGCCCCAAATGCCAGGAACAAACCGGATGGCAACAGGAGAATAAACTTTTCGGAAACCAATCCAAACATGTAAAATCAGCTACATATACTAAAGAAAAAAAGAATTTTTTTTAGCAGAAAGCAAAAAAAAAAAAAGAAGTGGCCTTGTAAAGTCAGCACAAACTGTCAAAAAAGAAGTTAGTAGATGGCAGGGGTGGGGCCCAGGCCTAGGGCCACTAGGGCCATGGCCCAAGTAGAGTCCAGGAATACCCCTGTGAAGTTGGCCAACAGCCCAGAAAGCACCGTTTGGACTTTGGAGTCGCGACTGATGAGCTCCGTCGCCCTTCTCGCCTTCTAGGTCGTGCCGCCGCTGCTTGCAGGCTCGCAGCTGTCGGCCTGCCGCGCCTTCTCTTTGCCAGACCACCGCGGCGCCCCCTGGTGGTGGCTCCAGGGCTCCGCACACTGGTGCTGGATGCACATCCCCGGCCGGCGACGCCGCCCTGCTCTGCTGCGGCCTGCGCATGCTCCACCGTCACCATCCGGACGTCGACCCTGCCCTGCTCTGCTGCTGCTTGTGTTGTGTTCCGGGTTAGAACACAACTGATAACCGAGTGGAATCGGAGGCTTGGGGGACGAAAAGGAAGAACGCGAGGAAGAAATGAACAACAGAACAGAATAAGGTTCAGAAAGAATAGAGTTCGGAGGTTCAGAAATTCAGATTCTGTTGTAGCATTCGCAGGTTCAGAAATTCAGATTCTGTTATTTGATACCTTCAGCATTTAGTTGCAAGGGCTTATGTACAGGACTCAAACGTTTTAGTTGCAAGGGCTTATATACTGTACAGTATCATCCGATCCTTTGCCAGACTAGCTATAGTAGACTTCCGTGTCTTGCCCTTGGTCCTGAAACTCCCTTCCCCTCGGAACGGAATCCAGATTGCCACCAAGCTGGGTACCGCAGGAAGCGTGACGAAGAGCTTCTGCCTCTTCCCATGTCGCCGGTGAGGATGGCAGCGCATCCCACTGCACCAAAATTTGAGACCCTGCCGAGAGGCTCCTTTCCTGCACATTCAGGTGTCCAGAAACTTGACTGGCATTATCTCACTAGTAGGTGTTAGGTTGATCTCACCCGTCTTGACCCAACGGTCAAGACGGACCCCTTGACCCGTGTCCTGATCGGGGACACCCAGTCCAATAGAGGGCTGGTGGGCACCGTCGCGCAGCACAATATATAGGAGGTGAGGGCTACGGCACAGACCATGAGGTTCACCGCCGCCGCTACAGTGCCCCACTCTCCTAACGCTAACCGATCGAGAGGGCGTGCTGAAGTGACGGGAAGCCCCACCGGCGACGCCACTGCTCCAACGCCTCACCGCCCGTCGCTGCACTAGGGCAGAACTTAACCGGCGAATCAGTGGCGGCTGTATCTTCCCCCAAGCCTTCTCTATCCCCTACCTCTCCTTCTCCCTCTCTCTCTCTCTGTTTAGTGCACCCTAGAGGTGCACCCTGATATTATATTGTCTTGATTATTCCGAAAGGGAGAGAATCTCCAGTGATCTACACACCTAGAACGATCCCAGAAGAAATAACAATGGTATCAGAGCCTGGTTTCTTAATCTAGAGTGTAGGTCCAGATTGGGGTTAGAAAGAACAAAAAGAAAGAAACGAATTTTGTTTCGGAAGAAATCCCCATTTCGAAACCCTAACCCTAGATAAAGAACGCGGGATCCTACCTGCCATCACCGTCGGCCGTCGTCGACGGCGTGCGGAAAGACAACCGCGTTGCCGTTTCATCGGCACACGGGAAGAGAACAGAGTCGCCCGCAGGGGTGGCCTCGCCACCGTGAGGCCATGGCCTCGCGCGCGGGAAGGATCCGAGCTGCGGCTCGCCGGAGCTCCACCGAACAGAGCACGTACACAGGGCACCGTCGCAAGGTCCCTCGACGGCGGCGTGCTCAGCCTAGGGCGAGCGCGCGCCGGCGAGAAGCTCCGCAGCGGCGCCGCCACCTTGCTCCTCCGGCAGCCTCGGGTTGTCGCCATCGCCGTTGTTTTCAACTGGTGGCGCGTGGAGGAGAAAGGGAAGAACAAGAAAAAGAGGAAAAGGAAGAAGGAAAGGGAGCCGCCGAGGGACAAGCATCGGCGGGGCATCGCCGCCGTCGCCATGCTCTCACTCGGGCGCGGCACTGAAGGGGAAAGAAAGAAAATGAGGCTAGGGTTTCGGGGGAGGCAGCCGACTCCCGGTTTTGTTTCCCCGAAAAGCAAGGTTAACCGTCGGATCAATATGGACGGATCCGATCTCCTCGCGCCTTAGCTGGGCCTGCGGGACAGATCAGCCCGTAGGGGCTTGCGCGGGCTAGGCCCACGTTATGGCCCGGGTGCGGCGCGATCGGCGGGAACGAGGCCGTGGGCCGTCGTTTACTGCTGGGCTGAGGAAACGCGGGCTTCTGGGCCGCTGTGGTGCGCTGAGCCACAGGCCTGTGACTGCGCGAGCCACTGTGCACACAGTGCTGGGCCGCATCGCGAGCGCGAGCGCGAGAGGGCGCGGGCCGAGCTGGGCTGTTCGGGCCAGATTAACAGACAGAATAGAAATTTATTTTTATTTTTTTTATTTTTTATTTATTTTTCCAGGAACATGTTTTGATGCATATTTGATGCTTTAGAATTGAATTTTGATTCAAATTTTGTGCAAATTTTGATCCAACAAAAATTTTGCACTATAGAACAGTAAATTATTTACATGTTTGGAAAAAATGATTATTGGTGATACTTTTCCACTGCGTATTTATAGAATTTTCCTTCATTATTAAATTCGAACCAACGGAAGAATTTAATTTTGAAAAATAGATATGTTTTTCAGATTATTATAATATTGTTATTATTCGACCAACGTTGATTAATAACAATATTATGATGGTTTTTAAGAGATTATTATGTCTTAATTTATAAGAATGAAACTTGAGTTACTCAACAAATTATGATATTGTTATCTTCTGACCAACGTTGATGATAACAATATTATAAGTCATTTGTGAGCTCGTATTTAAGCTCAATTCTCAGATAAATTTTTCATCGAGTAATCAATTTCCAGAGAATAGATATAGATCAAGAAATACTGCTAAAAGAAGAGAAAAACAGTATTTTACGTTTCTGCTGCAATAATGATGGTTATCTTTTAATTAAATTCGAACCAACGGAAAAATTTAATTTTGAAGAGTAGAATAAGTTTTTAGATAATTAAGTTATACCTTAATTTCATTTCAGCCCAATGGTGATGTGGAATTATGGTAGAAGATTGATGTTTTGTTCTATTTCTACCCAACGGTGATATAGAATAGAACTCAAAGATTTCAAAGATTAATAAGTATCATTGATGACTATTGTTCAATTCCTTTCAGATAAAAGATCTTCGTGCTTTCGTTCCGAGGGCAGTAAGATAAAGAGCTGGGTGCTTATACTCAGAAGATGATAAAGAAAGGCCATTGCATCAGAATGGCTTAAAAAAATAGATATATTGATTCAAAGAAAACAGATGGAGCAATCAGAGGCACAGATTGTGTCAAAGTGCATATGAGAGTTCAATTTTATGAAATGTTTTTCTTGTGTTATCTATAAAGAGTTCGGTTTTCGAGTTGTGTAAGCAATATGCATGTTTGATTTGACCAACGTTGGATTAAACATGTGTGTTAAAGAGTTTCAGAACTATCTCTGAATTTGGTGATCAAATATGATTAGAGCTAATTCTGACATTTTATGTCCCTAGTAGGGATTATCCTACATGATGGGAGAGTCGTAAAGATCTACGTGCCTTTACTCATTGAGTTTAAGGACAAAAGAATGTTAAATCTGAACCTTAGGAAAAGAATAACATGCAAGCATGGCTTGCAAAACAGATGATAGTAAAAGAACGACTCTATTGAGTTCATATAGCGAATGAGAAAAGAGTACTCCCAACAGATTTATGAAATAACCTTGTTTGCATGACATAGTCATGTGGATAAAGTAAGTGATTGAAGTTTTCTCGTTTATAAGAATCTTAGAACAGTTTCGAAATTGTGGTGGAAAAGTTCTTGCCACATTTCGAGGGGGAGAGTATATTGTAAGATCAAGACAACTAGGGAAAGATACTCAGATAGAAGAGATGCTCAGTTAGAAAGACAATTAAAGAAATACAATTCCTCATGTATATTGAGAGCAAAAGTGATCTATAAAACAAGAATGTGATCCGTGAGGGAGTACAACGGTCGCAATATCGATACCCCTAAGTACAGAAATGGCTAAATTTCTGGATCTTTTATAGTTCCGATAGGAAGATAGCGCAGTCAACCAGACTTCATGATTGGATCTTTTTCAGAGATATAGAGATAGTGCTTAAAGCACCGTAAGATAAGTTATAACAGAACAAACCCAAAATAAGAAAGACACAAATACACTAATTTAGATGATGGAGAAATCTGGGGAGCATATTTAGTCTTCCCAGAAGATAAAGAATCTGGGGGAGCACGTTTAGTTCTCCCTGAAAGATGAAAGAATCCAGATGAGCAAATTTTGTTCTCCCATGGTGACAATAAAAGAACATAAGGAACCTGTCCTTCAGGATCCCATAAAGACCATTGTCACTCATGAGGAAGAGTACTAATAAGCTTGACCCATATGAAAGACATGTCAATAACCGAGGCCCTAAAGGTCTTAAAGTATTGGCATATTGAAGTTTATGATAGTAAAGGAATTCAAATAGCTAGTGATCCCATAATTTTTTGAAGAAGCCATATGAGGTATTTACCCATCTAAATGGCAAGAGCAAAGATAGAAAGTACCAACGATGTTTGAGAATTAGAAAGGATTTCTAATGGAGCCAAAATAGTAGGCTGTAATGAGTCTACAAGATCAATGTGACTCCAAAGGAAATATAGAAAGATATAAATGAAAAAGATGGTGTTTTTTGAGATTCAGAATAAATTTCTAAAGGAGCCAAAACAGTAGGCTATAATGGGTCTACAACACAAATGTGACTCCAGAGGGATTATAGAAAGTAGTAAAGCGCCACTTGTGGTGACAGAATTTACTCAATAAGAGTTAATAGATTATAAAGAGAATGCAAGAATTATTTTAGAACCATAATGGCCTTAATGACATATTGCATTTTAGAATTGTATCAGAAAGAGATAAAGATAAGGACTTGTATAAAAACATTCACATGGCTAAACTCAAAGGTTTGGTCATGGAAAGAATAGATTGTAAGAGATGTCACCTAAAGAAGTCCATTCATGGATTAGAGCAAGTCTCTGGATAGTAGTATTTAAAGTTAAAGAATCAGTTAGAAGAGTTTGGGTTTTCAGAGAGACAAATAGAGCACAGTTGTATTTGTGCAAAGATTAAGAGTAGGAAATTTGTTTTTCCTAATCCTTCATGTGGATGATATTTTGCTTGCTAGCAATAATGTTAATCCACTGTTGGAAAACAAGAGGTTCTTATCCTCTAGTTTTAGTAAGAATGATCTTGGTGAACGTCACATGTTTAGAAAGAGAGAGAAAGAAATTCACCGAGATATAAGAAAAAGGGGTATTAGAACTAAAGCAAAGGCATGCACAGAGAATTCTTAAAGATACAAAGCATGCATGCAAGTAAACATATGCCTGTTCTTATGGTCAAGGGTAATAGTAAATATAGTTTGTTGCTTCAATTTGTTGGAAGCTGAAGAGTGCACAAGTAAAGAATATTACCTTGACACGGTTTATGTATTCGGGATAATTTTGGCAGTTTTCCACTCTAGATATAGATCACTGGAGTGGAGTTTAGAAATATCTTGCAATTTTACAAAGTATAGTAAGCCTCATGCAGAACAAAGTATAGTAAGCCTGATGCGAGATGTGTAGTAAGTCTACAACAGTTACTAACACTCCCACTTGGAGCTCTGTTGTGGAAAAGCTCCAAGGAAACAGTTGATGTATCATCTATGATGCAGAGCTATGTTATAGCAAGATAACAGTAAGATATCACTAGTAACACAGAGCTATATTATAGCAAGTTGTGAGGCTATAGGACATGCGAAATGGTTAAGAAGTTTTGTACTCGGAACTGATAATGATTAACAACAGCAATAACCATTTAAGTATAGTTCACTCCTATGACAACGAGTCAAGTGTGCTGCCAAACACATTGACATCAGTTGAACGTTGTAAAGGAGACAGTCCAGAATCATATTAAAAGTAATGAACAGAAACTGACAAGCAAATGCTTGCGAATCCGCTTACCAAAGGCTTACCACCCAGTGCGTTCGGAGAACACATAGTCGACATGGGTCTTATGGTATAGCTTATGATTTCCGGACAACAAAATGGCCCAAAGAATAAAAGAAATTTGTTTTAGATCAGAGAAAGTGTATTGTAGCTGTTGAGTCTATTGGTAATAGACCGTAACGACGAAGCAGTTCTGTGCACCAATCTGTGATGGAATGAATAAAAGCAAAAAGAGATTAAGACAAAGAGTATAGAAAAAGAACAGATGAGATCAAGGGGGAGAATGTTAGGTTCATCTCACCCGTCTTGACCCAACGGTCAAGACGGACCCCTTGACCGTGTCCTGATCGGGGACACCCAGTCCAATAGAGGGCTGGTGGGCCCCCGTCACGCAGGACAATATATAGGAGGTGCGGGCTACGGCACAGACCATGAGGTTCACCGCCGCCGCTACAGTGCCCCACTCTCCTAACCCTAACCGATCGAGAGGGCGTGCTGAAGTGACGGGAAGCCCCACCGGCGACGCCACTGCTCCAACGCCTCACCGCCCTCGCTGCACTAGGGCAGAACTTAACCGGCGAATCAGTGGCGGCCGTATCTTCCCCAAGCCTTTCGGTATGCCTCTCCATCTCTATCCCCTACCTCTCCTTCTCCCTCTCCCTCTCTCTGTTTAGTGCACCCTAGAGGTGCACCATGATATTATGTTGTCTTGATTATCCCGAAAGGGAGAGAATCCCTAGTGATCTACACACCTAGAACGATCCCAGAAGAAATAACAGTAGGATCCGCGGGCACCTGAGAGACGTCCTGAACAAGTACAGAAGGAGGAATATGGCGCTTTCAATTGCGAAACATGAACCACCGGGTGTATGCGGCAATCATCCCGGAAATGAAGCTTGTAAGCTACTGCACCAACACAAATGGGCCATAATACTTAGCTTCTGAATAGATCCCGGGGCAACTGAGGATTGATGTAAGCTTGCAGCTTCAAGTATACAATATCTCCTTGTTAGCTTGTACTCCGTACGAGATTCAAAGTCAGCACAGGATAGACGATTTCTAGAAACCGTTCTGTGGTGGGACGACTTTAGCACGTTGGTCATCTTTCTGTCTATATTTGAGTTGACTATTTGGATTTGTAATATTTTGAGTTAGTTGTCTCTTTCGTTTGTAATTCGATTTTGAGTTGCCGCTTTAGCGCGGGACAATTTTAGGCAGATCACGTTTTGCCGCCAAACGACATCTCAATTTCATTCAACTAGAGAACCATCGTGTGTTATTTTTGTAACTGCTGGTATCCCTAGTATATTTTGGTAAATTTTATAAAAAGACTAGAATTATGACTGTGTATTGCAACTGGATTATATCATCTCATTTGCAATACACGCGCAAACACTTTACTGGTGTATTGCCCCCGGTGCTACGAAGCGCAGGGGGAGGAAGGCGTCTACGCTACAGTGAGGACTGTAGCTCAGCTTCGAATCGCACAAAGTTTCCTTAGTACGCCGTTATTTACCCCACCGTTGTTGCGGTGCCTTGTGTAGTGTGTTCACCATCACGGTTGGTGGCAGCTCGCTAACCAACGTGTTTGGGCGTGGATCAAACTTTCTTGCTTCTCCTTAATGAAATACGTGCTAAGCACGCTCCCGAAAAAAAAAATATATCTCATCGAGTGAAGCGCTGGACATAGTACAGGTCAACAGACATTCAGGCCACCACTCCTTCCACTGCAGCGACCAACGTGTGTTGCCATTAACGTGGTAGCGATTAGAAGATCATTAACGACGGATAAAACTATGAACTGACACTGACCATGGCATCCTCACAGCCAGATCAGACGTGAAGCGGTGATGACCATAGTCCGTAGCATGCTCACAGTTGGATCAAACGTTAAATCGGAGGTGATGACGTTTCTATATAGTGATTATATGGTAAGTTGCACATGGATGGCATCTAGGTGGCACTCACGTCGGTCTCGAATTAAGAATGCACTTCAACGCTGATTGCAAATATTATATAAGCATTGATGATGCTTAGGATGACTGTCTCTTGCTGAAACGCTGATCAAAGTCATTTTCTTTAATGGATTGATTGATGATGGCATCTAGGTTACATATCACAAGGATTTGATGGATTTTATCAACTAGCATATACGTATCTTCTTTTCAACTCCTTAATACCAATGATACCATTGGTGTTGTTGGTAACAGCCACCACATGTTGTAAGTCATTATGGCTTTTTAACGTACAATGTTTTACTACATAGATAAATATGCATTTATGTCCAAACACAAAGTAAAAAGCTACGTATCTAAAAGACTCCGAACGACTTGCAACTTAGAAGATGGGGCTCAGGAGGGCTGCCGACTCTGGCGTCCGCGTCCGTGAGTGTGAGGGTCAAGTCACATTAGCAACAACCTCTAAAAAATGGTTTATCGAAGTGGACTGTGTTTAAAAGTACTTCAGAAAAAAAGATGAAAACCATTTCTCTAGCAGGACTCCGTCGTGCCACCAAAATGAGAGCGACCTTGGGTCTGTTTTTTAACCACACGGCGTCTGAAGGTAAATAGACAATACCGGAAATGCTCTGTCCAGCAGTGGAAGTAGCGCGGCACACGTGATTCTGAACTCAGGAGGCGTACATGTACACACGGTGACACGGTGGTTGTCTGCCAGCACACGCTTTATGGAGCGGTGCATTCGGGAGCGCGGCGACGCAAGCGATCCTCACACGCCACACTCCAGTGCCGCTAGCTCCCTTGTGTTTCCGAGAGAAATGAAAATGACAGATGACATAGAACCCCACGAAAAGGAATGGGATAGGGAAGTTCCCTTTGCACTCGCCCCAGCGGGTGGGCGACCAAGATGCACAGAGATCTATGCTTACAGGAACCACAAGGTACTATACTAGAACCAGCAATGTACGATTGAGGTTTGATTCTGCCGCGTTTGTGTGTCCTCCTAGCCGCGAAGGCAGAAGCCCGTCTCACCTCCCCATCTATTCACACGAGGAATGTGAGAGACAAGGTGCCAATCGGGCCCTACTCCTCGCTTGTAACGTCTTTCCAAATCAGGGCGTCCAACATCTGAAGAACATTAAGACGTTGTATGGATTGGGGCTGGCATTCAAAGGCACGGCAATCCTGGATAGTAATGTTACGAAGTGCAGAGAGCTGTCCGATCCAGTCCGGCAACTTTGTCAGGGCCTTGAATCCCATCAGGTTGAGGAGTTCAAGTGATGTGAGGTGCTGAATGACGTCAGGAAGCTGCTTCAGATTATTATCCCAACCACAGATTTGCATCCTGTCGAGGGACCTAAGGTGCTTTATGGATTGAGGGAGGCAGGGGCAGAGGGCTCGGTAGGGCTCCACAGCGGATACCCACCCTGAGTTCCTCAGGTAGCCATGTTTGCAAGGTCTGAAGGTCGAAGAGCTGCTGATTTGAAGCCTGAACTGTATGCTCGCAGGAAGAAGATAGGAGAAGTCTGAATCGTTATTTGCTCTTGGGCCTTGCCTTGCTTTGTGAGCTTCATGTCCCGTTTGTGGCCTTGCGGCTTATGCCTTTTGCCGTTTCCCTTTCCAGCGCACACGACGCGGGCGGCCGCCTGACGCTCCAATTTCCAATCCTATCATCACGCGGCGGCGAGGGCAAGTTCGTGACTTTGCCGACTGCGAGCCGGCGACCAGCGAGGCGATCACCGGACTTCGCCGATCCGCAGCAGCAGAGAGCCCGCGAGCGGCGATCACGACGGGACAAACTACTATTCTGTTATAGTATACAGACCTACAGACTACAGTGCTGTTGCAGTTATAGAGGATCATCACCGTATCTCTCTCCTCACAAATTGTCTGTGTCTGATTGCCAACCAATTCTTGCCTCTTGTGATCGCTACCTCGCCGGATGGCATGCTTCCCTTCTTAACAGAGCTGGACGGCTCACCCTTTGCATCATCTGTCCTCAGTGCTATCCCCCTCCACTATATGGCTGCTATGGGTCTCCACAAGACTGTGATCAATGCTATTGACCGGCGACGTCGCGCTTTCTTCTGGACTGGAGAAGATACTTGCCATGGTTCTAAGTGCCTTGTAGCCTGGGAGCATATCTGTACTACTAAACTAGAGGGTGGTCTTGGGATTAAAGACTTACAGACCCAGAATAGATGTCTGCAGCTTAAATTTGTTGATAAGCTATTCGCCGGTGCACAGGCTCCATGGAGAAATTGGCTCCTCCTCAATGACTCTATGTTTTCTGATAACCCAACTTCTTCCCCTTCCTATCTGTGAAAAATTATTAGTGACGAACTGTCTATTTATCGATCCATCACTTTCGTTGACATCCGTGATGGCTCTTCTACCTCCTTCTGGCATGATCGCTGGCTTGCTAGTCCATCAGGCCTAATATTTCAGTGCAGCAGGTTTTCGGGAAGGGTTTGATTTGCGCTTACGCCCCAGACTAACAGCAGCAGCTGCTGCCGAGCTTGCTACTATCATATCTGATTTGCAGGAGGTGCGCCTTCAGGAAGGGCAGGACATCAGAAGGCTGACATCCACCAGGAAGCCATTCAGTTCCAGAGATGCGTACAACATGCTGGCTCCCTCTCCCTCAGTGCAAGACTTCCACGGCCGGTGGATTTGGGGCTCCAAAGTTCCAAATAAAGTGAAGATCTTTGCATGGCTATACATTAAGGACATGCTAAGCACGAAGGCTAATTTATTTGACAAGAACGTAATGCAAGATGCTATTTGTGGCCGTTGCAGTTACCCATCAGAAGATCGATGCCATGTTTTCTTTGACCGTAAGCTCAGCGATGATGTGTGGACTGCCCTGGGTCTTTGTTTTCTCTCCACTACGGCTGATAACGATGTCTGGGCGCTGCCATCAGTATGCCATCAGGATGCAGCAACCTGGCCTTCTGTGCTTCTGACCATTTTATGACGATTGTGGGATGCAAGAAATGGCACCATCTTCCGGAACGAAAGGCACCTACCGCAGGATGTGATTGTTCGTGTCTGTGATGACTTAACCATCTGGGAAGGGAGATTTAGCTCTGCCTCCATGATACCTGGTCTTCGCCAGTGGCGTGTTTTTCTTCGCTCTTGTGTAAATGCTTTTGTAAGGCGATTGATATCGTCTTGAGATGTAACCAAACTTGAAGCTTTATGCTTAATATATTCCAGGCGGGGAAGCTCTCCCCTCCGTAGTTTCACCTCAAAAAAAAAAAATCTGACACTTTCTTATTTGTTTTTTTCACTCTTTTAGTCAATTAATTTGGTTTGATTGATTTTGTTATTTTGACTCAACGTCTAGTGAACCATTTTGAGAGAGATTATTATTTTACTATTTGTATTATCTTTCTCGCCCTACCTTAATTTTTTTCAGTCCTCCGCCACTGGAGGGAGGCTACGTATCATTGGGGTGCCCAAGACATCAAGTTTTCGCAATGAGCGCAGTTCTCCAAGCCAATCAGGCAGCACACCAAGGTCAGAGCATTCGTTGATACTCAATTGCTGCAGGGAGGTGCGACTCCGAATGCTATCTGGTAACCATGTCATTTCATCACAATATTCAATACTCAAGGTCTCTAGTTCAGTGTGGTGCTGCCGAGTGCGTGTCCTTGCATGACGAGGCTTCATTATGTTTGTTAGATGCAGTTTCTTGAGGTGAGAGACTGCCGAGTGCGTGTCCTTGCATGACGAGGCTTCATCGACTGGTGGAGGAAGCATTTGGGAGAAACTAACTAGTGATAGCAGCTGCATGTTGCTTTTATATAAATGTAGCCTCTCTAGTGACGGTGGGAAGTGGGGCTTCACATTTAGTCTCGGGCAGCCTGATATGAATATGTAGGACAGGGCAGGGAAGCAGCATTGCCCATGTATTTCTCCATCCGAAATTTCAAAATCACTTGTTATGGTCCACAGCTCTTCTAAACTACCATTTCATGCAGGAAGAGGGACTTGAGCGAAGGCAACACCCAAAGTCCTCCCATCTGCTTCAAGTTTGGACAGTTTTCTAGTGTCAGTTCAGTTAGAGAAAGGAACTCACATGGTCCTGTTTGCTTCAACATTATGGTTTCACAAAAAGAGGAATCATTTTGTGCCATCATCCACCGTGGCAAACATGAAGCTTGGAAACCATTGATTTTCATGCCCTTAATTTGCGGTGGTGGTTCCAGAGCACTCAGCATACCTTATTCTTGTTCCATATCACATAATAACTCTTCTTTAATTTCACGCAGAGACCAGTCCAACACAAGATTCTGTATGTAACTCATATGTTTCAAATAAGATTTCCCGGTATCTCCAAGGTCCTTCAAATACTTGAGATTTGCAATTTCCAGGTGACCAGTAAGCTTATCAAGATTTTCAAGCTCGGAGATCCTTGCATCATCCGCACCAGACCCAATGACAAACAAGCCCAGTTTTCTTAAACGAGTCAGTTCTCCCAACCCTGATGGCACGAAACGAAGTTTGTCACAGCCCTTTATATTCAAAACTATCAGTCTTTTTAAGTTGCATATACCTTTTGGCAACTCTTGTAGCTCCCTGCAGTTTTCAAGATCTATACATTCAAGAGTCCTGGTCGTAGTAATCCATTGAGGTAGCATGGCAATCTTGGTACGGGAAAGGTCAAGAGTACACAACATAGGACACAAAGATTTGCATGGCAACTCCAGTAACTTATCACACCTGGATAAGCTGATAGTCTGTAGGTTGCTGAATTCCCCAATGGATTCGAAGTTATGTTGTTCAAGAGAATCACAATGAACTATATGAAGGCCCCTTAAATTTTCTATTTTACTTAAGGAGAGTGGTATCTCACTGAGCTTTTGAAAGTAAATTAGTTTCAAGGATTGAAGATCTCCACAATCGCCAATGGACCGAGGCAAACTCTCAAGATCAATAATCCACTTTAGTTCCAGAGTTCTCAGCTTCCGAAGCTTCCCAATAGACTCAGGCAGTGTCACCAAGCCATTACAGCTAATAAAATGAAGTGACTGCAAATTCCAACTATCTGAGATAGCCTCCGGAAATTTGGTGAAACTAGAACGGTGGATTTCAAGATATCCAAGATATTGAAGCCTTAAAATGACTGTCGGAAATGGAGTATTAAATTTATAGTCCAGGATAACACTGCAGATATGCGCACTCTTCTTAACAAGATTAGGAAATGATGGGCTACCTTCAGCCACATATAGAGCACGTAGCTTCTCAAAGCCCCTTTCAACATCCTCATTTAGTGACGTTAAAGATAAATAACTGCATTGGCGTGCAGAATCCTTTCTTATATTATATGTTCTCTGGTAGAGATGTTACCACTTCATTCTGCAAAATATATGGAGCAAGATCATTAATCAGGTCATGCATCCAGCACTGATATCTTCCTATTTCATCCGGCTCTGTTTCAGGTGGCACCTGAAGAAAGCCACCTTTCACAAGAGAATTAAAGTAGTCACTTCCAATATCCTCTGGCTGCTCCTCCTTCCACTTGACGAATCCATGGGCTATCCATTGCCCAATCAAATAGTCTTTGTTAATTCTATAGCCTTTGGGGAATTCTACAAATACAAAGATGACCAGCTCCTAGAAAGAAGCCGCTATCCACGTCATCAGAATATTACCCTCCGTTAGATCTCGAGATAAACGGCCACAATTTACCGGAGCAGCTTTTACCGGAAGCAGATTCTCTTTACCTTTCCTAGCTTCGCATCGGCTTCTCTGAATCCACGTCAACAAATATATATCCAACTTCAGCTTCTCCTTCAGGAAACTTCTACTTCCCTCAGGATAAAAAAAAAACTCCTCCCCTCACGTCTCTCTCATCTCGCTCGCTCTCTCCCTCCCGAAGCGGACGACGCGACGGCGCGAGGAGGCCCCGGCGGTGCCGGCCGTCGGCGCGGCGGTGGCCTCCCTCTTCCTCCTTCTCCTCCTCCTCCTCCTCCTCCTCCGCAGCCCATCCCTCTCGCGCCGGCCATGGCGACGGCCGCTCTCGCTGGCGTTGCGCCGCTTCAGCGGCTCGCCGGCCCTCACTGTGCGTGGGGGGCCCTGCGGCCATCGCCGCCGCCGCCGCGCGGACGGGCGCCGCTGGTGGCCGCCGGTGTGGCACACCCCCCGGCGCTGCCTCCTCCTGCCGGTCCACGTCTACTGCTGCGATCTGCGAAACCCTAGGTACTTGCCCTCCTCCTCTTCCTCTAACTATTGCCTCCTCCTCTAGATCCTCCCTTCGTACATGTTATTAGGGTGCTGCAGCCTGCGACTTCTTTTCTAGAGGGGCACACCCTAGCGACCTTCCCGATTTTAGTTTTGATTTTGGCTCCAAGATTTCTATGTCCATGGCAAATTGGTGCGTGTTTGATTCAACCTGGCTTGGGTTCCCATCAGATCAATTTGGTGGCGTTGAGTGCACTAACTCTCGCTGCTTCGATGAATAGCATAGACGATTACTTTGCAGGTACTTGCATTCGATGGATTGTGCACTTAACATTCATTGTTGCGTCAAGGTAAAAAAGAAAATGGTTTCCTGCGACATCGCAAGGTCCTCTACAGGAAGCTCATGTGATCCGCTGAAAGCACCTCCTTTGTACGAGCTGTCAGTGCAAGCAGGCAAATTTAGAACAGCAGGCCTAAATTCTAGAAAATGGTTTTCTGCAACATCGCAAGGTCCTCTGTAGGAAGGTCATGTGTGCTCTGCTCTTTCCACCACCAGTTGTGCACTTGGAACTGTATCTCAAAATAAGCAGCACACCGTAGCCAATTTTTTTTACAAAGGAGAGATGTCCCCATTGTAACATACAAGGGCATTATGATTTGTAAAAAACGATTTCTTGTATTAAAGAAAAAAAAGTTACTGTTTCTTGGTTTCTCTCTTTAGCAGACAAATGGTTCAAAAAAGAAAATAAAGTATTACCTTTGTAGCTGTAGCAATAGTTTGCAAAGGGCCTCACAAGTATTGATTATGAGGAAAATCAACTGAAGTATTTCTCTTCTTCCTGATGGGTTTCAGCAGCTTTAGGCTGCGGTTTAGGTTCTCAGCTTCCTCCCGATGTGCTACATGGCCGGAGTGGCGGCGCGTCCCGGCCGGGACCAGCGTTGTTGGATGGCTGGAGCTGTGACGCCCTCGGCACATGGCTTTTGGGTGAATCAAATGGAGGTTACAACTTCTCCAAATAAATGGTGATAGTGGAGGATTCGCCAACAGAGAAATGAAAATCATGAATTAGAGGTATGTACTCCTCCCTTACTACAGGAACAGTTAGTCCATGTTGACGAATGCTACTATTCTTTGCACTGATCTCAATTTGTTTGTTTGGCTATTTATAGCTCTTCAGCCTTACCTTTGTGCACTAATTAGAATGTATTACTACGGTTGGCAAAATATTTTCTCTTAGATAAACATTGTTTTCTGCCAATTGTGGATTATCAGTCAGTTTATTTTCTTAAGCGAAGAAAACCTCAATTGGCACTTTAAAATCAGAGCCACGTCTCCTTTGTTGAAAAAGGCAGTTGCATCTTATTTTCGAATGGAGTTCCGGTACCACTTTACCCATTAGTCTGCGTGTCTAATAACGTTCACACCTTAAGTTAGTTTATAGGATTCTACATGTTGTTGTGTGAATTGTTAACGTTTCATAATATATCTTAATATTGATGGATCAATTTATGCAGGGTACAAGATGATGAAGATTTATCCTATCAACTGGCCATTACCAAATTGCAGGAACTAATGTGATGTTATTCTCCTTTCTTTATTTCTACAAACTACACTATACCTGCTCATCTCTACTGCAACCTGATTTTTTCCCTGATTCTTGTGCAGTGCCGAGGTGATATTTTATAGTCTTTTACTCACCAACAGTAGCTGCTAACCGATCTGTTCATCTACTGTTCGGGTGAGGATCTTTTATAGTCTTTTACACTCTATGTATGCCTTGCTTCCCTTCAATTGTGATGGTGGCCGTCTTATTTTGTTCATTGGAAAGTCTTTTTGCCTACTTTCAGAGTTTAGAAAACACGGTTCTTTTGAACGCATTGTGATGGCTGGAGGTATTATTTCAGACTTATCTACATAGCCCATTTAGATATTTTTTGGGTGTAGTACACCTTTCCTGATATGTACCAAGAAGGTCTGTCCTCAAGGATTTGATATTTAGATCTAACATAGTGCCTGACACTGTCTAACACTAAATTCTACATCCCTTGAATTTTGACTTATTAAAAGTAATCCATGTATAATAAACTAATTCCAAAGTCAGTAAATACATGAGTCTCTACATTTTCTACAGAATCTCAAAAGATGCACATGGGACTTGGAAAGGATGTAGTGTTAGAATAGATTTTCTACCTCGGGTATTTCCTTGATTTCCATGACTTAATGTTGTTTAATTCTCCAGTTTTAAATTTTCCTTTGACATATTGGTTACTTCAACAGATAAAGAATGTTACCACATTCTCGGAGTGTCGAGATATCCTATCGGGAAAGGTACAACCATCTATGAGTTCCAAAGTTTTTCCAGGACCCTGTTAGTTGCCCCTAGATTCTATAAAGAGACCATATCGCTTTAGGTACACATTAGACCAGATTTAGATAATGGCATGCAGGTATACAATAAACCCTATGGATTGCAAATTTCTAGCAATGCAAGGTTTCATTTATTGTCCATACCTCCGGCCTCCAATGCGTTCAAAATGACCTCTCAAAGTTTCACGATATTGAAAGATGAGACTTATTAATTTCATTGTTCTATATTTAATTTTAGGTAATGCACAGTTTGATTAGCTCGGTCTCCAGTGTGCAAAACCTGATAAAGGTTCACGCTATCAAAAGGTAGGCCATGTTACTGTCGTTGCTCTATATATTATAGCCTA
The DNA here is from genome assembly GCA_018135685.1 of Themeda triandra. Taxonomy (NCBI): domain Eukaryota; kingdom Viridiplantae; phylum Streptophyta; class Magnoliopsida; order Poales; family Poaceae; genus Themeda; species Themeda triandra. Next base: position 402,512 of record JAENPR010000445.1, read on the forward strand.
TTAGTTCAAGAAAAATTCAGATAGGTGGATTCCTCTTTTTGCCTGCCATGTCAGTTTAGCCGATCAGGTTATGTATTAGGTTACTTGATCAGGCCCTATTTAGGTATACAAGCTATCTCTCATATTCGTTTCCTTTTTATTCTCCTGCATGATGCCACTCAACTTAGATCTTGTCCAGACTACTTAATACATAGATCGTGCTTTTGTTTAGGTAAACCGATCATGCTTCTACTCTGGATGCAAAGTGGTGTTTTCTTCATACTGACCCCCATATGATCTGTACACCATCACGGCATTCGGTTGCACCTCTGAGACTCTCGGCAAAGCCGTGAGGAATAATCACGAACCGAGGCCACGAAGCTGAATCGAGATAGAGACAATGATGCTCCTACAGAAACCTTTCCAATAAGATCTATTTTACTTTCTTGCACCCAAGAAAAACATACACAAACAAGCTGATCTGAACAGTAGCTAATATTCATAGAAGCATTTACTTTTCTTCTGCACCAATCACCACGACCAGACAAGCTCATCTGGCAAAGGCACGGCACAGGGAACTCTTCTAGCTGTCCCAAAAAAACAGGAAGGTATTTGCATACAAACTTTTCACTTTTCCATGTACGACCATGCTGGTTTTACCGCTCGAATAAGCCTGAGATTATCTTTGTTATAATGCAGGCTTAGGTAGCTGGCCATAATTTTTGTTGAATGTCGACTTCTACATGGCTCTTATTGTTGCTCTAAACTATTAGAGAAATATGGAATAAACTTACACGGTATTTTACTTTTGTCGGGATCTGTTGATGACGAATTTAGATAGTACCTCTATCATGTGAACCACTCGAAGAAATACTGGAGTCAATAGGATTGGGACGAAACATATTTTTGGTGAAAGCAAACAAGAGATGTACTAATAGAAACTGCGGGAAAGTAGGAGCCTGTGGGTCATATAGGCTGGTGGATCAACAACTGCAGATTTAGATGATGAGGAAGATGGAGGCTTGGTGGGTGAACTTATTTGGTTCAACATGTTGTATAAGCTTATATAACTCTAGGGATTTCTATGCCTTCTTTTTATAAGTTTTTAGACCTTGATATTTGTGCAAATCAATGTGAACTGTTTCTCAACTCTTTGCACACCCCATGTACACACTGCATTCATCAGGGTTCCTTCCTCACTGGGCCGATGATTTCATTTCCCATACTAAAGCCCCCAGAAGGGCGCGCGGATGCGCGCGCCAATACACTAGTATAGAGCAGAATGTAAAGCACTGCTTCAGGTGATCTTCCATGTGAACGTAGCTCAGTTTCAAAGATGCAAATACCCGACCTTCTAAATTCTTATTACTCCATAAATTACTCTCTTTAATGGCACGCCAAGTATTTATTCTTCTCTTCTCTTGGAGAACAGATCCAGGAATTTTTATTGCTAGAGGCACCCCACCACATTTCTTTACGATATCTTTTCCAACTTCAATGAATTGGGAGTCTAAATCCTCCTGTATCCAACCAGAACTCTTTAGGCTAGTCTCAATGGCTAGTTTCATTGCACAGTTTTACATACTATTTAAAGCTTTGAAATTTTGATACGAAACAACTCACTCCCTCAATGTATAGTTTCATTGCACAGTTTCACATACTATTTAAAACTTCTATGGGTCCAGCGTTGTCTCTCTCTCCTCTCTTCCACCAATGACCTTCCTCCATGCATGCGGATGAAATGAAATAACACTCTCAATGGGGGTTTCACACACTTTCTAATATTTTGGAAACAACGCTATATAGTTTCACCATGGTGAAACGAATTCCTTCTCTCTCCTCCCAATTTCATGCAAATGCTGACATGGCATTCTATTTAATGTGCATGGCACTCTCGTGAAACCTCCATTGAGACTGGCCTTAGAAAGAAGCTCCAACTCTCGTCCTCTGATAAGAATGGCAAGTTGGATACAAGCTTAGATTCAACTGCTTTTGCAACATTTTCATTACGTGCAGTTAAAAGAATCTTGCTTCCTGATGCACCATTGTTTACGTGCACCATGAAATTTTCCCAATCATGCCTATCTTCATGCCAAGCATCAGCCAAGATAACACTACGTCAAAATTTCTTTACCGCAGCGTCTCACTTTTGGCCTCCGCAGCGGACGTTTTTGTTGCCCGCTGCGGTAAATCACCACGATTTACCGTAGCGGACACTTTTTTATTTACCGCAGCGGCCACTTTTGCCCGCTGCGGTAAATCGATTTACCGCAACGGGCATCCTAACAGGTCCGCTGCGGTAAATGCCCTATTTACCACAGCGGGCCTGTTAGGATGCCCGTTGCGGTAGCTCGCTCCAGAACTATTACACAAAATTTAAAATTTAAATCGTTCAAAATTTATCAAATGCAAAAATGGTCAATGTATCAAATGTCCATCTTGATGAGTGGAGCAAACTTGCTATTCATTACTTTTTGAGTTGAGGCCATCTAGGGTTTCAAAAACTTGGTCAAACGATGTGTTTTTTTAAAATTTCAAATTTGAATCATTCAAAATTTGTCAAATGTAAAAATGATCAATGTATGAAATGTCCATCTTGATGAGTGGAGAAAACTTTCTATTCATTACTTTTTGAGTTGAGGCCATCTAGGGTTTCAAAACTTGGTCAAACGATGTGTTTTTTCAAAATTTGAAATTTGAATCATTCAAAATTTGTCAAATGCAAAAATGGTCAATGTATCAAATGTTCATCTTGATTAGTGGATCAAACTTTCTATTCACAAGTTTTCATTTTGAAACCATCTAGAGCTTCAAAAACTTGGTCAAACTTGGGCAAAAAAAAAGGACTTGGTCAACCTTTATCAAACGAGACACTAAATGACCTCAGATGAAAAACTTTTGAATAGCAAGATTGTTAAACTCACCATGATGAATATTTGTTACATAGGACTTTTTTGCATTTGAGAAAGTGATATTAAACACTTGCTACAAAACCATGAAACCTACGTGGACGTTTATGAAACCTTAAGAGACAAATGTAAATTTAGTGCCACACTTTGTTGAAAAATACTCAAATGCAAAAAGTTCTATGTGACAAATGTGCATCTTGATGTGCTTAATAATTTTGCTTTTGAAAATTTTTTCATCGAGCCCATTTAGTGCTTCAAAAATAAAGAAAACAAACATTTTCTATTTTTTAATTTTAAAAAAATTGACTACCGTAGCGGACGACCTAACAGGCCCGCTGCGGTTAATATTTACCGCAGCGGGCCTGTTAGGTTGCCCGCTGCGATAAATATTAACCGTAGCGGGCATGTTATAAGGCTCGTCACGGTAAATGCGGCCCAGCTCGGAATCCCAGCAAAAGCCCATATCCAATTTGCTAGTGGGCTCACATATATATATGGAACGCCACTTGGAAAACCTAGGCCACTTTCACTCCCATCCCTCTCCCACCGCCGCCACACAGCTCCTCCATCTCCTCCGTCGCAACTCCTCCGCGTGCGACCCTCCTCACGCGTGCAACCCACTCTCTCTCCCCCCGCATCCCCTCACTCTCTCTTCGCAAGGCGCAGCGGCGCGGCCACCACAGCAGTGCGGGGCACGAGGCGGGTGGCGGCGCAGTGAGGGCACCTCCTCCTCTAGCGACGCTCCTCTCGGTGGCCCTCCTCGCTCTCTTCCTGGTTTGAGCACACAGGTCGGCCATGGCGGGGCGGTGCCGGCTCATGGAGGGCCGGCCATGGCGGGGCTGCGCTGGCTCATGGCGGAGCCTCAGCCGTGGGAGGAAACCAGCGTCACCACCACCGCGGATCTGAGGCGCGTGTGGCTCTCCACTCCGGCAATGCAGGTACCCCTCTCCTCTCTCATCCACTCTTTAGCTCCCTCTTCCTGTTGCTTCATCTCTCTCTCCCTTTGCAGACGGCGGGGAAGCGCGGATCTGGTGCATGCTGGCGACGGCGACGGCGCTGGAGCCACGGTGGTGCCAGGAGCGCGGCGGAGCGAGTCGGGAGGCGCGAAGCACGGCCGGCCGCGCATGGGGAGGCCGGATCTGCCCCGTCACGGGCGGATCTGCCGGCAGCGGACGCCACCATGGTGGATCCGGCCTCTGGCAGCGTGTGGTGGCGGCGTTTGCTGCTGCGGTGAGCTCCAACTCCCTCAGCTCTGGCTCCGGTGTGGTCTCGCGACGAGGAGGGGGTGCGCCCACATCCGGTGTACCCGATGGCGGCGCTCACGCACACGAATCGGCGACGGCGGCGCTGGAACCCTAGATGGGCTCGTCGCGCCCGTGGATGGGCTCGGCGGGCCTATCTAGGATTTTTCTTCTTTTTTTTGTATTTTTCGAAGCATTTACCACAGCGGGCAACATAACAGTGCCCACTGCGGTAAATCAATTAACAGCAGCGGTCAAATTGCCCGCTACGGGAGTTGGTGATTTACCGTGGCGTCGTCGCCGTGACGGGCGGGTTTGCCCGCTGCGCAAAATGTAAAACGCCCGCTGCGGTTAACTTGTACTGTAGTAGTGTAAGTAGAAACTTCTTACCACTCAATTTGTTTGAAATTGCATGGAGCATGTGTTATTGGGCATGTAGATTTGACTTTTCCCAAATAATGGCTTCAAACAGCTTACCAAAAAGTTTTTCCCAAGAAAACTCTTGAGATACATGGATCCAAAATATTGAATCTTTGAATTGCCCCTTTATATTGTCATCACGGCAGATGTGTTGGGCCAAAGTAGTTTTGCCAGAACCACCAAGCCCAACAATAGAAATTATTTGACCATCTTTTCCATTGTTAGATTCTAGAAGCATGGAAATGATTTCAGTCTTCAAATGATCCCTTGATGGTATTTTTGACTCTTGAGCATTAGTCAACAGAGACTGCTCCGGGATGGCCTTGTCTTTTCTTCTCTGAACTGGTTGGCTGTCCCCTTGAAAACTTGGTAGTACAGTATTGGCATTGCTTCTTTGTTTCACAATTTCATCAAATGTCACCTTGATTGCTTTGATCTCATGGGCCACCTTGCACCGGAACAGAAGGAGCTTTGGTTTTGCAAACAAGTCAGCTATAGCATGCCTGTCACGGTCATTAAGTATCTTGTGTTTCTCATCTTCAAGGTCGACTTCATCAATTAAATCATAAATGTCATTTGCAAGATTTCTCAACTTCATCACCCATCGAAGTGATGTGTCTGTCTCTATTGCTCTGTCAGATACAGTAGATAACCAGCTTGTAATCTCTGCATGTATATATTGGAGGTCAGATAGATCTTTTTTCATGCCCGTTATGGCAGCAAACTCACTGCATATCAGTGAAACTAGCTTTTTTCCTGCAACGTTCAGCAGTCCAGATGCTAAAGCAGCCTCCACTCCAGTCATATTTGAAAGGCTCTGAACCCTTGTCAATTCTCTGTAGATGAAATTGCAGAACAAAGAATTATGTGGAGTTTTTCAAACCAAAACTAATATGGTGGACACGCTATTATTTAGCAACTATAATTTCTAGCTCTTGAATCATATGCTAGATGATAAATAATTGTATTTTTTGGAAAATTATAAAAGATTTGATAGTTACAAATAGACATAAGCTATATGGAGAATTCAATTTGTATATGGAAAGTGGAAACTCAGTGGGAAAAAAAATCTGGTCCTATGCCTGAGCAACCTTCTGTGATAGCTATATGAGCAGACCAAAACAAATAGTTTAAATAGAGATCCTTTCTCTGCTGTGTACTGGAGATTAAACAACTCCATGTCACATGATATGACTACTACGAGGCGCAAATAACATGCATATGAAAGATAAATTAGCTTAGGAATTACCTCTTCTGTTCTGAAGGCCAGAGAAGCAGCAACAGACTTATGATGCTCAGCACGTAAATACTGTTAGAAGATATGGTACTTGTGATACCTTCGGTAGATATTGTAATCTCTAGATTACTTGACTTAGGGTCCAAGTCGGGTATATCCCATGTAACGCATCTGTACTTGTTGATCAAGCCAATTCGGCTGTATATAAACATGTACCGAGTGCCATGGTTAGGCACCTCGTTCCACCAATTTCTACATGGTATTCAGAGCCCTACTCCTAGCGGAGAAAATCCATGGCGTTCCCCCATCTCGCTTCATCCTTGAATGCATCTGCTGTTCCCTCCTTCGCCTACACCATAACCGAGAAGCTAGCCAACAACAACTTCCAAATATGGAAGCTCCAAGTTCTATCTGCGCTCAGGGGCGCCCAAGTTGCATCTTACATAGATGCATCCGCGGCGCCGCCGGAGAAGTTCCTGAAGGTGGAGGGAGATGCGGAGGCAAAGCCGAATCCCGACTATGAGTCGTGGCTCGCCAAGGATCAGTCGGTCCTTTGCTTCCTCCTTGGATCGTTGGGAAAGGAGGTCGCGGGACGCATCCCGACCACGGTGTCGTCCGCACGGGAGGTGTGGACGGTCATCGAGGACATGTTCGCGAGACAATCTCGCGCTCGCGTGATCAGCACCAGGATGGCACTGACGGCGGTCACCAAGGGCACGTCGACCATTAGCGAATACTTCTAGAAGGTCAAAACCCTAGCCGATGAGATGGCATCGGCTGGACAGAAGCTTGAGGACGAGGAGATGGTCTCGTATATCCTCAGCGGCCTCGACATCGAGTACGACTCGGTGGTCTTGGCAGTGGCGCCACGCATTGAGCCAATCTCACTTGGGGAATTGTACACTCAGCTTGTGAGCTTCGAGCAGTGCATGGAGGTGCGTGGCACAGGCGGACAACAGTCATCGGCAAACCTGGCTGTGAAAGGAGGACGCAGCAACCAGCCGCGTGGAGGAGGCCGAGGCAATCGTGGCGGCTTCGTGCGTGGTGGCAAGGGCGGCTGTGGTGGAGGTGGTCGCTCCAGCAACTTCCAAGTTGGCGTGTTCTGTCAGCTGTGTGGCAAGGAGGGCCACCCTGCCTTGAGGTGCTTCAAGCGCTTCGATCAGAACTTCACCGGACCTCCATAGAAGAGCGTCTCGTCTGCGACCACCAACTCCTATGGGGTCGACACCAACTGGTACATGGATTCAGGCGCAACTGATCATGTAACCGGTGAGCTGGAGAAGCTTACAATTCATGACAAGTATCACGGAGGCGACCAACTCCACACTGCAAGTGGAGCAGGTATGAGAATTAATCATGTTGGTCATACTACTTTGCGTTCCCAAAATAGTAGAATTCATCTAAACACTATCCTTCATGTTTCTCATGCCAACAAAAGTTTAGTTTCTGTCAATCGCCTAACCCGTGACAACAATGCTTTTGTCGAATTTCATCCCAATCATTTTTTTTGTCAAGGAACAGGCAACGAGGAGGACGCCCCTCAAAGGTCCATGTGAGGATGGCCTCTACCCTTTGAAGTTTCCATCTAATAAGCATATGCTCGGTGTGTTCAAGCCGACCACATCCTTGTGGCACCATCGTCTAGGGCATGCCGCTGCTCCAGTCGTTCAGGAGATTCTTAGTCGTCATAAACTTTCGTTTGTTAGAGATTAGGAGAATAAATTAGTGTGTGATGCATGTCAGCGTGGCAAGAGCCACCAGTTACCCTATCCCAAGTCTTCTAGCGTGTCATCGAGTCCTTTTGAGCTTGTCTTTTCCTTTATATGGGGACCGGCACCAACATCTGTGGGCTGGCATGATTACTATGTAAGCTTTATCAATGACTATAGCAAGTATACTTGGATTTATCTGTTGCGTCATAAATCAGATGTGTTTCGTTGTTTCACTGAGTTTCAAAACATGGTTGAACGACAGTTCAATACAAAAATTCATGCTGTCCAATCCGATTGGGGAGGAGAGTACAAAGCCTTGAACTCCTTTTTCGCACGCATAGGGATTTCCCATTTGGTTTCCTGTCCCCATGCCCACCAACAAAATGGCGCAGCAGAACAAAAACATAGACACATAGTCGAGATGGGTTTATCTCTCCTTGCTCATGCATCCATGCCACTAAAGTTTTGGGATGAAGCATTTTTTACTTCAGTTTTTCTTACCAATCGTCTTCCATCCAAGGTGATTGATAATCAAACATCCTGTGAGCGTCTCTTCAAGAAATCTCCTGACTACACTTTCCTAAGAGCATTTGGGTGCGCGGTATGGCCAAATCTTAGACCCTATAATGCAAAGAAACTTCATTTTATATCCAAGCGATGCACCTTTCTTGGATATAGCAATCTACATAAAGGGTTCAAATGCCTAGATTCTACGGACGGACGCGTCTATATTTCTCGTGACGTCGTATTTGATGAGACAGTTTTTCCTTTTGTATCTCTTCACCCAAATGCCGGTGCTAGGCTCCGGGCAGAAATTGCCCTTCTCTCCTCGGATCTTTTGCCATCTTCTATAGATTTTGGGGATGCAATTTTAGTAGATAAACATGATAATTCTCATCCTACTAATGGGGCGTCAAGTCCCTTGGTTGTCTCTGATTCTGCAGGAACAAACGCGGAGCAAAACGGTGAAGAACCGAGGCCAGATGGCCATGATTTCATGCGCCTCCGCTCGGCCGACAGGACCGGCACATTTCCCGGCATTGATCCGGGCGAACAGGACTCCCTGGCGCCCTCTGCCACCCGACGCGGATCGTCTTCGGGATCTGGATCAGCTATGGTGGGTGAAGCCGTGGGCACGGAAGATCCTGTCGCGCCGTCGTCTTCTGCACCAGGGGTGTTCTTGGATCTTCTACGCCTTCGTCCCCGGCCGCACATGCGTCTCCTCAGCCTCCACCGCCACAAACTGATCCCGCTGTGGACTCCGATGTGGATTCGCCTGGCGGATCTCCTGCGGTCGGTGCACCTGTGTTCCCCGGTGCGGCTCCGGCTGAGCTTGGCACTATGGCTTCAACAACGGGTTCTCCAGCTCCGGTACGTCCCTCTACGCGGCCGCAACATGGTGTGGTGAAGCCCAAAGTACTGACGACACGGTGCGTTGGTGCATGACAAGCACCATTGATACTGGAGAACTAGCTACAGTACATGAGGCGTTTGCAAATCCCAAGTGGGTGGCGGCTATGGGTACTGAGTATGAAGCGTTGATGCAGAATCAGACCTGGCACTTGGTACCACCTCCCAAAGGTAAAAATGTGATTGACTGCAAGTGGGTTTATAAAGTAAAGAAGCATGCTGATGGCACGATAGATCGGTACAAGGCGTGTCTGGTTGCCATGGGATACAAGCAGAGGTATGGGGTTGATTATGAGGATACTTTTAGCCCTGTAGTCAAAGCAGCCACAATCCTTCTCATTCTGTCCGTTGCGGTGTCAAGAGGGTGGTCATTGAGATAACTTGATGTCAAGAATGCATTCCTCCACGGTGTGCTTGAGGAGGAGGTATATATGCATCAACCACCTGGTTACAGGGATAGGAGGAGACCTGAGTTTGTTTGTCGCCTTGACAAAGCTCTCTATGGCCAGAAACAGGCTCCACGTGCCTGGTATGCGCGACTCTGCAGCAAATTGGTTCAGCTTGGTTTCAGTCCATTAAAAGCTGACACATCTCTCTTTTACTTCAATAAAGGAGGTATGGTGATGTTTGTCCTTGTTTATGTTGATGACATAATTGTTGCAAGCTCATCCCGTGCAGCAACGACAGCTTTGCTTAGAGATTTGGAAAAGGATTTTGCACTCAAGGATTTGGGAGACCTTCATTATTTTCTTGGAATGGAGGTGAGAAGATCAGATAATGGCTTGGTGGTGTCTCAGCAGCGGTACGCAGCAGATATATTGAAGAGGACAGGGATGGAAAAATGCAAACCGATTGACATCCCATTGTCAGTATCAAAAAAATTGAGTGCGAATGATGGTTCTTCTCTAAGTGCAGAGGTTGCCTCGAACTACAGAAGTGTTGTTGGTGCATTGCAGTATTTAACTCTCACTCAGCCTGACATATCTTTTGCAGTCAACAAGGTCTGTCAATACTTGCATGCACCTAGCACAATTCATTGGAGTGCTGTGAAGAGGATACTAAGATACGTTCAGGGTACTTTCTCTTTGGGACTACAGTTTCGGAGATCACCTTGTGTCATAGTCAGTGCATTCACTGATGCTGATTGGGCAGGATGTCCAGATGATAGAAGATCAACAGGGGGGTTCGCTGTGTATTTGGGACCTAATTTGATCTTGTGGAGCGCCAGGAAACAGTCTACTGTCTCTAGGTCGAGTACAGAGGCTGAATATAAGGCCTTAGCTAATGCCACGGCAGAGGTAATGTGGATACAGAAGTTGCTTACCGAGTTGAAGATCCCTCACTCGAAGGTAGCAAGGTTGTGGTGTGATAACATTGGTGCTACTTATTTGTCACAAAATCCAATGTTTCATGCCAGGACCAAGCACATTGAAATAGATTTTCATTTTGTCAGAGAAAGAGTGGCACAAAAGCTTCTAGACATTCGGTTTGTTAGCTCAAGTGATCAATAGCTGATGGCTTCACAAAACCGATCAGCAATGCCAAGATGAAAGATTTTAGACGCAATCTCAACCAGGAGGCTGAGATTGAGGAGGTGTGTTAGTAGATATGGTAAATATGATATCTTCGGTAGATATTGTAATCTCTAGATTACTTGACTTAGGGTCCAAGTTGGGTATATCCCATGTAACGCATCTGCACTTGTTGATCAAGCCAATTCGGCTGTATATAAACATGTACCGAGTGCCATGGTTAGGCACCTCGTTCCATCAATTTCTACAAATGCTTGTGTACTCGTGGTCCTCACTGAGAGCCTGGAAAAAAAAAACTGTGCCCCACGAAGAATCTGAGCATGGAAGCAAACAGGAAATATCCATGCAGTGGTGCAGATGGAAACACAGCATGCATGGATGTTCCCTTTCGAATAAAATTCAGAGATTTACCTCGAGTTGAAGCTTGGATCAGATGCCTTTTCCTATTCCATTACCGAATTGAAGCACTGATTACCGCCCTTGAAAACCACCGAGCTTTAGGAGTTCTGGATGCAGAGTTGCAGAAGGTGGGAGATGCAGCTTAGCTGGATGGCAGAGAGATGATAGCTCCACTTCAGTGCCTCCCCATCTAGTAACGACAAGCAGAAACTCTTGGAAACGAAGGTACCGCGAAACTTCACATGGCATACAACAACAACTCTGCATACAATGAAAACGATATACAAGTAAATAAACTTGTGTAATTGTTTGTTTATACCACGCAATGTAAACGACATACAACAACTCTTGGAAACGAAGTTGCCAGGAAACTGCAGTTCCAGCGAAAATCGACACCAAATGCGTCATCACGCAGAACAGGTTAGATAACAGAACAAATTTGATTGGCAATCAGTGCTTTTGGTAGCTTCCTTCTGGTGCTTCCTCGCCACCATTGTCTGCTTCATTAAAATAACGAAATTACGAAAGCCCAAAGTTTGGCCACTAGCTAGAAAGATCAAAACATGGCCCCAAATCTCAGAAGCTGTGCTAAACGCTGTGGCCAATTTGCAAAGTGGATGGCAACGGGATAATAAACATTTCGGAAAGCAATACAAACATGTAACGGCAGCAACATATACTACGGAAAAAAAAAAAGAAATGGCCATGTAAAGTCAGTACAATCAGTCAGAAAAAGGAATTAGCAGATGGGTAACCGTGTGTAGCGTGTATGACCCAAGTTATGCACACTGTGATTCTGAACATTGAGTGGCAATTTGGTAATGAGAAGTGATATATATGCCAAGAAGGATTTTCACAGGATTTGTACGTCCTCAGTCCCAAAAACAAGGTGTCCAGGCCGAATCTTACTATTACTAATTAGAGGCTCCAACGGAGGCTCCACGTTAATCCTCACCACATACGCTAGAAAAAAAGATAAACGCTAGAAATTCTCAAATTAATCAGAAACATCTAGCCATTAAATCTATAAGCTTCAGCAATCTCTAACCATTAGATCTATTTTACTTTTTAGCAAATTACCCACTCTGCCATTATATTATATAGATAAAAAATAAAAATAAATCTAATATTTTATTAAATCTACGTGCCTAGAGATAAATAATTAAATAATAAACAGATTGTTTTGCCCTACCACCGTCCCGTGGCTTCCGGCCCTGGCGGCGCTCGGCTCCTTCACCAGCGAATAGAAAGCACCCGTCGTCCATCCAAGCTATTGCATCCGGACCAAAGCCACGACCATCGACCAAGAAGGCCAATCTCGAGACTAAAGGGAACAAGTATGGATTCACGTCATCCTTCATGATGGGTGAGAATACTAATGTGATTATTATTTTCTTGGGTCCTGTCTTGCACAGCAGCATGATTTACATGTTGGCCGGAGTCACAATTCTGAGCGAGAACTGTTGGGCGCAACAGCTTAATGATCGAGATGCTGCCAACTGCGAGGGCAGTGGCGAGATGAGTAGGTCACACATCGCCGGTGGCCGGCCTGCCGATGCCGGGCTTGCCTGTGACGGAGGTCGTCATGGTCGACACAAAGCCGGCTGAGCACTATGCGGAGGTGTGCGGGTATATTTTTCATACATGTATGCATCCATGTCGACGCATGCATCTGCCTCACATGCATGCATATGTGCGTATGGCTAAACGAGGAAGGAGGCCACACATCTGTACATGGCTAGCGAGTATATGCAAGACGGGCAACTGTATGCATGGGATAGATGGATGCAAACATGAAGGCTGCCTCTGACATGACTCCACACCATCTACAACAACGTTGTGACTGGTCCCATCCAAAGGTGTGGTCATCTTGGCAGATCCTATTATTACAATTTAATTTCACACTCAGGATGCACTAAATTTGTTTATTCCATTAACTGTAATTTAATTTGTCTTCTCTGATACCTATTGTATACTTTTTTATAAAACTTTAGGTGAGATTAGGCCAAGAAAAAATTGGAAAAAAAATAAAAGAGCCTTTCATATAATCCTTATTTACCATGTCATAATTTTTTTATTCACTTTAACATAACTTCATTAGATTACTTGGAGTTTACATGTTAATCATGTTGAAAAATTAGGGTACCATGATCCATAGAGTTATCAATTAAGCCCACAATATAAGACATAACTAACTAATCAACTAATTCTTTTTGTAAATTATCTTGACCCCTAAGTTTGTATTCAAGTTAACCATACGAGGCATTATGTAATGTGTTATATAACTATATAATTTGTACCTAAATTATCGTTCTTAACCGATTTGATTGGAACATTGTATCATATGAATATGAATATTAGTAATTTAATTGCAAACATTATTAATTAAATAAAAATAAATTCAACATCTTGGGTAACATGGTGTGTGGTCAAACAACTATGTATGCCGGAATTAAGATGGTAGCCTAGGATAGAATATTATTTTGATAAAATAAAGCGATATCGATACACTAAGCATTGGAATTTCAAATTAACACATGATCAAAAACTAAAAGCTAAAATATAGACTTTATGATATCACATAAGGTGATATAAGTTTGTAAACTTTAACTTTCTCTTTCAACTAATCACATATCATGTTAGAAAAAATATTAATCCTATTATTCATGAAATCGCTATAACCAAAAAAAAAAAAGATAGATCCTAAAATTCTTAAAAAAACTAAAAGAATATCCCATCAAATTGGTAGACTACCCCTGGAGTAGTTAATATGAATAACAAAAACTCTGTTATAGCCATTTTAATCACCATTGTAAATAATAGTGGTTGTATCTAAGCAACTAATAAGCCCAAGATTTTGAAAAAGGATCCAAATTTAGGTTTATTTTGTCAAAATATAGACTGTGGCTAAAACCATCATAATTGAAACAAATGTTTCAGTAAATATATATTCAAGATAAAAAGAGGTGCTTTGTAGTTAAAGAAACAAGCCGATGCATATGGATGAAAAATACTTAAAAAACATAATTGGTAGATTATCAAAACAAGATATAGACAATAGAGAACCTATTATAGATAATATTTTAAAATGTTAGTGAAGACAAAAAAATAATGTAACTAATTTTTATTAGTTAGCGTGTCTCCTAAAATTCTAACCCGTGCGAGAGCATGGGTTGATGAACTAGTTTAAGACAAAATAAGAAGCCTGGCAAAATAGAGAGTAATTATAGATAATATTTTAAAATGTTAGTGAAGACAAAAAAAAAATGTAACTAATTTTTATTAGTTAGCGTGTCTCCTAAAATTCTAACCCGTGCGAGAGCATGGGTTGATGAACTAGTTTAACACAAAATAAGAAGCCTGGCAAAATAGAGAGTAATTTAGTAGTCGTTTTCCTTAATTACTAGCTGCTAGTTTTGGATGAAGCCAAGTTTAAAAAGAATCTCATTTCCTACACAAAAAAGATGGAGAGAGAGAGAGAGAGAGAGAGAGAGAGAGAGAGAGAGAGAGAGAGAGAGAGAGTGAGAGAGATTGGATTTGAAGACCCAGAAAGATAACGTGTTTCCTGAGTTCACAATTGACAGCGTGCTCTGCCTCAATTGCGTGGCAATATTAGTAGAAACTTCTAACATAAACTGAAGTATACTTGAAGTGGCCTGGTGCATGGAAATTTTCAGCTGCTCCGACGCTCCCATGTCCCATGTGCACAAGAATTTGAATTTCAGGCACCGCTATATATATCTGAACTTGTAAGTTTACTGGACTCTATCTAGATTTTCCACCGCATTCTGTTGAACTAAAAATTACTTAACTGAAGATTAAATGTGGACAAGCAGCCAAAAACAGAGTTGGACTTGACTAGCTCCGCTTTTATTTGTGAGGTCTCATTAACAAAATAATTTAGAAAGCATACTTACTTTAAGTATCAACAATCTTAAAGTTTTCTTAATAATACATAGCCACATAGGACATCGCCTATCACTACTGGTACTAGTATAAAGCAAGTCTTGGACTGGACATACATATGCTGACAGAACATTAAGAGCAGAAACATTTTTTTTGCATAAAAAGATTTTGCTACAACACAGATCGTGCATACCATGGTGTTGACAGAGCTGGATACAAATACATACATAACAAGCACAGGATTAGCGGTTTGAAAATGTAAGCTTACTGGAATCTAAAATGTTACTACTGTATAGTAACTTGTGATCAACAGAACCCTCACTCTTCAGCAAGCAGATACGCTGAATCATCCTTGGAAGTAATGTAACAGGTACTTGCGGCGACGGCATCCATGGAAGCACCCTCGCCTGTCAGATCACCGTAAGCCTGTTCCACCAAGATGCGAACGCGCTGTGGATCTCACGTCGCTGGAAGCACCGGCAACATTGCATCAGCAGAGCGCAGAACATCCATAGCTTGATCAATGGGTGGGCGCTGGCGGACTCAGATTCGGTATCGTTCCTTCGGCAAGTCACCACGTACCTTGCGGCCTTGTATCCAGCGTCAAAACGCCATCCGACGGCTGCCAGCGTTCCTAGGAGATTTTTTCCCTTCTCCCTCACGCGCTGCTGGCCGAGGTTCATGCGCCGCGCTGCAGCCCCTCCTGCACCATGCGCCGCACCGCTCTGCTGCAGGTCCAGGACCGCTCCTCGCGCGGCTCCAGCGCTCCTGCGCCACGCCGCCGCTATTCACGTGGAAGTCGAGCTTCCCGCGCCGCAGGCTTCCTGCGCCACGTCGGCACTCGGGGCTCACCGGAGAGCGCGGAAGTCGGGCTGAGGAAGACCGGTGCCGAGACACAACGGTGGAGCTCTCTGGCACCATGCCAAAGATGGATCTCCTCGCTGCTCTGATGAATAAGATGGCAATAGACATGGATGTCCGGAGGCAAGCACGCCGTGAAGCTCTGTAGGGACTAGATTCAAAGCTCCATTGCTTGACGCCTTGACTTGCTTATGATTCATGTAATTAGAATCTTCATGTCCATACAATGAAATCAAGATGCTTCACGCCCCCATCTTGAGGTATTACATTAATAAAACTTGAGCTCGGCGGCGCGGCCTGTGTGCCAGCGGAGCTGCGGCGATTAGGCACGGCCAGGAAGAACCGAAGAACACGCCCTGTCCCCGCCGTCCTCGTTGATTGTGGCCCGTACCGTGACGTGCATACCGGTCTTCCCCTGCCTCGCCATTTTCCAAATCCTGGCGCTTTACTACCAGACCTTCGCCTCACTGGCCACGCGGAAAGATGTGGATGGGCGGCGTCGTTGCTGGCACAGAACATCAACGTGGGCAGGTTCGAGTTCGACTACATGTACTAGCTGCTTCACTGCACCAGCAAACTGCTAGTCTTCGTCTACTTCGCCAAGCGGTACAATAACAGGGTCATGCTCCATGGACCATGGTTGCTGTTCTCACGGGCCCTGCCTCTGCTCGGAGGCCGACTGCGGATTCGCCGTGTTGCAGGTGTGCGCCCGCCCCGCCGCTCCGGGCCGTGGCTTCGCCGGGTGCATGGACGGCGAGCGCGGAGAGCGTGGCCCTTGAGATGGCGCCGGTGCCGAGCAGCGCCGTACCCAGGGAGAAGCCAGTCTGGCTCGCGCACAGGCCGTCGCGGGCAAGCGCCGGCACCGTGCCTCGCGCGCAGGCCCCCGCGGGCAAGCACAGCCGCTCCTCTCGCGCACTGGACGCCGCAGAAGCACTGGAGCGGCGCGGCGCGTGAACCTCCGACAGCAGCGTGCGAGGGAGAAGGAAAAAATCTCCTAGGAACGCTGGCAGCCGTCGGATGGCGTTTAGACGCTGGATACAAGGCCTCAAGGTTCGCGGTGACTTGCTGAAGCAACGGTACCGAATCTGAGTCCGGCGCTGGCTCGGGTTCTGCTGTGCACACCAGAGACCCGTAACAAGCACACGCTCCATTTGCAGCAGGTCGAACTCGCCGTTCATCTTTGCATCTGCTGCATCAAAAACCATGTACCGATCGTACAGGTCACGGACCCAGACTAGCAGTGCAGAGGCTTCGTTTGGCTGTCTCGACGCCGGCCGCTTGCCAGAGGCAATCTCGAGCAGGGTAGCACCGAAGCTATACATGTCCGCCTCGGGGCAACGAAGGTGACTGTTGACGAACTCTGGGTCGATGTACCCACGGGTCCCTGCAACGATTTCCGTTGCTCGCGGCTCCGCTCTGTGTTCGACGAGCCTCGCTGTCCCCATGTCACCGAGCTTAGCGTTGTATCAGGCGTCAAGCATTACATTTTCGGGCTTGATGTCTTCATGGACAATGCATTTCTTGCCGGCGACGAAGCTAGGAAAAAATTTAGGTCGGGCTGAACAAAAGTCTGTGTCGACTTAACTCTAATATGACCTCACATTAGACAAACATATAATAGCTTGAATCAATCTTATATTAAAAATGTAATTGATCAAAGTTCTTTTCGACATACTTACTGAAGATCTAAATACTACAGTGTACCATAAATCAAACAATTAATCACGCATATGGCAAACAAACAATCTAGAGCCATAAATCAAACAATCAATCTAGAGCCGCGGCCACGCTACCCGCGTTCAGCGACCCACGCGAACGGTAAACAGGAAGCCGCCGCTGCTGCTCGGGATGGGGAAGATCGGGGATCGGGCATAGGGCGAACCAGCCAAAAAACCACCCTCGCCGCTTCCGTCGGGATGCGAAGGTCGGGGCGACACGACAGGGCGTCGAGCGAGTAAGCCGCCACCGCTCGGGACCGAAGGGATATGCTGGTTACGGTGGATTGGATGTGCCTGATAGGGTTTGTTTCTACTTGGGCCTCACTTGAGCGGCTTGAGTCTGCTTGCTTGCGATATGATGTTCTGCCACTATAATATAAAAACTGGTGATCCAATAGTAAAAGAGTTCTTTTTTTCCAATCGCTAATAAATCTCAGCCCTACCTTTTCTTTGAGATTAATCTCAGCCCTACCTATCTATATAATTATCTATAAATAATAATTAAGGAAAACTTAGAGCGAGGCTCCACATATCTGGAATCGGTAGCCCGGGTAGCCCGTCCGTTGCCTTCATCGCTGTTTCTCGCAGCAGTGGTGGAGATAGAACAGAGCAGAGCCCAAATCAAGTATAATCTTGTACCTAGAATGGTAAGAAAGAACTTGTCAGACGAGGACAAATATAATAAACAAATAGATTTGTAGTATTTGATGAAACTACAGAGATGTTAGATGGACTGCTTAGGCCAATTTGGGTGCCTCTGCTGCCAAGACAGAATTCTGACAGGATTGTGAAGATGCTTATCAAGGCTGCCTTGAGCCATCAGTTCGTAAACGAGCAGGAGGCCGCCTTCATGACTCTGACACCAGCCGACGAGCTGGACAATGTTCGTGTGCCTCAGCTGGGTCAGCACTTCCACTTCTGCCTCAAACTCTTTCTGCCCTTGCCACGAAGAGTCTGCAGACAGCACCTTGACGGCCACATGGCGGTCCGGGTCCGTCACGAAGCCCCTGTACACTGGGCCGAACCCTCCTTGCCCAAGTTTGTTGCCATCGGAGAAATCGTTCGTGGCAGTCGATAGCTCTTCGAATTCGAATGGCCTAAGTCCAGTCAATCTGAAAAGTTCAAGTTGAGCTAGTGGCACATTTTGTAGCGCTCTGTTTGCACACTTGTACCAAAGCACAGTAGCAATACAGCAGACCACAACCAGAACAAAGATGGGCGCAGCTATGACAACCCACGAAACCACGCCAGTTTTGATTGTCTTGCGTGCTGACAGATGAGGCTTGTCTGTTCTGTTTTGCTTCTCTGTGACATAATATTTGCTTGACCATTCTCTGTTGTGATCTGAGATCCAATGTGCCAGTGCATTCTTATTGTGCCCAGAATCAGATCCGTTAGCATTCCCCGCTATCATTCTGCGATCAGCGTTGATTATGCCACCATTCTTATACTTACTAGCATTACCTTGTGTCTCCTGGCTAATTGAAAGTAGCATCTTACCATGAGAAGGTTCGAAAGTGCTAACCATTTTGATTTCACTGCCACGTCTCATGACGAAACTATTACCAAAGGGCAGACGTAATAAACCACCAAAAGCAAGAGCCAACAACAGCAATCCGAGAAGGCTAACTACCGTAACTAATTTCCTGTTCAGGTACTCAGATGCCAAAATAAGGATGATAAGAAAAGAGGGAAATGTATGTTTGGGCCACTAACTTGTGCGGCCATGTCGTTTTGGGCCATCAACTTTGAAAATGCAGGTTTTGGGCCACAATCTTGCATTTTGCGTCAGAATGAGCCCTGGCCCGTCGAGGTCATGTTTTTTGCCTACGTGGACGGTCCAGCGTGGCATTGACCTGGTCGTCAGTGCGCGTGCGGCGCATGTGAGGCCGCCGGGCCGTGGATTTTTTGCACAAAGGCCCTTCCGGTTCATTACCCTCTCATTCCCACTCCTCCCGAATCGTTTTCTGTCTCCCCTGTCCCCTGCAACCCGACGGCGGCGGCGGCGGCGGAAGTGACCACAGATTGGGAGTGCGGTGCACGCGGCGCTGGTGTCGCGTGTGGAGCGCGCCATCCCGGGCGCCAAGGTGGAGAACAACAAGTTCTGCCTGTCGGTGCACTTCCGGTGCGTGGAGGAGCCCGCCTGGGCGCCGCTCTTCGAGCAGGTCCGCGCCGTGCTCTGGGACTACCCCGGGCTGCGCCTCACGCAGGGCCGCAAGGTGCTGGAGGTCCGCCCCATGATCCGCTAGGACAAGGGCAAGGCGCTCGAGTTCCTGCTCGGCGCCCTCGGCTTCGACGGAGAGGAGAAGGACGTGTTCCCGATCTACGTCGGCGACGACCGCACCGACGAGGACGCGTTTCGGGTTCTGCGCGCCGCGCGCGGGGCCAGGGCGCGGGGGTTCTTGTGTCCAGGTTCCCCAAGGAGACCGGCGCGAACTTCACGCTCCGGGAGGGACCCCGCCGAGGTCAAGGAGTTCCTGCACAAGCTCGCCGTCGTCAACGCCAGCTGATTCTGATTCTGTGGGTGACCAACCCAATGGATCGATCTGTGTCAGCAAGCTAACTCAACTTCGCAGCTACCTACGCGGCTACGCCATCAGCTTGGTACAAGAACCGACGTAGCTAGTAGTAGCATTTTGTATCTTCATGGTCACTTCCGCCGCCGCCGCCGCCGCCGTCGGGTTGCAGGGGATAGGGGAGACAGAAACGATTCGGGAGGAGTGGGAATGAGAGGGTAATGAACCGGAGGGGCCTTTGTGCAAAAAATCCACGGCCCGGCGGCCTCACGTGCGCCGCACGCGCACCGACGACCAGGTCAACGCCACGCTGGACCGTCCACGTAGGCAAAAAAACATGACCTCGACGGGTCGGGCTCATTCCCGACGCAAAATGCAAGATTGTGGCCCAAAACCTGCATTTTCAAAGTTGATGGCCCAAAACGACATGGCCGCACAAGTTAGTGACCCAAACATACATTTCCCTCATAAGAAAATGCAGCAAGGTAAGTGCGTGATGTTGCGGTAGGGAGACACAGTGAAGTGCGTTCTTTGGTTTTGATGACCCACTCTCACAGTGCAGCTATTATCACAGATGAGAGATGACAAGAGTCTGCTAGAGACGCGTTAATACCGCGTGATGAGTCAAGTCAACAATTCGGCGCGTGAAACATCATGGAAGGCGGCAACTCGTGGGAAAAAATTCCGTGCAGTCTGGCTGCACTGCTCAGCCATGCAGACCCCCCAGCCGTGGGAAAAAAAATAAAGGTAGCCATGATGATTTGTTAAATTTAGTGCAAGTGAAAGATTTTTTTTTTTTTTTTTTTTTGAGAGGGCAACTGAAAGATTTTTGTACTACGGAGGGGAAGTTTCGCAGTGCCTTCATTTTCTTATTTTTTTTTTCAACTGCTCCCACTAACGCGCTTGCCTTACTCGTTACTCCTTACTCCCCTATAGAACAGAATGCACTACTGTCGCCGCAAGGGATGAGCATTCTCGCAAAAGCAGCTACGTTTAGATCTGCCGTACCCCAAATCTTCTCCAGTTTCCACCGGCGGTTACCATCTGGGATGCAGTAGAAGTAAGAGGCCGATCCGATGGAGGTGCAACTCTAGGTATTCATCTTTTTCTCCTTTGTCCCAGGTCAAGTGTCCAATTACTTTATTAATCAATTTGAGTTTTCATCACCTCTATCTCTCTCAAACGATCACTAATCTCAGTTCTGGCTTACCATCCACGGCCTTCATCCGATCAGATAGATACGATAACTGCATGCTAATTAATCTTCTTCCATTCATTTAAATCACATACACCAAAGTCTTATCATCTTCATGTTCTTAGATATGCGATCTGGTGAAGTTCCCCAATAAACATAACTCTCAGATCAAATCCTTTATATATAGTGTATGTTCTCGATCCATTTTCCTAAAATTATCCATTCCCACTTTAGGTTCAGGTAAGGGAAAAACGTCAACGGTCCATACAAAATACGTAATCAGTAGATTTAATTTGAACCGGCACATTATTCTCCATGTTTCCCCCTTTCTAATTTCTCTCGGTAACTTTATACCATGGTTCTTGAATACATTTATTTTGCTAATAATCAGGATCGCGCAACATTAGGGAAGCCACATAATTCGTTTTGGTTTGGACTCAATGTAACAATTTAGACATATTGATTTTTCTAGATACATTGATTTTTCTAGATACATTGATTTTATTATGTATCTAGGGTATCGAAATGCATAACAAAATCCATATATCTAGAGCCAAATCACCTTGTTATAGTTTAGAATGGAGGAGTAATAGTTTTGACATTTGGTCCGATCCGCAGGGTTTTGGTAAGATAATCTATGAAATTTGACCACAATGGAAGTAGCGGTGGCGGTGGTTGGACGGGTGTTATCACCTATAATTTCCAGGATGATAGCAAAGCAGAGGGCGCAAATAAAAAGCCTATTACCGAGTGGCCCTTCCGACGTAATAACCGTACGGAGCAGTCATCCTAGGAGATTCCGGTACCACGAGCTGGTAGAGGCCACAAACAATTTTGAAGAGGACTACAAGCTTGGGCAAGGAGGGTTTGGCCCAGTGTACCGCGGCTACTTGACGGAGCTGGATCTTCATGTCGCAATCAAGGTGTTGTCTAAAGAGTTGTCCAGCCAAGGGCAGAAGGAGTTCGAGGCAGAGGTGGCAGCCCTGACCCAGGTGAGGCACAGGAACATTGTCCAGCTCCTTGGCTGGTGCAGGAGGCGCCATAACGGACTCCTGCTCGTTTACGAGCTGGTGACCGAAGGCAGCCTTGACAAGCATCTATACAACCCTGACAAAATTTTGACATGGGAGCAGAGGTATTCACAAGATTAATCAATCTATCCGAAACATCTCCTTAAAATCTCATTATTTATATTTCCAACGTCATATTAATTTTTTCACAGAAGTTCATTTTTACTGACTTGAACAATTGACCGTACCTGTTATATATAGGTACAAGATCATACTTGGTTTGGGATATGCTTTACGCTACCTGCACAACGACTGTGAGGAATGCATTGTGCATGGAGACATCAAGCCTGCAAATATAATGCTTGATGCATCACACAATGCTAAGCTTGGTGACTTCGGGCAGGCAAGGCTCCTCGGCCATGAAGTACAGCCGAGAACAACGCAGTTTATTGCAGGGACTTTCGGATACATGGACCCAAAGTTCTTTTACAACCGTGGGCGTTGTCCCGAGCTGGATGTGTACAGCTTTGGCATTGTTCTCCTGGAGATCGCCTGCGGCAAGAGACCCAACGGGAGGCTGCCAGATGATGCCCCCAGCCTGCCAGCCTGGGTTCTCGACCAGAGCTCGATTCTTGACGCTGTCGATACAAGGCTGAATGGTCAGTTCGATCAGCGTCAGATGGAGAGAGTGCTTCACACGGCTCTGTGGTGTGTGCATCACGATCTGACGCAGCGCCCATCCATTGCTGAAGCCATGGATTTCCTACGGTCAGCAGATGCCAAGCTGCCTGTGATTCCAGCAAGAGATGATGCAGAGCACATTCGCCCCTTGGAGGCGCTGGCTTTCGGCGATATGACAGATGACTACAGTTTTGCAACTGCAGCTGCAGGCAGCCCCCCGACTACCTACTATACCTCCAACGATTTGGTATACCCGTGAGCAGAACTATGAAGAATGTTTTAATTTGGAGTGATAACGGCAGACCTTTGGTTTTCTTTTGTTATCAGTTTATCAAGTAGCCTACCAATGTTGTGCACACGTTACTTTACTGTTTATCCAGAGTCCTGTATGTTTTGTGTTGTGTGTTGTATTGGGTGGTCAATCTGCATTTAGCCCTTTCCCGTGAGCATGATTGGTGTTGTAATGAACTCCTGCTTCCATGTTTTGTTGTACTATATATTATGTCACCCTAGCTTATTAGTTCCATGATAATAAGCTGGCAAGGGTGCATGTGAGCGTAAACGTGTGTTTTGTTTGGGGACCAAGTAGGTTGGTATGGAACCAATCTAGTTTTTGAATGGGATGAA
Organism: Themeda triandra; assembly: GCA_018135685.1. Taxonomy (NCBI): domain Eukaryota; kingdom Viridiplantae; phylum Streptophyta; class Magnoliopsida; order Poales; family Poaceae; genus Themeda; species Themeda triandra. The sequence continues at coordinate 425,865 of JAENPR010000445.1, forward strand.
CCCATTTCGTGTTTGGTATGATGATTGAAATCGTTCTAGTCTTTTGTTGGTTTTTGGTCTTGGATCATGATCCACTGGTTTATGGCATGGGCATCGTCGAGCTGACTAACCAGATACTACTGCTGGGTTAATTGTGGCGTTCCGGTGAGTGATGAAGGCAGTAGCGAGATACACTACGGGAATCGCCCTGTTCGCCGACAGCCCAGGCGTTTGCCGACAGCCAGGATCTGGGCTGTCGGCGAACCGGATCTTTCCCGACAGCCCAAGTCCGCTGTCGGGAAAGAAATCTTCGCCGACAGCCCCAGATCCATGGTCTGCTGGCGAAGACCGGCTGTCGGGGAAGAGCCTCTTTCCCAACAGCGAGCCTGTCGGGAAAGAAGGGCTGTCGGCGAAGCGCTGGCTCGGCCAAACGGTGCCGTCGCCGTTTGCTTCACCGACAGATGCGCCGTCAGCCCTGTCGGCAAAGTATGCCGACAGCATACACATGCTGTCGGCGAAGATGTTCTTTGCCGACAGCATGTGTATGCTGTCGGCGAAGGATGCTCTTTGCCGACAGCATCTGTATGCTGTCGGCAAAGAGTATTTATTTTTTTTCGAATTTTGACTTCAAACTTTTTTTGTTGCCTTGATACATTGTTTACAAGCACATGTTTGAATTTGGGCCCTTTTGGCAACATTTAGCTATATTTCGTTAATTTTTTTCCGTCACTTGAATTTTCCTGCATTATTCAAGTTTGAATTGCAGGTGCATGAAATATTGAAACTTTGGCCTTCGAAACATGATATTCATGTTGGGGAGTGTGTTTTAAGACCGTGTCCCAAATCTCACCCAAAATTTCGAAGTCCTTGTCCACGTAACAAGACGGTCCAGGAGTGGTAAAAGTGTTTTTTAATTATATAAAATCCAAACGAAGTCGAAAAATCACGAAACTTGTCGGGGTGTCGTGTTATCGCATGTGGAGGCTACGATAAAAATTTGAAAAAGTTTGAAGCAAGTTGCGGCGTCGGATGCTCAAAACCCAGACATCTCCATATGTGATCACTGGTTTGGAGTGGGTGTCCAGTTTTAGCTCAGTTCTAGAAAGGGGAATAAAATTTAGTAGCTTGGGATTGGTGCTTTCTTCTATGCTACATGGCCATCCCATTACTCTTCTTCTGGATGCCACAAAATCGCATTATGTGCTGATGAAAAGCAACGTGCTTGGCTATTTCTCTGGCAAACAAATTGTATCTAGCTTGTTGTTGGAATGGGTGCTGAGGTGATTGGAGATGGACATGTTGAAAGCTCCGGTTTGGTTTTAGTAATTAATGACACTCAATATTGCTAATGTTTTGCTCTAAGTGTGACTAGACACATAGCAACATGGTGGAGATGCCTAGGACTCGATGATGGACTTGGACTTGGTGATGATCAAGTTTCGAGGTTCAAGGCAAAGGTACCAAGAGATAGGTTTTTTCTCTTTCAGTGATCGAGACACTATAGATTCGATGGTTGATTCGCGGTCCAAAGTCCCTCTAGATTCGACTTAGCATGATGCATGAGAGGCTAACTAGAGAGCTAACCCTTGCACTACTTTTCATGTGATCACTACTAGAAATGTGTTCATCAATGACGATTCACTCATGACGATTACTAATTTTGTCACAGCATGAGAGCATTCTATGACGAAATATGTAGGCTCGTCATTAGTCACAAGTGACGGAGCTTTGGCATGAAGAATAATGACGAAAACTAAATAATCTTCATATAATAACAATCCTAAATCGTCATTGAATGTTTGGCTCATGTACCACCTCGAGGACATGGCATCATGGCCCCAGCAGCGAGGTCCACCTCGAGGATGTGGCACCATGGTCCCACCAGCGGGTCCCACCTGGAGGACGTGGCGATGCAGACCTGCATACAGCCTTCCCCCTCCACGTTTTATTTTTTGCAAAAAAATAGCTCACTGAGTGAGTTTCAAACCCACGACCTGCCGCTAGGCAAATAGGTGCCTTACTACTAGAGCACTATCCATTTTGTGATAAAGGTATGCATATTCTTTTATTTATAAACTTACAACATGGTAATTGAATCTATATTTCTTATATAAACAAACCCACTAAACTATTTATTTGCATTCTCCTTTAGCCACCTCATCAACCTGGCCCACACATCCAACTGTACCCTGGTAGAAGAAGAAACGTAGAAACATTTGTGCCCTGGTAGAAGAAGAAACACATGAATGTTTGCGCTTCGTGGCTTAGCATGTAGAAGAAGAAACGCACGAACGCTTGAGCTTGTTGGCTCAGGTGCCGCTTGAGCTTGTTGTGCACCAAATCAATTTATTTCTGTATCAATTCCTCGGCCACCGCAAACACTTACGTAACACCTTCGTGTTTAAATAATCGTTCCACCTACAGCCGGGGTTTGCATCTGGCCGCCCTGCCTTGGTGCCGCGCTTCTCCGCCGGCCTCCAATCTGACGAGACGGTGGCATAGGAAGAGATAGAAGGGGAGCCCGCGTCTACTGATGGATGGATAGCGGTGGAGAAAACTCGGCAACTCGTATACCGCACAGATCGAATATGATAAGGTCGTTGGTAGTTTTTTTATCTCAAAAACTCCTTATGTGTGGATGCAACCTATTTTTAGAATTCTTTTTTTAATTTTTTTGTTTAACTCTTCATGTCAAGGGAGTCAATCGTCGTCGGTAGTTCTATTAATCTCAAAAACTCCTTATGTGTGGATGCAGCCAATTTTTAGAATTCTTTTTTATATCTTTTTTGTTTAACTCTTCATTTCACGCTTTAATTTATTTATTTATACACATATCGTTATCTTATCAGCATGCAATTCAGATTTCTTTATTGCTTCATAGATAACTCATTTGAAATTGGAGTTTTGTCCTCGCATGTCACACAGATCGGATATGATAAGGTCATCGGTAGTTTTTTTAATCTCCAAAACTCCTTATGTGTGGATGCAACCTATTTTTAGAATTCGTTTTTTATTTTTTTTAACTCTTCATATCAAGGGAGTCCATCGTCCTCTTCATATCAAGGGAGTCCATCGTCGTCCATAGTTTTTTTAATCTCAAAAACTTCTTATGTGTGGATGCAGCCTATTTTTAGAATTCTTTTTTTATTTTTTTTCAAAAACTCCTTATGTGTGGATGCAACCTATTTTTAGAACTATTTTTTTATTTTTTTGTTTAACTCTTCATGTCACGCTTTGTTTAACTTAGCATGCAATTCTGATTTCTTTATTGCTTCATAGAGAACTCATTTGAAATTGGAGTTTTGAATCCACGGTTGATTCGCGGTCCAAAGTGCCTCTAGATTCGACTTAGCATGATGCATGAGAGGCTAATTAGAGAGCTAACCCTTGTCCTACTTTTCATGTGATGAAATGCTAACTCTTGTGCTTGAGAAGTGGTCTACACTACTGGAGTTGGCACCAAAGGCAAGAGGTTTGAATTGGATCGAAGACGGCGCGACGAAACGGCGAAGAAGTCTTCATCACGAGCGCCAGACGCGGCCGGCAAGGAGTGCCGAACGCGGGCGTCAGCGCCGGACGCTGTCCAGTGGCACCCGCAGCGGGCTGGTCCTCCGCACGCGTCCGACGGTCGGCGTCGGACGCTAGCCTCAGGCGTCCGGCGGGTTCGGACACCCGCTCGGGCCTGCTAGGTCGACAGTGCTGGACGCGTCCGCGGGGGATGCGCCGGACGCCGGGTCTCAGCTGTACGACTTCCGACGCGTGCTGAGCAACTGCTGGGCTGCCTGCTGGGTCAACGGCGCCGGACGCTAGATGGACGCGTCCGACGTGCGTCGGACGCAGTCCAGTATGGTTCGCGGCTTGGTCGACCCCCGGACGCTGGCGCCGGACGCACGTTGAGGAACCGTCGGACGCGGCGACGGACGCTGACGTGGCGGATGGAGTTTGAACGCGCGGCGGCAATGGTCGGCTGGCTTGGAGCGCCGGACGCGTCCGGCGGTCAGCGGCGAACGCGTCCGATGCATGGAAAACGGCCGCCCGAGGAGGCAACGGCTCTATTTTGAGGCTATGGCTATAAATAGAGGTTGGCCGGTTGAGGGAGCTCGCTCTTCGCCATTTTCACATACCTTAGCATTCTTTGAGCTAGAGACTCCCTCTTCCACTCATCTCTTGACTTCATTGATCATTCTAGAGGCACTTGTTCGTCGAGTTTGCTACGGATTCTTGTTACTCTTGGGTGATTCCCGACACCCTAGACGGTTTGGAGCAGCAGGTGACGTTGAGCTCAAAGAGGAGAGTGTTCGAGGCCACACCGGCAAGTTGTGAGGGGTTCTTGATCCTTCCCCATGGGAGATTCGCGAAAGGATACTCTAGTGGAATGCGCGTGGTTTGGAGGATCTTAGTCTTGTGTTGATAGTGCGGCTCCCGGCAGCGGTATTTGGCGTTGAGAGCCAATTGAGCGTGCACATCACCAAATTAGAGCATCGCCATAACGAGGACTAGCTTGCTGGGAAGCAAGTGAACCTCGGTAAAAAATCATTTTGTCATCTTGTGATTTGCGGAGATTTCTCTCTTGTGATTGATTATGGTGATTGGTTATCTTCATCGGGTGATTGGCCATCTTCATCTCTACATGGCGGTATAACCCTCCAATCCCCTCTCTTGTATCTAGTTCTTACTTTGCTAGTCTTGCTAGGTTGCTAGTCTTGCTAGTTGTAAGTAGAATTGCTAGAATTGTGTAGCTCTCTTATATTTCTTGCTAGCCTTGTTTAGTGTCGAGAATTTTGCTTGTGTAGGTTAACTCGGCTTGTGTTTGTTGTGTGCTAGTTGAGTAGCTTATACACTAGACTTGTTAGAAAGGCTTGCATAGAGTAATCGAAGCTTTAGCTTTGCAATTATATCATCTTATAGTCTAACAAGTTGTCTTAGTGTCTTATGTAAGAATTTTTATTAGGCTATTCACCCCCTCTAGCCATTAGGACCTTGCACGTGGTATCAAAGTCGAGGCACCATTTATTTGTGTTGGCTTAACATCCTACGGTGTTAAAATGGCTTTAGTATTGCATATCAACAACACCAAGAGGGCACCAACCTTTGATGGTAATGATTATGTCAAATGAAAGCTAAAGATGAAGGGTCATCTCAAGTCAATCAATAGAGAGGTCTAGAATGTGACCGAGACAAAGTTTGAGGTTGCCAATGTCGAGGCACCTACACCGGCCAAAGAAAAGAAGCTTCAAGCAAATGATGTGGCGGTGAGTGCATTCCATGAGGCTCTTGATGATAAGGCATTTGAGCTCATCAAGGACATTGAGATGGCTCATGACATTTGGGCCAAGCTAGAAGAAGCTTATGAAGGCACCGAGAGTGTGCAGACGGCAAGAGCCTACATGCTTCAAGGGAGGTTTGCTAGCTTCTCAATGAAGGAAGATGAAAGTGTGCCGGAGATGTTTCATAGGCTCCAAGTTATTGTGAATGAGCTCAAGGCACTTGGTGAAGAAGTCAAAGATCAACAATTCTCAACCAAGTTTCATGAGATGCTTGCCCAAGAGGTTTGATATGTTGAAGGCCGTCATGGTGAAGACAACTATGAAGGAAAAGCCAACTCCAAACCAAGTCCTTCAAGAAGTCATGGCCGATGATGAATTTAGAGAAGACAATGCGAAGGAAGAGTTGGTGAAGAAGAAGAAGAAGGAAAGTGAGAAGAAAGATGATGACAATAAGAAGAGTGTGGCATTCAAGGCCACATCATCCAAAAGCAAGGGCAAGAAGAAGAAGCAAGAGTCATCAAGTGAAGATGAACCATGCTCAAGCTCTAGTGATGAAGATGAAATGAATGACAAGATGGCACTTCTTGTCAAGAAGATGGGGAAGCTCATGAAGAAGAAAGGGTACCGGTCAAGGAGAAAGAGAAGCTCTTCCAAGACAAGTGAACATTCTATGAAGTGTTTCCAATGCCATAGCAAGGAGCATCTCATTGCCAAGTGTCCCTATGATAGTGATGATGAAGATGCCATGAAGAAGGAGAAGAATAAGCAAAAGAAGAAGGGGGAGAAGAATACCTCCTCCCACAAGAAGAAGGGTGAATCACATGTGGCTACATGGGAGAGTGACTCCTCTTCATCAAGTGATGAGGATGAGGATGACTCCAAGAGCAAGAAGAAGGGGCATGCAAGCATTGCAATTCAAGAGAAGATTTCTCTATTGGTGCTCCATCGACTTGCTTCATGGCCAAGGCCACAAAGGTACAAATCGATAGTGATGATGAGAGTGATGATGATGAACCCACTAAAGATGAACTTATCACTATGCTTGAGGATTGCAAAGATGGCTTTAAGCTATCTAGAAAGGAATGTAGGGGCTTGAGTAAGGACAAAGAAAACCTTGAGCAAGAACTTATGGAGTTGAGGGCTTCTTATGAGAGTCTAAAGAAGACCATAAGAAGCTAGAGATTGCTCACTCCAAGCTTGAAAAAGCTCATTCCTCTCTAGTAGAGAAGCAATCCCAAGTTGTGATTGTTGAAAAGAAAGATGTTGGTTCTTCATGTGATTTACTTGATGAATCTTTCTTTAAGCCTATTGTGGTTGCTTCTACTAACCCTTCATGTAGCACATCCATTTCTAGCTCATCTACTAGTGATGGATTCACTTGTGATTCCACACAAGTCGTTGAGAATGAGATTCTCAAGAAGAAAGTGAAAGAGCTCAATCACACCTTAGCTAAGGCTTATGGTGGTGAGGACCGTTTGCTTATATGCTTGGGTAGCCAAAGGGCTTCTCTCTACAAAGAGGGATTGGGCTATAACCCTAAGAAAGGCAAGGCCGCCTTTGCTCCTCACAAGACTAGTTTTGTGAAGAACAATGGTAGCTGTTGCAAGAGTTGCAAGCAAGTCGGTCATGTAGAGCAAAGATACATGAACAAGAAGACTAATGCTAATGTATCCTCTTATAAGCTAGATTCATTCTATGTGCTTACTAAGGGTACAAATGGTGTTCATGCTAAGTTCATTGGTGCACCATGGATGGGCTCAAAGAAAAAAGTCATTTGGGTACCAAAGAACTTGGTAACTAACCTTCAAGAATCCAAGCAAAATTGGGTACCTAAAGCTTGATCTTCGCTTGTAGGTCAATTACAAAGCCAGAGGGCGGCATTGGGTGCTTGATAGTGGGTGCTCAAATCATATGACCGGGGAAGGTAGTATGTTCAAGTCACTTGACAAGGATGACAATGGTGGATTTGATTCAATCACATTTGGTGACAATAATAGAGGTGATGTCTTGGGGCTTGGGAAGATTGCTATATCCAATGACAAGAGTCTATCAAATGTGTTGCTAGTTGATACATTGAACTTCAATCTATTGTCGGTGGCTCATTTGTGTGATCTTGGCTATAAGTGCATATTTGATAAGGATTATGTTGAGGTGGTGAGCAAGGATCAATCAAATCTCATCTTCAAGAGATTTCGGCATGGAAGCTTGTACTTGGTGGATTTCAATGCTAGGGAAGCTCAACGCTCATCTTGTTTGATTGGCAAGTCTAGCAAGGGGTGGTGTCGGCATTTCTTAGCGCAATCATCAGAGATAGGTTAAAAGGTCTATCCCTGACGACGACGCTAGAAATGCCTGTTGGGCAGACCTTAATGCAATCGCTAGAATTGTTATATCCTAGCGATCACACCAAGGAACGCCAAGTGATAGATCGTAATCTTTTAGATAATATCCACAAGCGCACAGATCTATCATTGTAGCATTTCACCCGGAAGTATATCAGGGTATCGTTATTTATATTTTCCCAGAGGAAAGCATGGTGTAAAATATTTCTAGCACATGGATATGGAACCTCGTATCATTGAAATAAGCCTTAGTGCTATGCAGGGGTAAGATAAATGGTATTTTGAGGATAGTGGACACACACTTGAGCCAAACTCAAGGATAAAGAGAAATAAGGAATAAAAGTAATGGGAAGAATAAAGAATAAATCTACACGGAGCAGGTTGGTCGTATACAGCTATGCATAGAACAACTAAGTCATATGTTAAACAAGACTAGAGATAAGTCAGAGCCTAGAGTAACAGGGAGACCCCTGCAGCTGGTCTGCCAGCCGATAGAGGCATTTACGAACTCCTACATGACATGCGGACATGGGGGATTACGAGGGACGGACAGGGCTGTCACCACCTGCCGCCTACCCCTCAACCGTGGCATGCCATCATATTCGAAGGCCCTCTCGTATCCGGACACCACGTCCGCATACTAGAGAACTACCTATGCTCCCCCAGGACTCCCACCCTACCGATGGACGAGCTAGAACATAGGTAAACCCGAAAGAATATCGAACCGTTACTTCATTCTCATCGTGGACTCTAATCCTATAGAACATATGAATGATGAAGAACAGGGATGAACATGCTATGAACTGATCATATGAACTTTGCTCTAGTTTATACATATCAAGATGAACATGATCAAAACTATGCTCTAGTTCATATGCTAAGCTATATATAAAGAATGAGAGCTTGACTAAGGAAGAACACTCCATGGATGTTTATCAAGTTGTATCTCTTCTTCCTAGGAGACAAGCTCTCCTTGGTAGCTCTCCTTGCTCCAACACTACTAGTACTAAGCTAAAGAACAAGTGTAGAGGTGAGAGAGAGAGGCTCCAAATGATGTGTGTGTGTGTGTGAAACTCTTTTCTTCTCCCCTTTTATATCTTGCTCAGGTCAGTTTCGGGGTAGAAATGGAAGGTACACCGCGCACCGACCTCCCTTGGCATTGATTGCACCACCTCCAGCCGGCTGGGCCCACACGGCAGAGGGGAGGGCGCGCGCGCCCCAGGCGTGGGCGCGCCAGGGTGCCGACTTCCCCCGACTGACTTTGTCTGGTCGGTTGTGGAGTGGGCCTGGGCCATGGTGGTTTGGTGTTTCGGCCCATTCTGGTCCCAAGGTGGCTTTTCTTTTCAGAAAGCGCCTTTTCGTTGTATAATCCCTGCACTTTTTACTGATTCCTGCAGTAACAGTATTTTTCCTAGTGCATGTGGATTTAGGTTAGTCGTAAAAGTATATGTGTATAGAAATAGATAGTTCTCCCTTTTTCATGTCTAATTGGCGGTGTGAAATTGTCGATAAGGACCGCCAACAGGTGGTTATGGCATAGAAGACTTGGTCATGTTGGCATGAAGCAATTGAACAAGTTAGTGAAGCATGACTTGGTGAGAGGCTTGAATGATGTCACTTTTGAGAACTATAGACCTTATAGTGCATGTCAAGCTAGCAAGCAACATGAGAAGCCACATCCAAAGAAGAATGAGATGTCAACTTCAAAGGCATTTGAGTTGTTGTACATGGATTTGTTTGGCCCAATAATATACACATAAATTGGGGGCAACAAGTATGGCTTTGTGATAGTTGATGACTACACTATATACACTTGGGTGTTCTTTCTCTATGACAAAAGTGAAGTTTATGATCTATTCAAATCATTTGTCAAGAGGGTGTAAAATGAGTTTGAGACTACCATCAAGAAGATTAGAAGTGACAATGGTAGTGAGTTAAAGAACACAAAGATTGATGCATTGTGTGATGAGTTTGGCATTGGACATCAATTCTCTCCAATATACACTCCTCAATCCAATGGTGTAGTTGAAAGGAAGAATAGAACATTGATTCAAATGGTAAGAATAATGATTTGTGACTACAATGTTAGCCAAAAGTTTTGGAGTGATGCTATCAACACGGCTTTCTACTATAGCAACAGGCTCTATTGTCATGGGAAGCTTGAGAAGACACCATATGAGATCTTAAATGGAAGGAAGCCCAACATTGCTTACTTTCGGGTCTTTGGTTGCAAATGCTACATACTCAAGAAGGGACAAAGACTTGGAAAGTTTGATAAGAGATGTGATGAAGGTTTCTTACTTGGTTACTCTACATCAAGCAAGGCATATAGCGTTTGGAACTTGGCAAGTGGCTTAGTTGAAGAAGTTCATGATGTTGGGTTTGATGAAACCCAAGGCTCTCAAAGTGAAGATCAAAATCATGATGATGTGGGTGGAGATCAATTGAACAATGCCATGAGGCACATTGACATTGGTGATATTCACCAAGGCAAGTTGATGATGATGAAGTACAAATGACAAATCAAGTGGTGACTATAGATCCAAATGAGGCAAGAACTAGTGCCACTCAACATGAAGATCATGGTCAAGCAAGCAATTCAAATCAACAAGTACTTCAACCCTCAAGCATTGCAAAAGATCATCCTCTAGATCATGTCATTGGTGATATTCAAAGAGGTGTGCAAACAAGATCAAGATTGGCTAGTTCATTCCTAGAGCCAACCAAGATTGAAGAAGCATTGAAGGATCCAGATTGGATAAATACCACGCATGATGAGTTGAACAACTTCACTAGAAATGAAGTTTGGGAGCTTGTTGAGCGACCGAAGAAGCACAATGTAATTGGCACCAAGTGGGTCTTCAAGAACAAGCAAGATCAAGATGGCCTAGTTGTGAGGAACAAAGCAAGATTGGTTGCACAAGGTTACACTCAAGTTGAAGGTCTTGACTTTGGGGAAAAATATGCACCGGTGGTAAGATTGGAGGCAATTAGAATCCTATTAGCCTATGCTTGTGCTCACAAGATCAAGCTTTATCAAATGGATGTGAAGAGTGCATTTCTCAATGGATTCATCAATGAAGAAGTCTATGTTGAGCAATCTCCCAGATTTGAAGATGACAAGAAGCCCAACCATGTTTACAAGCTCAAGAAGGCATTGTATCGTTTGAAGCAAGCACCAAGAGCATGGTATGAGAGGTTGAGAGATTATCTCCTCTCAAAAGGGTTCAAAATGGGAAATTGGACACCACTCTCTTCACCAAAAGAATTGGAGATGACTTATTTATGTTGCAAATATATGTGGATGATATCATATTTGGATCAATCAATCAAGACTTTTGTGAAGAGTTTGCCAAGATGATGGCTAGTGAGTTTGAAATGTCTATGCTTAGAGAGCTAAGTTACTTCCTTGGACTTCAAATCAAGCAAATGAAGAATGGCACCTTTATGAATCAAGGCAAGTACATCAAGGACATCATCAAGAAGTTTGGATTGTAAGATGCTAAGGCAATTAGCACACCAATTGGTACCAATGGCGGCTTGGATCTTGATGATAGTGGCAAGATGGTTGAGCAAAAGCTATATAGATCAATGATTGGAAGCTTGCTATATGTGACCGCTTTAAGGCCGGATGTCATGTTTACTGTGTGCATGTGTGCAAGATATCAACCTTCACCAAGAGAAAGTCACTTGACGGTGGCAAAGAGAGTGTTGAGGTACTTGAAGGGCACTCAAGATGTTGGCTTATGGTATCCCAAGGGGTCAAACTTTGAGTTGATTGGCTATTTCAATTCCGACTATGCCGGTTGCAAGATTGATAGGAAGAGCACAAGTGGAACATGCCAAGTGCTACGAAGATCTCTAGTTTTATGGTCTTCAAAGAAGCAAAATAGTGTGGCTCTTTCCACCGCCGAAGCCGAATACATTAGTGCGGGGAATTGTTGTGCACAATTGCTATGGATGAAAGCCACCTTGAAGGACTATGGAATCAAATTCAAGCATGTGCCTTTATTTTGTGACAATGAAAGTGCAATCAAGATGACAAACAATCCGGTTCAACATTCAAGAACCAAGCACATTGATGTGAGGCACCACTTCATTAGAAATCATCAACAAAAGGGTGATATTAGCATTGAAAGCATTGGCACCGAAGATCAACTAGCCGACATATTCACCAAGCCTCTTGACGAAAGAAGAAATTGCAAGTTGAGGAATGAATTGAACATACTTAGCTTCTCCAACATGAGTTGATGCACCCATATATGACATGCCTCTCCTCCAACATAGCAAGGTAAAGTTGGTTGTTGCATTCCATACATCCTCTGCTAGTTGTGTAAATCATGAAGGCATTTGTGCATCTTCTTAGGTTCATTCATTGAAAATCAAATGAATTTGATGTATGTATGGCACCACTATTGTTTCTATGCTTGATTTGATCTAGTGGTGGCATATGACATGTTTGTGAGCTTGTGAACCTAGTGTTGAATCTATAACATGAGCTCAAGATGTGTATTTCAACATGGTCAAGATAACACTTATATTTTATGAGATGTCAAGAAGCTTGCCCTTGGTTCAAACTGAAATACATTTTCTAGGCAAGTGATCTAGATTTAGCCATATTTTTGATTTACTTATTTCTCTCATCTTATGCACCCCTGTTGGTGATTGTTGACAAAGGGGAGAAATAAGTCACAAAGATCAATAGAAGGGATCAAATTTTTGATATGACCCAACCTTGAGCACACAAATAGGGAGAGCAAGCTCATAGACTATTTGTTGCATTTGGATATGCATAGCATGATGATATGGAGCATTGCAAGCTAAATTCAATATTCATGCTTGTTTGGTGTAATGCTAGTATAGAACTTGATTGGTGATATGAAGTACTAGCATGCATAGGTTGTTCCTAGACATAGTGGTTTCTTTGTTTCAAAGTATCTCTCTTATAATGTTAATCTCATGAGGTATTCTAAATTTTTGATGTATGTCTAGTGATCAAGATGCTAAGGACGGGTTATTATCGCACTCCGATTTGTATCATGCTTCAAAGGTCCATTCTTTAAACCATAGCATCAATTTTGGTAGTGATAACTCTCCCACAAGTTTTATCTATGCATATGTGCTTAAAAATCGACCAAACATTGAATACACATATGTAGGGGGAGCTACCACTACCAAAACCGAAGTTGAAATGTGTGTCCGATCAAGATTTATGATCTACTTAATCTTGGTCAAGCAATTCAATTTCATATTGAATTCAATTTTCGTATCTTTAAGGTCTTTATGAAGGGTTGTCATCAATTACCAAAAAGGGGGAGATTGAAAGCTCTGGTTTGATTTTGGTAATTAATGACACTCAATGTTGCGAATGCTTTGCTCTAAGTGTGACTAGACACATAGCAACAAGGTGGAGATGCCTAGGACTCGATGATGGACTTGGACTTGGTGATGATCAAGCTTCGAGGTTCAAGGCAAAGGTATGAAGAGATAGGTTCTTTCCCTTTCGATGATCGAGAAACTATAGAGAGTGTGATCATGTTTAGGATCGATAATCGACTATCAAGAGGGGAATCCAAGGTTGATTTGCGGTCCAAAGTGCCTCTAGATTCGACTTAGCATGATGCATGAGAGGCTAATTAGAGAGCTAACCCTTGTCGTACTTTTCATGTGATGAAATGCTAACTCTTGTGCTTGAGAAGTGGTCTACACTGCTCGAGTTGGCACCTAAGGTAAGAGGTTTGAATTGGATCGAAGATGGCGCGATGAAACGACGAAGAAGTTTTCATCAGCAGCGCCGGACGCGGCCAGCGAGGAGTGTCGGACGTAGGCGTCAGCGCCGGACGCTGTCCAGTGGCACCCGCAGCGGGCTGGTCCTCCGGAGCATCCGACGGTCGACGTCGTACACTGGCCTCGGGCGTCCGGCGGGTTCAGACACCCGCTCGGGCCTGCCAGGTCGACAGCGCTGGACGCGTCCACAGGGGATGCGCCGGACGCTGGGTCTCAGCTGTACAGCGTCCGACGCGTGCAGAGCAACTGCTGGGCTGGCTGCTAGGTCAACGGCGCTAGACGTTGGACGGACGCGTCGGATGTGCGTCGGACATAGTCCAGTAGGGTTCCTGGCTTGGTCGACCCCCGGACGCTGGCGCCAGACGCACGTTGAGGAACCGTCGAACGCGGCGACGGACGCCGACATGGCGGCTGGAGTTTGAACGCGCGGCGGCAAAGGTCGGCTGGCTTGGAGCGCCGGACGCATCCGGCGGTCAGCGGCGGCCGCGTCCGACGCATGGAAAACGGCCGCCCGAGGAGGCAACGACTCTATTTTGAGGCTACGGCTATAAATAGAGGTTGGCCGGTTGAGGGAGCTCGCTCTTCGCTATTTTCACATAGCTGAGCATTCTTTGAGCTTGAGACTCCCTCTTCCACTCACCTCTTGACTTTTTTTATCATTCTTGAGTGAGATTGAGTGAGAATCAAGTGCTAGCATTGAGAGTTGCATCTAGAGTCACTTGTTCATCGAGTTTGCTGCGGATTCTTGTTACTCTTGGGTGATTCCCGACACCCTAGACGGTTTGGAGCAGCGGGTGGTGTTGAGCTCAAAGAGGAGAGTGTTCGAGGCCACACCGGCAAGTTGTGAGGGGTTCTTGATCCTTCCCCACGGGAGATTCGCGAAAGGATACTCTAGTGGATTGCGCATGGCTTGGAGGATCCTAGTCTTGTGTTGATAGTGCGGCTCCCGGCGGCGGTATTTGGCATTGAGAGCCAATTGAGTGTGCACCTCACCAAGCTAGAGCATCGCCACAACGAGGACTAGCTTGCCGGGAGGCAAGTGAACCTCGATAAAAAATCATTGTGTCATCTTATGATTTGCCGAGGTTTCTCTCTTGTGATTGATTGTGGTGATTGGTTATCTTCATCGGGTGATTGGCCATCTTCATATCTACACGGTGGTATAACCCTCCAATCCCATCTCTTGTATCTAGTTCTTACTTCACTAGTATTGCTAGGTTGCTAGTCTTGCTAGTTGTAAGTAGAATTGCTAGAATTGTGTAGCTCTCTTGTAGTTCTTGCTAGCCTTGTTTAGTGCCGAGAATTTTGCTTGTGTGGGTTAGCTCGGCTTGTGTTTGTCGTGTGCTAGTTGAGTAGCTTATACACTAGACTTGTTAGAAAGGCTTGCATAGAGTAATCGAAGCTTTAGCTTTGCAATTACGCCATCTTATAGTCTAACAAATTGTCTTAGTGTCTTGTGCAAGAATTTTTATTAGGCTATTCACCCCCCTCTAGCCGTTAGGACCTTACACATGTTTGTTCAATCTGAGCTTAGGAACTAGGAGGGAGTTTAGATTTATAGCTTTGTTCTACCCTGTCCTAGAATAGTCATGCACATTCAGATCTTAGTTGCAAACTGAATTTAGCGGTTCTTTGTTTGCAACTGAATGGATGATGGTGAATAGCCCATCGGTATGTAGGCTGTATATCGCTGCAATTCTCAGTTTTTTATGGACATGCTTGTGTTCTTGTGACAGGAATCTGGAGAAGATTGTGGAGAATGGTGTCCCGGACGCCAAACGGATCGTGAAGAGGCTTAGCGGTGGCAGGCTGAGGAGCATTTTGCATGGCATTTGGAGCCTGTAGTGTAACGTAATCCTTGGAGACAAGCATGCAGTAGCTGCTACTCACTAGTACTGTATCTCTGGCTAACGCATATACCATGTTCCTTGCATCATTTGCTACTGTGAAGGAATCAAAGAATGAATCACCTAGTGATTTGTCCCTTCCCCTACTCCCCATGTGTATATCACTCTTCTCTATCAAATAAAAGTGCAAGTCTTTTTCAGCAACGGATCCATCCAAACATATGCAGTAGTATGTAGTGTGTGCGCGTGATTATTCAGGCTAAGCTACATCCTTAGTTGACTCTGACAACTTATGCAGTCATCTGGATTACTTACGCTCTGTTCTCTGACAGATTAAAAAACAATTGCTAACTGTTGCTACATAATGATGGTTGTTGGTCAGCCACTGTTGACATATTGTTAAATGTAGTAGCAACACTATGTAGTCTGAACAGGTTGTTGGATGCGCACACAGTAGCAAGCAGAAGTGGTTTTTTTTTTTTTTTTTTTTTTTTTTTTTTTTTTTTTTTTTTTTTTTTTTTTTTTTGACAAGGAGACACAAATGCATTAATTAGCAGTAAATTGCTGCAGAGATTTTACAGAAGTCTATGGCCACATTATTGAGAGCCTGGGCCATTGGACATTGCAATACATGCTCTTCTCTGTTACAGGATACATGAATAGATTGAGCTGATTCAGATCGAGTTTTGAAAGCTGAAGATGCGAGCAAATGGGCTTGCTCATTTTCATTTCTACCTATCTTGAGTATCTTGTAAGTTCTATTGCTCATGTTTTTAAAAAATCTCGTTGTGAAGGGTTTAATTGTCCAGTCCGGAGGATTTTCAAGATCACCTCTGTTCAGATGCTCAGAGAGGATTAGGCTGTCAGTGAAGAAAGCAACTTCTTGATGGAGCAGATGGCTGCAAATTGTTGCTGCAGCTGATATAGCCGCGGCTTCAGCCATGATGACAGACTTGCAACCTGGAAATTTGAGCTGAACCTTGAGCTTTGAGTTGGCCAAAGGATCAAGAATGTAAATTCCAAGGCCTGCTGTCTTTTCGTCTTGGGTTTCATGATCAGGCATTGTCGAGGCATCAACGAAGCATTTTATGCCGTCTTGTCCATCAGAGGTACCTGCAGTAAAAGAGGAATGTGCCGCTGATTGTAGCATTGCACTGGTCTGAGTGCAATCTTCTTTTCCTTTTTGTTGCAGCACCAAGTTCATAGCACAGATGTGTGCTTTGGCAGCATAATGTACCTGCAAGGAAGTCCATTTGTGTTTGCGAAAGCGAAGCTCATTCCGAGCCTTCCAAATGTACCACAAAGTGACAAGAATATTAGTCCATATATTATCATCTGCACAATTGGATAGCAGAATATGCAAAGTCTGTTGAAGACCATCCTGCTCAACGGGTAAGTTGGACGATCGAATAGAGGGTCTGAAGGAGAACCAGACCTCTCTAGCAAAGTTGCAGTGGAAAAACAGATGACTTTCGTTTTCAATTTGATTACAATAGGCGCAATTAGAGTCTATATGGGTGGAGAGACTCCCTGCTCTTTGTCCAGTAGCTAATGCTCTGCGAACAAGTCTCCAAACAAAAGTTTTTATATTGGGGGAGAGAGTTTTATGCTTCCAAACCTTTTTCAGAAGATTCATGGCATCCGTAGTTATGCTTCTAGAGCCTTGCATGGGTAGCTGTACCTATTGTTGATTGTTTAGAAAATTGAAGGCTGCTTTTGTTGTACACTCACCTTTGGTAGAATGGTTCCATTTGATGTTGTCATCTCTGTCTGAAGGCACTGTATGAGTGGCTAAAATAGCCTGTGAAGCTGTGGAGTCAAAAATTCTATTAATTAAATCTGTGTTCCAGTCATGTGTTTCTGGAATCCAGAGATCTGCAATGGAGTTTGGGATGTTGCTGGAGGAGGGTAAAGGCTTGAGGTGAGAGTAAATGTCTTTCCAGATAGGACACCAAGGGGTGGACCAAATGCTAGAGTTTCCTCTTTGTATCTGGATGGTGCAGTTGCTAGCAAGGGTGTCTCTGACAGTCATAATAGAAGACCAGAAGGCAGATCTAGTATGGCATGGTTTTGCCCTCCAGAAGCTGCAGTTAGGATAATATTTAGATTTAAGCACTTGTGAGAGGAAAACATGTTTACCTGTTGCTATTTTCCAAGCAGAATTTAGTATAAGGCTTTTGTTGACAGTTTGAATGTCTCTAACTCCCAATCCTCCTTCATCCTTGGGCCTGCAAATGTCTCTCCAAGATCTGAAACTATATCTTTTCTGCCTTCTTCATCTGGGATGCCCGACCACCAGAATTTTCTGACAATAGAAGTGATTGTTGCAAGAAAGTTTTTTGAAAAAAGAATGGTGGTCATATAATAAATGGGAATGGATGACAGAACAGAGTTGATATAAACAAGTCTACCAGCATGGTTTAGTTTCTGGGCCTTGAGACTATTTAACTTAGCTTTGAATTTATTCAGGATAAAACTGTAAGCTTTGTTCTTATCTGAATGTTTGAAAATCAGAGGATGACCCAGATAGATAGTATTGGGTAAAAGGTCCTGCACAGGGAAGATATTTTTTACCTCATACTTACTCTGAGCGTCTGTGATCTTGCTGAAGGTAATTAAAGATTTAGCCAGGTTTGGAGTCTGTCCTGAGGATCTGCAAAAAGACATGAGAATATCTTGTATCTTGGATGCCTCCTCTCTTGTGGCTTGCCCACACACAATTAAATCATCTGCGAACAAAATAGAATGTATTGGGGGGCAATTGGGACCCAGAGTGATCCCTTTTATATTGTGCTGTGAGGAGTGCTTTTGCAGACAGATAGAGAGTTCATTGACAGCTATTATGAATAAGTATGGAGAGAGAGGACAGCCTTGTCTTATACCTCTTTGTGGATGAAAAGAAGGCGAAGCCTCACCATTGATAATCACTAACATAGTGGTGCTGGAGATGCAATTGTAAACAAGATTTATGAACTTTTCTGTGAAGCCCTGCCTCCTCATGGCTTTTGTGATGAAGCACCACTCTATTCTATCAAAGGCCTTGGCTAAGTCAACTTTGAGGAGGAACGCTTTTTGCTTCCAGCTTTTAAGATTGAAGCTGTGAATAATCTCTTGAGCCAAAATGATGTTAGTAGCAATGTGTGTGCCCTGAATAAAAGCGGACTGAGTAGGGTGAATAATATGGGGCAGATGATGTTTGATTCTATCAGCGAGAGATTTGGCAATAACTTTGTAAGCAACATTGCATAAGCTAATTGGTCTATAGTCTTTTGGAGAGCTAGGATTTTTGGTCTTTGGAATAAGAGCAATGTGAGTTTTATTAATCTCTGAAGGGAGGAGCTCATAAGAATAGAAATCATGAATTAACTTACAAATGTCTGCTCCTGTCCAGTCCCAGGATGCTTTGTAGAAGCCAGCGCTTAAACCATCAGGTCCTGGGGCAGCGTTACTCCTCATGTTCTTGATGATGCTTCTGATTTCTTGTTCATCTGGAATGGAGTTTGTGTAGAGATCTTCTGCTGTACTTTGAGGAGGGTCAGGATCACCTCCCTCAAAATTTTCATCCCTGTCATTGAAACTGGAGGAAAACAATTGTTTGAAATAATCATTTGCAACCTCAAAAAGTTGTTCCTGTGTAGTTGCATGAGAGCCATCCTGCTTTTCAAAATAAGTAATGGTGTTCCTTCGAGATCTCTTAATTATGCTTTGGTGAAAAAATTTTGTGTTTCTGTCACCTAATAAGGCCCAATCCTTCTTATACCTTTGCTTGTGATAAGCTTCTTCTCTTGCTAGGAGGTCTTCATGTTGTTTCATTAGGTGTTCCTGCAGGGAAAAATTTTGCTCACCTGGGGGCTTGCTTTGCAATTCAAGAAGTTTGTCTTCAATCTGTTGGAGAGCCACTTTATTATTTAGCTTACTTTTCTGCCACCTGCATAAATCCTTAGCCAAATAATAAGTTTTAAGATGAAAAGGTCTAGAGCAGGATTTGTTCCAGCTCCTCTTTGCCACTTTTTCATAGTCATCAGTAAGGAGCCACCAGTTTTCGAACCTGAAAGGTTTAGAGATCTTCCTGCGAGTAGAGTTAGTAACAGCAAGAATAGGACAGTGACCACTCTTAAGCATGGGCAGATGATATACAATAGTGTTTGGATAGTCTGAGCACCAATCAACATTTGCCAAAAATCTGTCAAGACGTTCATAAGTAGGAGTTGAATGAAAACGCT
Source organism: Themeda triandra (assembly GCA_018135685.1). Lineage (NCBI taxonomy): Eukaryota > Viridiplantae > Streptophyta > Magnoliopsida > Poales > Poaceae > Themeda > Themeda triandra. The sequence goes on from JAENPR010000445.1 coordinate 445,310, forward strand.
TATTCGTCTAGGTATGAGCCGGCCCATGAAAACCAAGATCAAACAAACCACAATCGTTAACTAAGCAACAGAAATTGGAGATAGTTCTACAACTTGCAGGCCTAGGGCCCAGTTTCTCAGTTACATCCATGATGTCATTTAAATCACCCATACAAATAAAAGATAAGTTTTGATTCAGCATGATGAAATCACGTGCACTCCTCCATATCCACTTGGTCCTATTGTGATGAGGGTCTCCATAGATGCACAGAAGACCAAACTGAAGTGGTTAACTTGGACGGGTTATCAGTTCTTAGTAGTCTGAACTTACTTGTGAATATTCAGGTGTCTGTTCAATACGGTTATGGCATGAAATTAACTGCGGCTAAAATGGCTTATAGTGCTTATTCAGTTCTGCTAAAATCATTCAGAACTGGCACTTGTGGAGTACTTCCATCGATGGAATTCTTATCTGAATGTTCTTTGTGTTCTCCAATATGATCGAGCCAGTTAACTCTCAAGTTTTTACTTTATGTACGAGTCTAGTGTTAGCTGAATCATGTCATGATCATGTAAGTTTACTGCAATCGGCAAAAACACATTACATGGGCAGGCAGACTTTTTCCTAGCCGATTGTTGACATGGTTTTTGGCTCACTTATAATATGTGTGATATTTTCTATATATTAAATAAATATAAATAATATATATGGCCAAATTTCATATAAATAAGAAATGAGTAACAAGGAAAAATGGTATTAACTATGAAATACCATGTACTTACATGAAAACATGGCCAGCCGCGGCATATCATTTGAAGGTCACCCATGAAGATAAAATTCTTTGTTGACTAACTAAAATAACCAGTTATCTTCCATGTCAAAGAGGAAACGACGTGGTGATTAGTGGGAAAGAAAACAAGAACGAAATAACGAAAAAGAAAGGAGGATATTTACGCACATATATGCATGAGTATGACTATGCCAAGCATGTACCTTGGCAAAACCCAAAATGAGGTAACAAAAGTATGGCCTATCTCCCCGTATATATACGCGCGATTGCACATACTCGTGCTCTAATCGAGATACGGCCCATGCAACACGTATGTGTGTGTTATATATACGCGTATATACGTGGTAAGCATATAGCACACTCACGTGTGCACACCGGCCAGGAAATAAGCTACTTCCTGTTTTCCTTAAATTCTTTACAAATAAACAAATAATCCAAATGTCAGTTGCCAGGTAAAGAGGCAGCGCTCCTGAGCGCGCTTCAAGCATCCAAACAGAGTCAAGCTCGTCAGGCCTCCTATTCGCTACCGCCTTGGCCAGGCTCGTGGCGAACTGCTCTGACCAAATTCAAATGAAGCCACGATCTCCTGTGCCTAGCCAGCGCGCGCAGCGATGCAAAGAGGAGCGCCAGACGCTGCTTATGGCGGTCATTTGAATTCAAATAATAGAAGCGCCAAACCTTTAGGCAACTCCCGTCGGCTTTGCTCTATAAATAGCAGGCACCGTGCGACGGAGAGAACTCCCTGCTCTCAAATCCATAGTGCCGTCAGGCTGCCGTTCCCAAGCTCGCCAAGTAAACTGCCGCCAGGCTGCCGCACCCTCACCGCATCAAGCACCGCCAGGCTGCTGCTGCCGTTGCCCTTGCAAAGGAGAAGGCACCACCAGCCGCCGTCGTCGAGAGTAGCAAGTCTTGCCGGAGTAGATCGCTGCCACAAGCAGCAGCGTTCTTGAGGGATCCCGAGAAGGTGAGAAGCCCACCGTGCTTCTCAGCTAGCTCTCTCTCTCCCATTCTTTTTCCGGTCTCCAGTTACTACATCGCCAAACTTCAACGGCAACTCTTCAACAGCGACGAACGGCTGGCCTATGCCGCTGCGGATGAGCAGCGTGCAAGGGCCCCGGTGAAAGGTAAAAGAGCCCATGATGGCTGGCTACGCGCGTGGGCTTCGTGCCCCTACAAAGATGTAAAAGGCCAGATGTGCCTCGGTGAAATTTGGGTTTGGACGCGTTGTGGCTCCATCCCGCGGTCGAAATATGGGTCGGACGCGCTTTGGCTCCACCCCGGTTACAATTCATGTTGTATATGGTACAAATTGGTGGACGTGATCTTGGCTCCACCCGGTTTACAGTGAAATTGGTATGGACGCGAATTGGCTCCATACTCAAAGAAATTTGCATATGTTTTGGCCACGGCAGTGCCGGCCTTTGTTCATACCATGTACCATGCATCAAAAGAAATAAATAATTTGCATGCTACGGTTATGAAGAAAGTTCATGTGTTAGTCTATATCAAATCAAAGAAATAATCATGTGGCCAAATGAAATTATATCCGAAAGAAAGATGGTTTATATGTTCAGTTATGCATGCCATCCATGCATCAGAACATACTATAAATAGTGTGTTAGCTAACTAGCATTTATCTGCGTCAAATAAGCAATTGCAATTAAGTTAGCACTACGTTAGCACTACATGCATCTTTATTTAGCTGGCTACTTTACCAGCGCGCTATGCAGTCAAACTCAAAACATGGGGTTGCATGCTACCCTTATAAAATTAAAATCTTGCCGGTCAATACTGCCTGCTAATGCATCCATGCTGCCGAGGAATCAAATATTCGTACGGCTAAACCGTGTAAATAAGGAAACCAAACCAAATTGATTTAATCATATCAAACTTTGTGCCATGCTTGGCTATACCTATATGATAGCTAAATGGCTGTGGCGCAGGGACTAACCAAATATTATAAATATAGGCTTAGCTGAGTCAAATAAGCTTCGCCACAATTATCATAATTTCCAAACATGTCATAGATACCTGACATAGGCCCTCCAACTGCCGTGGGGTCATGGGCAAATTAAATGCTGCACCTTAGCTAGATTGCATCCATGTATTGTCATGCCTAGCTAAGCGGTAAAGAAGTAAATTAAATTAAGTCAAATCAAATAGCATAATATGACTCCTTTGGTCAAACGCCATGCATGGTTAAGTCATAAATATCAAAGCAAATCAAATAAAATTAAATTAAACCAAATAAAATCAAATGTCATGCCATGAGCAAGAATGAGTTAATTGCACGCGCTACGGCCGAGTCAGGCGCTGTGGTATATCATGCTGAGTCTGGGCAAAGTAAGCATCATATCTCAGCTTAAAATAGATACGGCACCATATGCCGCATGCATGATATATGCTCCCAAATAACCCAAAATTAGACTACCTCATTTAATCTACAAGATAGATCGTGTGCATATATACATTATACATTATATAATGCATCAAAGAAATATTAAAACTTAGCTCCATGTCATAGGCTAAATAAATAACAAAATATTCTCAAAAGCGTGCATACATATATGCATATCATGACTTTCCAGAAAAGCTAGAAAGCTAGCCACCCATGGTACAGGAGTATATATTGACTCCTCAACAAATGAAATGTCATTGTTAAAGAAGACGACCATATCGCCAGGTGCAAGTGATACATGCATCCATCCGCGACTACAAGAGATTGAAGACCATTGTTTTCTTTTTGTAGTTTGTAATAGGAAGCCATATGATGTAATTCTATTTTTCATGTACTCATGCTGGAACTCTTAATCAGGGGTTTTCTCTATGGAGATGTAATTAACATATGCAAATATAAGAATTATGGAAGTATGGACTCGCAATACCTGTTCTTTTTATATTGTCCTATTTAAATTTATATTTGTCTCGCTGACGCGGAGACGGGTCATTAGCCGCCGGTTTCCCCACCATCACTGATCGAGCAAGCAAATCTCTTCCAGTGTAAAACGAAGGCCAGGTAGCCCATCTGTTAACCCATTCAGATAAGAACACAAAGGCATACATGCTGATACGTTCAGGCATTGCTTTTAAGACATTTTACAAGAATTTAACAAGACTTCAGTAAAGCTCGGACATTTTGGCCAAGACTTGATCTGTGAGATTCTGGATCTCCATGGACGAGGTGATCAACGTATCTTCGAGGTCCTCCATATCCCTTTTCTTGGCTTCAACATTGGCTTCGAGCTCGCGAACATCAACCTACGTTTAGGGAGGGTACCACACAACCATGGATCATATTTACCCAAAAGTAGCGCTGGACCTGCTTCTCTCCTTCCATCGCAGGCTTGCAAGCAGCTCTAGTCTCCTGGAGTCTTGGCCGGCGGCCAGTGGGACTGTGGGAGGCAGGCAGGGGCGGGGCCGCAGAGGGCGGCCGGGGAAAAGCCACGACGGTCGATGCAGCGACGCCACGCCGCCGACCACTGTTCAGCGGCGGGCGATCTGGCGACTGTGCGGCGGCCGGCACGGATTCGGAGCCGCTATGGCCGGTGGGCACTTGGGAACGAATCCACCGGCTGGGGAAGGAGCGTGCAGTGGTGGGCTTTCACTGTCTTGCCTGTTGGGCTGAACCGCTGAATAAAGTAAAGAAAATGCCCATCCCGTGCTCGTTTCTTCCCCTCACCTCTGCTTTCTTTTTCCACGCTCGAGCACGGAGCCGTTGGAGCGTCGCAGGCCATTCCATCTTGCTCGTGCTCGCCGCTGTTGTTAGAGAAGAAGGGGTCTGGCGTCTATAGCGAGCTCGCCGATAGCTGGGGCGGTCGCCCCACCCCGCCACTAAGGTGGCTCCTTTGTTGCCAAAAACAGAGTTGAACTTGATTAGCTCCGCTTTTATTTTGTGAGGTCTCATTAACAAAATAATTTGGAAACCATATCTTACTTGGCAACGTATCATGTGCAACCCAGCTTCGTGTGCAACCTATGCAACCACCAGTTAAGGTCATAGGATCTAGATCCAACGTCTGAGGTTTTTTTACTTATACCCTCCCACCTGAATACACAGGGGTTAGATTTAAACCCCACGGGTGGAGGGGTTTAGGTGAAAAAAATCTCAGACGTTGGATCTAAATCTTGTGATCTTAATTGGTGGTTGCATAGGTTGCACACGAAGCTGGGTTGCATATGATATGTTGCCATCTTACTTTAAGTATCAGCAATCTTAAAGTTTGCTTAATAATACATCGCCTATCACTCCTGCTACTAGTATAAAGTAACTCTTGGACAGGAGTACAGGACATACATATGCTGACAGAACATTGCACAGAAACTTTTTTTTTTTTTTTTGCATAAAACGGTTTTGCTACAACACAGACGGTGCATACATGGTGTTGATAGAGCTGGATACAAATACATACATAACACGAACAGGATTAACGGTTTGAAAATGTAATCTTACTAGAATCTAAAATGGTACTAGTCCATAGTAACTTTGTGATCAACGGAACTCTCATTCCTCAGCAAGAAGATGCGATGAATCATCCTTGGAAGTAAGGTAGCAGGTGCTTGCCGCGGCGCCGGCATCCACAGAAGCACCCTCCTCACCTTTGAGATCGCCGTATGCCTGTTCCTCCAAGATACGCGCTGTTCAATGGACGGAAGCACAGGCAACGTTGCATCTGCAGAGCGCAGAACATCCATAGCTTGCTCAATGGACAGGCGCTGGCTCGGGTCCTGATGTGCACACCAGAGACCCGTAACAAGCACACGCTGCATCTGCTGCCGATCGAACTCGCCGTTCATCTTTGCATCTGCTGCATCAAGAATGTTGCGCCGATCCCGATTGTACAGCTGACGGACCCAGACGAGCAGCGCAGAGGCTTCATCTGGCTGTCTCGACGGCGGCCGCTTGCCTGAAGCGATCTCAAGCAGGGCAACACCGAAGCTGTACATGCCCGCCTCGGGGCAACGCTGGCGGCTGTTGACGAATTCTGGATCGATATACCCAATTGTACATGCAATGTTTGCCGTTGTTCGAGGCTCTGCTCCGTGCTCGACGAGCCTCGCTGTCCCGAAGTCACCAAGCTTAGCGTTGAGTGAGGCGTCAATCATCACATTTTCGGGCTTGTTGTCTCCGTGGACAATGCATTTCTGATTTCTCGCAGCAGTGGTGGAGATAGAGCAGAGCAGAGCCCAAATCAAGTATAATTTTGTACGTAGAAAGGTAAGAAAGAACTTGTCAAACGAGGACAAATATAATACACAAATTGATTTGTAGTATTTGATGAAACTACAAAGCTGTTAGATGGACTGCTTAGGCCAATTTGGGTACCTCTGCTGCCAAGATAGTTTCCTGACAGGATTGTGAAGATGCTTATCTTTTTTTTTCCGAGAACATGCTCTTGCACGATTTTCATTAAGCGAAGTTAGAATTGTCTTTACATTCCGACTATCCTAGTGGCGAGGTGCCAAGATAATTAGCGGACAGAACACAAACAAAAAGCGCGGCTCGAACGGCGGAGCATCGGATGTCATCCTGACTACTAAACCGATTTTGCGACAGTTAGACCTTAGACCGCGATCAGCCTATTCCGTCGTTGGCGCGAAGGGCACCCGGTGGTCACCGCGCTGAGGAAATAGAACCTGCATGGCCTACTTATCAAGGCTGCCTTGAGCCATTAGTCCAGTAAATCTGCAAAGTTCAAGTTGAGCTAGTGGCACATTTTGTAGCGCTCTGTTTGCACACTTGTACCAAATCAAAGCAGCAATACACGGCACACTCTTCGTGGACGATTTGTGTGGCTGGGGGATGATGGAGCTAAAGGACTCAGAGCCAAAGCCAATTGGGGTGGAGACACAGTGAAGTGCGTGATGCTGCTTTCTTTGGTTTTCATGACCCACTCTCACAGAGTCACAGACTCACAGTCCAGCTACTATCACAGATGAGAGATGACAAGAGTCTGCTAGAGACGCGTTGATTCCGCGTGACGAGTCAAGTCAACAGTTCCGCATGGCGTGAAACTTCGTGCAAAGCGGCTAATCGGGGGGGGGGGGGGCATCCGTGCAGTCTGGCTGCCGTGCCCAGCCGTGCAGACCCTCCCCAGTCGTGGGAAAAAATGAGTTAGTCATCATGATTTGTAGGTGAATACATCATGCGTTGCTGTGAGAATTTATAAAGTGACAATGATAACTCTTTTTTTTAAAAAAATGTCAAGTAGAATGGATGAAATATGTTATATAGTTTGCACAACAGCAATAATATTATATAGTTGCAAATAGCTATGAGTTGCTATGGTATAACTAAAACAAATTATGAAGAGGCTAAATGTCAAGGCTGCTCTCATCTTAGCTTCTGGCGGTTATAATATCGTGAGGTGCATGCAATGACCAATTATAGAATGGAAAGTGGAGGAGATGAGCTAGTGGAGGATAAGGAGATGATATGACACAAACCATCTAACGGTAATGAAAATAGAAATGATTTGCATGGATAGGAGAGAAGGAAGTGGATGATGATGTGGCTTAAGAAGATGCTAGAGAATTAAATTAGTGGGTATTAATTTTATAGGAGTTTAAGATTTAGTGCAACTGAAAAATCGTAGTATGGAGATGGTAGGTTTCGCAGTGCCTTCATTTTCGTTTTTTTTTTCAACTGTTCCCACTAGCGCGCTTGCCTTACTTGTTACTCCTTGTATGTACTTGGTACTTGCATACTTCTATTAGATATATTACCCCTATAGAACAGAATGCATTACTCTGTCAGCGCAAGGGATGACCATGCTCGCAAAAGTACCACACGCACCTATGTTTAGATCTCCAGCACCTTCATCCTGAACCGTTCCCAAATCGTCTCAAGTTTCCATCGGCGGTTATCATCTGGGATGCAGTAGAAGAGGCCGATCCGATGGAGGTGCAACTCTAGGTATTTGCTCTTATCCAACTAGTATACCACATATTTTTCTCCTTTGTCCCTGGTCAACTGTCCAATTACTTCAGTAATCGATAATCGATTTGAGTTTCATCCTAATCCTCCATCTATCTCTCTCAAACGCTCTCAGTTCTGGCTTACCATGCACGGCCTTCATCCGATCAGATATATGATTACTGTGTGATAAACTGCTAATTGATCTTCTTCCATTCATTTAAACCACAAACACCAAGGTCTTAACGCGTGGTTTGCAGTGGATCCACCCCAAAGCCCGCTTCCCGTGGAAGAAGGCCCACGCTGGTGTGGCTTCCCCTGCTCAACCGAAAATTTGGCTGTCCACATACACCATCGACGCCTCCCTCTGTGCCCCAACCGTGATGTGAGCAACAGCAAGGTCACGACAACGGCGTCGCTACCCTTGCTCACCATCGGTATCTCGGCTTCCTTTGCCCAGGGTAAGCAAACACTAACACTTACCCAGTTTCTGTGTGGAAACTGCATTTTTAGCAATTAACAACTCATCTTGCTTACCTTTCGCGTGACGCGAATCAAGAAACTAGTGCCTACAAATGTACCTTCCCACACTATTGACGTCGTGTATTTGTAGCACTGTTGCCATACAAGGTTATTCAGAGGAAAGCAATTGTGATGTGTCAACTGTCAAGTTCTTTTTTATTTATTCATCATCTGTATGAGGTATTTTGTTAATCTCCAAGTAATTGCCAAGTAGTTCTAATGTTTTGCATCTATATAGGTTTCTCCTCAGGTGAGAGACCTTATTGCCTCTATCATGTGTGTGCATTTTAATTGGAGACCTTCCCTGTCAATAACATGTTTTAATTGCTGATATGTTTCTTTCAAGAAAAAAATGGCGAATGAAGGACCAAAAACGGCGACCAGAGGGGGGGTGGGGGGTGAATGGGAGCCTCAAATTTCTTTTAAAATATTTGGCCTATGTCCCAAAATCATCACCAAACAAATAAAGTCTCCAAATCTAAGATACTCGCACCAACCGGTGATGTGAGTATCTTGATAAATTCTTTAGAGCGATAGAAACCCAACGCAACAGACGGAATTGAAATCGGAGTCCAGAAAACCAAGTTACACGCAAAACAGGAAATCAGAGCTAGTGAAAATTCACTGAAAAACAGCAGAAAATTCGTTCATCCATCAGCACAGTATTGTGCTTGGCTATCTGTCCAGCAAGCAAACACAGGGAATAGCTGACCACAAAAATTAAGGAAAAAATCCAAGAAAAATAGTGAAGAAGAACAGGAACTCAAGATACAAAATCAAGACACCATGATTGAACACAAGAGGGAAAAGAGAGCTTGAACGGTCTGCTTTGTATACACGCGACCGTACGAGATCTCGAAAAACACAAAAACAACTCAACAAAAATCAAGAAAAAAAATCCAATAAAAATAGTGAAGAACAGGAACTCAAGATTCAAAATCAAGACACCATGATTGAACACAAGAGGCAAAAGAGAGCTCGAACAGTCTGCTGTATACACCTGCTGACTGTACGAGATCTCGAAAAACACAAAACAACTCAACAAAAATCAAGGAAAAATTCCAAGAAAAATAGTGAAGAACTGGAACTCAAGATCCAAAATTAAGACACCAGGATTGAACACAAGAGGCAAAAGAGAGCTCGAACAGTCTGCTGTATACACCTGCTGACTGTACGAGATCTCAAAAACCACAAAAACAACTCAAGAATCACAGACACATGATTAAACCCGGAGGAAACAGCTGAGACTAGGCGCTCAGCTTGCCACGCACATTGGTTCGAGTACAAGTCACAGACTTGCAGACCTCTCTCTCACACAGCAGCTAGAGGAAGGGAAATCCTAAAAGGAGAAATGGAAATGGAAGAGGTGAGGGGGAAGGGAGACCCTCATCCTTTATTTATAGGGGCAAGCCTATTTTACATTCCCTCTTTGCCCTTGGATACATGAAGAGCCAAACCACTTAGCCGGGGCATAAGGGTCCAACTCACCTTCTCTTGATCCGACGGCCACCGCGCCTCCTCACCGGTAGCCTTGCTTCCAAGCAATCTCCCCGATGCCGCCACGTGTCGTCCGTCCGCATCGGGACCTCCGCCCCGGTTTTGAGGCGCAAACTAGGGAAACCCGCCGCCGATGGTTTTGAGGCGAAACCACCAAACCCTCCGCGAGTAGCGTAGCCCGTACGCATCCCCGCCGTGTACACTTGCGCTCGTCGATATCAGTATCGGCCACCACGGGCCGCCGCCGGTCCTCGGGTCCCTCGATCCAAGCCTCACGTCCGCCCTTCACCGCACCCGGTCCGTCGGCACGGCACGCCCTACTTGATCTTCACCGACCGTCGACCACCGTCTACGAGCTCGACACCGAGACAACATGAGCCAAGAGACACCATTGTTTGACACGTATCCGCGTGCCATCGGTTAGTAAGAACACACACACGCCTTGTGTTGGCATGTTGACAATCACTCATCACACAAAGATCCACACAATGGTTATGGTGAAAACCATGTGTCCTCAATCTCCCCTTGATGAGTGCATTGTCAACACCAACACAAACCGGGAGACAACTCATCCAAATGACCAAGAGCCAAAGAAAAGCGAGAAAACGAGGTCATTTGCAATGAGCAAAGCGAGATCACAACTTGGTCCCCAAAGACATGGGCAACGGCTCGACGCGACCAAGAAAACCAAAGCTAGCCCTCAAGAAGAGGCAAAAGGCTCAACACCACTAGCACAGCATAAAACAACTGGCAATGAGCAAAGCGAGATCACAACCTGGTCCCCAAAGACATGGGCAACGGCTCGACGCGACCAAGAAAACCAAAGCTAGCCCTCAAGAAGAGGCAAAAGGCTCAACACCACTAGCACAAAGATAAAACAACCGAAAAAGGCTAGATCCTCAAGTAGAGGCAACGGCTCAACACATCTAGCAAAAACAGCTCAAACTCATAACTCGGAGTGCAACTCCCCCTTGACAAATGCATCCTCACCAATGAACTCTCTGGATTTGTGGATGTTTCTCCCCCTTGTTGGCATATGCACTTATCAAGATTGAGACAAAAGAGACTGCAACTCCCCCTCAAATCATGCCATGAAAGAAATGCAAAAGGTGGAGCTTCACAAGTATAGCAATTTGAGTACATAGATGATCTAGCAAGTATGGCAAGTGTATAGCAAAAGGCACAAGACAAAACCAATGCTCAAACCGATCAAGTGGTACGGAATATGAAACATAAGCATTTGATCGGGTGTTGGGCATTTTATAAAAGGTGTTCACCAAAAAGAATAGCACCTTGCACATATAAAGCGGGAGATCAAAACAAGTGCTAACACATGTATACAAGAGTGAACTACCCCATATAACGGTCACACATCATGTCTCAAAGATACACTTAACAACACTTGTTACTACAACATTGATCAGATTTAAAACAGTAGATAACAAGGTTTCATTTAGACATGTGTGAACGAGAGGATCAAAAACTGTCCGCCAAAAGGATTGTTTTTATCATGTTTTTCAACCACGTCGAGTTCATCCCTTAGTGCAAGTGGGAAGCTATCTTGTCACGAGTGGTTGTGGACTAGCACTACAATGCCCAAGTTCATCTCACTCGAATGAATGAGAAGCAATCTCGTGACATTGCCGTGGGACGTAAAAGATCCAACTCAAAACTTTTCATCATTTCTTAGCTTAGACATCAAGTTTTAGCACAAAATTATCAAGAGATCCGAGCTAAGTGAATGACTCAAGAAACATGAGACATAGCAACTCAAGCATACACATGAAAGCAACAAGTTTCTCACAAAACCTACACATGCTAGTTGCCATCTCGAGGTGAACAATTTTCGAGTTGTATCAAGATTTAAGCAGGTTCACATTTAGAAAACAGGCTTAGCTCATAACATGTAGCAAGTGATCAGAAGAAGCCTAAGCCGCAAGCTCCAAGTGACATACACAAGTCATACTAGCAAGATCATGAATGTAATCAACAACTGCTATAGTCATGAAGCTCAACAAAGGTAATATGATACATGATGATATGCAATATGAGATCATGTAAAGCCAAAGAAACAAAAGCAAAGAAGAAAGCCAAAGATCATACTATACATCAAAATACAGCTACCCTACTCTAAAAGGGTAGCAAATGCCCAACTCGGCTCTCAAGTGGGCAACCGGGTTTGATCGAGGGGCTTTGTGAAGATATCGCAAGTTGTTCATGGGTTCTCACAGTGAAGGTCTATGTCTCCTTTCTCTTGGTGATCTCTCAAGAAGTGATATCGGATCTCAATGTGCTTGGTTTTTGAGTGAAGTGCGGGTTCTTAGCAACGCTAATGGCACTAGTGTCACCGAAAAGAGGCACTTTCCTAAAGTTCAACCCATAGTCTCTCAAGGTAGCAACCACCCAAAGCAAGCGAGAACAACACGCAGCAAGCGGCGACATACTCGGCCTCACAAGTGGATTGGGAAATAGAAGACTGTTTGCGAGAAGACCAAGAGATCAACGACGAACCCAAAAACTCACAAGTTTCCGAAGTGGACTTTCTCTTAATTCTATCACCCGCATAATCGCATCGAATAACCCGAAAGAGAAAGAGATGAAGAGGTCGAGTACCATAGACCAAGCTCGGGAGTGAAGCGAAGGTACCGTAAGATGCGTTTGACGGCCTGCCGATGCGAAGTGCGCGGTGAAGACTGGAAGCGTGCGCAAAGGCAGACGGCGAACTGGATGTCGGGCCTTGTCGCCGTCAGTACGGCAAAGAACGACCCGATCATGCTGCGGTACTCCTTCCGGTCCACGACTTCTCCTTCTAGATCGGCATCCAAGGGTCGTGGTCGACATGGGAGTTTGAAGTGGCTTGGCATCACCCATGTCGAAGCGCTTCGAGAAGATCCTTCGTGTACTTGCCTTGATGTACAAATGTCCCTTCTCGAGTTTGCTTGATTTGCAAACCGAGAAAGAACGTCGACTCACCCATCATGCTCATCTCGAACTCCCGCTCATCATATCTGAAAACTTTGCAACAAGAGCATGTGACGAACCACCAAAAATGATGTCATCGACATAAATCTGCACCAAGAGAGTGTCAACGCCATGCTTGAGGAGAAACAAGGTTTTGTCAACCGACCCCATGGTAAAACCCTTGCCCAAGAAAAAGGACTTCAATCGCTCATACCACGCTCTTGGGGCTTGTTTGAGACCATATAGGGCTTTGTGGAGTTTAAAAACATGGTCGGGATGCTTGGGATTTTCAAAGCCGGGGTTGCCTCACATACACTTCCTCATCTATGTACCCATTCGAAAAGCGCTCTTTACATCCATTTGATACAGCTTGAACCCTTTCGAAGCTGCATAGGCTAGGAAGATCCTAATGGCTTCTAAACGGGCAACAAAAGGTGCAAAATTTTCCTCATAATCTATCCCCTCTTTCGACAAGTACCCCCGAGCAACCAACCTAGCCTTGTTTCTCACCACAACCCCATCCTCACTCTGCTTGTTCTTGAACACCCACTTGGTTCCTATGGGATGACACTCGAGGTGGAGGTGGCACTAAAACCCACACTTGGTTTCTCTCAAAGTTCTCAAGCTCCTCATGCATGGCATTTACCCAACTGGATCGAGTTAATGCCTCAACCACTTCTTTGGGTTCGAAATTTGCAACAAAAGCGGGAATGTGCAAAGTGCGAAATCTCATAAGATCCGTTGCGAGTGACCCGCTCATTTATGTTACCGATCATGGTTGAAGGAGGATGGCGATGCTGAATGTGTCGCGGTGCTTCTCTTGATGAAGACGCCTCCCCTCAACGGCAGTTTGGAGCTCCCTCGGGGTGCGGTGGAACAAGCGAGGAGCCACGGTCGTACGGTCCCCATGTGGTGGAGGATGTAGCGGTGGGGCCGTCAACCGAAGTAGTCGTCGCGGGTCAACTGGGGCAGCCGGTGGAGTCGGCTCGGGATCACCCCAATCGGCATCGTCCCGCTCCTCCTCCACAAAAATGCTCTTGTTCATCTCCTCATCACTCGCACTTTCAAAGACGGGAGAGGAACAAGGTGCGGTCTCGTCGAAGGTGACTTCACAAGTCTCCATGACACGGTTAGTTTCAAGGTTAAGTACTCGATAAGCATGCGAATGAGATGCATAACAAGAAAAATCCCGTCGAAGATCTCGATTCAAATTTGTCTAAGTTTCCCTTCTTCAAGATAAAGCACTTGCAGCCAAACACCCGAAAATGGCTCACTTTGGGCAAGCGGTCAAACCGCAACTCATAAGAAGTCTTCTTTGTAAAAGCTCGAAGGAAGATGCGATTTGAAACATAACAAGCCGTGTTGATCACTTCGGCCCAATAGCGCCTAGGAGTCCTATGCTCATCAAGCATCGTCCCGGCCATCTCAACAAGGGTCCGATTCTTGCGTTCAACAATTCCATTTCTTTGTGGGACATACGGCGAGGAAAACCGATGTTCAAGACCTATGGAAGAGCAAATGGTCTCAAAATGAGTATTCTTGAATTCAGTGCCATTGTCACTGCGAATAGCTCGCATGGCATGCTTTGGTAACTCATTTTGTAACCTTAAGATCAAGTCATGAACATGAGTAAAAACCTCATCTTTGCTCTCCATGAAAAAGACCCACGAATAGCAAGAAAAGTCATCAACCACCACCAACACGTACCACTTTCCACCATCTGACCGGACCCGAGCTGGACCTACAGTGTCCATATGTAAAAGCTCGCCGGGCCCCTTGGTCATCACTTGGTTCACGGAAGGATGAGAAGCTGCAATCATCTTCCCATGACGGCACGGGTGGCAAACAAGATCCTTCTCAAACTTGAGCTTGGGCAAACCTCGGATTAGATCAAGTGAGCTTAATCTTGCAAGCAAGTCGAATCTCAAGTGACCAAGTCATGCGGTGCCACTTCCAAAGCTCTGAGGAGGAGTTTGCCATCAAACAGCGGGAAAGACCAAATGAGCGAGAAAAATCAGCACGAAACACTTTCCCGAAAGGCACAATCTTGCAAATGAGGTTTTCCTGAGCATCAAGAACACGACAAAGTCTTGGCTTAAACCGAACCTCAAAACCGTCATCAAGAAGCCGAGAAACGAAAGCGAGATTGAACAAGCAAATTTGAAACCAAGGCCACATCCTTAAGCACAAAGTTCTCATTCGACGGATGGACCCACGTGAAAGCACTTTACCCTTTTTTGTTATCCCCAAATGTAATGTATTCACTACACTTCATTTGGGTGAGGCGGAGAACCATTTTGAGTTCCCGGTCATGTGTCGAGAGCGGCCGGAATCAACTAGCCACGTGTTCTCCAGCCCCTTCATCCCGCATCAATAGCGAGACATGGGATGAGCAAATGATCCAACACCGGGGTTAGTAAGGCGAGGAGAAAACCGGTGTTGGCTCATTTGCCCACGAGAAGTGTTAACAAAAGCATCATGCATGCCATGTCCCATTTGAGTAGAGCGATCACCACGACGAGAAAAACGTGGTCCGCTCATCCGTAAGACCGAAAGCCACGGTCACGAGATCCAAGGTCATAAGAAAAACTCCGAACCCCGGCCGGGCACGACCACCTCGTGGTCTCACACCTTGAGGCCTAGGTCCTTGAGGTGTTGCACCTCTTGGCCTAGCACCTGCTTGTGCCTCCGGAAACGTGGAGCAAACACCCCATGAGTAGAGTTATGGAAAAGCTCATACTCATGCCGCTCATCTCTCTTCCTCCGAAAGCAAAACTCAAACAAGTGACCATCATGGTGACAATAATCACAGTGATACACCTCTCTCTTGGGTGGTGGTTGACTCACTCTCTCATGGGTATGGATCACTCTTTGGGTTTGCTTGTTCTTTGGAGGGGTTTAATAGAGATGTCGGGAAGTGTGTCAAGTGGGTTCCTTAGGTGGTTTGGTTTTGGAGTCCACACTTGCTTTGGAGGTGAAGCTTTGGGAGGTTCCTCAAACACACCATCTTTCACATTGGGCTTGTTAGGCTGAGGTGGAGTGATTTTGATCAACTTGGGAGTAGTGGAAGGCTTGGTGGATTTCTCGATGCACTTATACCACCGTGTTCACCAACCTTACCAAAAACATTTTCACCCTTCCCACCTATAGCAAAGCCTAATCCCGTTGTGTCAGTTCCCCTCTTGAACTGACTCATCATCATGCCAAGCTGTGGTTCACTGCAAGACAACCAGCTGAGCATGGACCGAAGATTTGTGATTTCTTCTTCGGCCCTTTTCTTGTCATGCCTACAAGAGTCTAGTTCTAGTTCCAAAGCTTCACAACAAGCACATCTAGAAACTTGACTAGTTTTCTCTAGCATGGCAATCCTAGTCATTTTCTCACCTAGCTCAGACTTCAGCTCATCACAAGATTTGCAAGGACTCACAGAGACAGACCTAGCCTTAACCTCATCAAGCTCATCTACCAAAGCCACATACTTGGACTGCACATCAGCTAGGTTCGCCATATGAATGGCACAAGCATCACACTCAGACTCATCAGAGATGTGCACAGACTCCCTAACAGACTCTAGCTCTTTGACAGCAAGCTCCCACTTAGCCTTGAAATCTTTTCTCTCACGAGCAGCACGCTTAAGCAAAGCATCTTGACATAAGATTTGCTATGTGCTTTAAACATACGTTATAACTAGATGCATTGCAAAATGGATATACCAAAACAGACAATGCGGCTTATAGTCTGCAACAGAGTTAATTTGAAAAAGCACATCTGCAGAGCTGTTTATAACCCATTATTTTGCTAAAACTGTGATGGCACAACATTAGCGATGCCAAATAATTCATTTTGGCTTGGTCCCAATCAATGAATTTAGACGTTTTGACTTTTCTAGATAGATTGCTTTTACTGTGCATATATAAAATATTTAACTACATAAAAAATCTATATATGTATCTAAAAAAATCCAAAATGTCTTATTTATTAAGAATGGAGGAGTAACAGATTTAACATTTGGTCCACAGGGTTTTGACTTTTGACAAGAGAATCTTTGAAATTTGAACACGATGAGTACATCTGCAATTGGATTGAGTATATCTGTAGTTGGATGGGTGTTATCACCTATACTTTCCAGGATAATTGCAAAGCAGTCTGCGCACATAAAAAGCCTATTACCGATCAGCCGTTTAGACGTAACAAAAGTACAGAGCAGTTATCCAAGGCGATTCCGGTACTACGAGCTGGCAGAGGCCACCAACAATTTTGAAGAGGACTACAAGCTTGGGGAAGGAGGGTTTGGCCCAGTGTACCAGGGCTACTTGACGGACCAGGATCTTCATGTTGCAATCAAGGTGTTGTCTAAAGAGTCGTCCAGCCAAGGGCAGAAGGAGTTCGAGGCAGAGGTGGCAGCCCTGACCCAGGTGAGACACAGGAACATTGTCCAGCTCCTTGGCTGGTGCAGCAGGCGGCATAAGGGGCTCCTGCTCGTTTACGAGCTGGTGACCGAAGGCAGCCTCCACAAGCATCTATACAACCCTGACAAAATTTTGACCTGGGAGCAGAGGTATTCACCTATCTGAAACTTCTCCTGAAAATTTCCAACTTCATATTAAAATTTTCACAGAAGTTCATTTTACTGACTTGAACAGTTGACCTGTTATACATATAGGTACAAGATCATACTTGGTTTGGGATATGCTTTACGCGACCTGCACAACGACTGTGAGGAATGCATTGTGCATGGAGACATCAAGCCTGCAAATATAATGCTTGATGCGTCACACAACGCTAAGCATGGAGACATCAAGCCTGCAAATATATCCTCGCCCATGGAGTACAGCCGAGAACAACGCAGTTTATTAAAGGAACTTTCGGATACATGGACCCACAGTTCTTCTCCGACGGTAGGCGTTGCCCTGAGCTGGATGTGTACAGCTTTGGCATTGTTCTCCTGGAGGTCGCCTGCGGCAAGAGACCCAGTGGGCCACAACCAGATGATGCCCCCAGCCTGCCAGCTTGGGTTCTCAACCAGAGCAGGATTCTTGACGCTGTCGATACAAGGCTGAGTGGTCAGTTCGATCAGTGTCACTACAGGAATTCGCGGGTTTGCCGACAGCTGAAAGCTGTCGGCGAAGCCCCTTTTACTGTCGGCGAACGGTTTGCCGACGGGATTTCCTATTCTGTCGGCAAACCGCTGCCGGCAAAAATCCTGTCGGCAAACAGGACTTTGCCGACAGGAATAAGGGCTCAGTCGGCGTACTTTCGCCGACAGCCACGTGGTCTGTTGGCGAAGGAACAGCGCCGTCAACTCGGTTCGCCGACAGCCACGGCTGTCGGCAAAGTCAGGGTTTTGCCGACAGCCAGGGCTGTCGGCAAAGCCAGGTTTGCCGGCGGCCCCGGGCGTCGGCAAACTCGGGGTTTGCCGACGGCCACGTCGGCATGGTCGTCGGCAAAGCCAGGTTTGCCGACAGCCCGGCCGTCGGCAAACTCGGGGTTTGCCGAAACTCCACGTCGCATGGCGTCGGCAAAGCCCCGCCAAGGCCGTCGGCAAACTCCATTTGTCGGCAAAAAATCCACGGCTTTGCCGCGGCTATGGTCAAAAGCTGTCGGCAAAGCTGGGATTTTTTTTTTCTGTTTCATTGCATTCGAACCACATTTATAGCATATAAACCGCATTTCATCATCGGATTCGATCTCAACATGAATCCACACATGAACATCATCAAATCCATCGATACATGTCCAAAATACACATAACGTCGCGTAACAAGTGCATACATGTCCAACATACATGTCCAACAAGTCCTACAAGTCCAACATGAGGGCAAAAGGGTCTAACATGCATCCTAGTCGAGAAGATGGAGGCAAAGGTACCTAGCTCCTCCCAATAGGTCCTCCTCCTACAAAAAGAGATAAAAAGATTACTACCCACTCAAAAATTCGGCGGCACCTCCCCGCACGGGAGGTTCCAAGACTCCGCAAAAAACATGGCACGAAGGCCAACAACGACCACGGCACGAAGGCCGATAACCACCACGGCACGAAGGCCGATATACACAACGGCACGAAGGCCGACAACCATCGCGGCACGAAGGCCGACAAGTAGTTAAGGGAGGCAAACGTACCTAGCTCGTGGCGTCGTCCCCGGGGTCCCATCGCCCCACGAACCCCACCCGCCCGTGGTGGTGCACGAGTCCACCTCGACGGCGCGGCGTCGTAGCGCCATAGTCCCGCGAGGCCCCCGCGCATCTGCGCCCCCGGCCACGAGGAGTAGCCCTGCGACTGTGGAGGAGGAGGCCCCCACGTGAACGGCTGCGTGGGGTAGGTCGGGTAGGTCGGGTACCCTCGCCAGCCTTGTTGTGTAGGGCTGGCACCCAGTGGAGGGTGGGAGTCGGGTTCGAACCCGCCGACGGAGCCTGCACAAAGGACAAGTGAGGTAATTAGTAAAGTACCTGCAGGATGGCCGCACAAGCTAAAGCAAGTGAGGCAATTAGTATTATACTCACCGGACCCGAAGGAGCGAGCAGGGGGACCCCAGGGACCTTTGCCGGAGCAAAGAGCGAGGAGGAAGCTCCCGCAGTGCCGGGTCCGGAGGAAGCTCGCCAGGTCCGCCATCTGACGCTGGTGGTGCTCCGTCAGTGCCGCCAGGTGCGCCTGGTGGGCCGCCTCCACCGCCGCCAGCTGCATCTTGTGGGCCAAGTCCTGGGCCGCCTGGTTGGCCTCCAGCTCTTCCATCCTAGACTGCAATATTACACCCGCACATGGTTGATGGTATGTGAAGCGAAGGTGGATCATGTGTGAACGACGAATGGAACCGCACTTACCTCCATCTGCGTGTACATCTGGGCGGTGCTCGGCTGTCGTGGCGCTATGGGGATGCCGGAGGAGCTGCTAGAGTTGGCTTTTCGAATCTCTCTCAGCGTGGGAGTAGTGGTCGGGTCGATGGCGCTGTTGGCCATCCAGTAGGAGCCGTGCTGCTTCCCTCCTCCCAACCTCATCACGAGCTCCGGGTCCGGGGGCTCCGTGGTGGGGTCCTTGTCGTCCCCATAGCGCGGTGAAACGCGGCGCCGTACTCGACGAGCTTGGGGTGGACGCCGGCGTTGGTGTACGCCTCCGGCCCGTCCGCGGGTCGAACCCGTTGTTCGGGTCCTTCGCCTTGCCCTTTTAGAAAGGGCGTACCCCACCACCACGTTGATCTCCTCCCCATCATGGGAGTC
This sequence comes from Themeda triandra, assembly GCA_018135685.1. Classification (NCBI taxonomy): domain Eukaryota; kingdom Viridiplantae; phylum Streptophyta; class Magnoliopsida; order Poales; family Poaceae; genus Themeda; species Themeda triandra. The sequence continues at coordinate 465,184 of JAENPR010000445.1, forward strand.
CCTCTGCGAGAGGAAAACACAAACATGGTTAGAGGTAAATAGATTGAGCGCTATATGAGTCCATGTGTACCAAAAGGAGCATACCCGGGCGTCCATGAACTGCGGGAGGGACCGGTTCCCTTGGTGGTGTGCTACCCCCTTGTTCTTGAGCCGGCGCCGCGACGCTCGTTTTTCACCTCGTACGCCTTGTCCGATCTCCGGTAGCGCACGATCTCCTCCCAAAGCATTCGGGTCCTTGTCGCACCACTCCGGTATCCACTAAGAAACATCAAGTATTTGACATGTCGGAAGATGAATTGAATGTTTCACGGAAGAAATAAGAACGAATGTTTCCGCTTACTTACCCGCACGTACTCCGCCTCGGTGAGGTCGGTCTCCCTCTCCAAAGACGATCCCCGCCTCGACTCGCCGCTTATCGATCGCCTCGCCAAGCACGTTGCGGTAGTGCTTGATGACGCATCTGGATGCGCGCCTCGTGGTACAAGTCCCGAGGCGTGAGTGGCGGCGTTCTCCGGCCACCACCTGCGCCCGGCCTGTTTCCCATCCTCGCACCGAAGTACTCGCACCTTGAGACATCATGTATCATTTCATTGTTTCAAGAACATCCAATGAATGTGTAGTATTGAGAAATGCGTTGTGATGAAGACACTCACCCAAAACTCCCTCTTGATCTTCGCCGCAAGTGTCTCGCGTGCAGGTGAATCAGCACGATTGCCGCCTTCGGGCTCAGGGACGGGGACGGTGTGCACGTGGAAGTGGTCCCACTGCATGGGCGGCCGTCGAACGCCGTCGATGGTGACCATGCCCGGGTAGTACTCCCATCTGTTGCCAGAGCTACGCGTACATTCCGGGCCTCCTCAGCCTTTTTAGGATTCATGGCATCGAAGTGCCTCCATGCATCACCATCCACTGGGTGTACCATCTTTTTAGTGTACCTCTTGCCTTTCTTGTGCCACACCATCATTTTTGCGGTATCCTCTGTCATATACAGCCGTTGGAGCCGATGTAAAAAAGGAAGGTGCCTTATGACCATCTCGGGGATCTTTGACGGTCGCTTGATGCCATCACTGCCTTCTACCTCCACATACCTAGAGATTTTGCACTTTGGACAGTGTGTTGCGTCCTCGTGGTCGTCCCCACGGACGGGACACACCCATTCTTACAAGCATGAATCGGCTCGTACGGCATCTTGAGTGCTCGAAGCATCCTCGTGACTCGTACGTGCTCTTCGGCAACACGTGAAGCTTCGGAAGCAAGTTGCCAACCGTCGCCAACAAGAGATCGAAACCTTCTCTCGATGCCCAAGTGATGACTTCAACGCAATTAGTTGAGAAATGGCATCCGCCCGCGAAACATTTGTGTTCTCGTGAAGGGGCTTCGTGCCGCCTCCAGCATGGCGTAGAACGCCTTTGCGGTTTCCTCCGGATCCTCCTCCGCCTCTATTCCTTCAGGGAACCCCCTTCCTGGTAGTCTTCCATCAGATCTGCCATCCCGGCATCTGCATCAAGGTCCTCGAGGAGCTGCCTCACCGGCACCTCCCTAATAGGATCTCGTTCACCATGGTGGACCCAGCGCGTATAGTTTGGAACGTATCCGTACTTGAAAAGATCTTCCATAACCGTACGCCTGTCTCTCCATTTCTTGTTCTTACACTTGCTGCACGGACACCGCATCCGAATCGACCCTCTAGCAGCTCGGCCAAATGCCTGCTCCAGGAAAGCACTGGTCCCCCTAACCCATTCAGTGGTCTGTTTCTCCCTTGTCCAGCCAGTGTACATCCACTCACGGTCAGCCATCCTCTGACATGCGCCAATGTAAGCGAGCAATAAAACCAGCATATGCATCTACAAGGCATTCCTACCATCTAATAGGTGAAGGATAGGTCCTAATCCCACCCGAGGATGCGTAGATGAGGTTAGCTTCCATGCTCCGCGCCCGTCCGAGACGGAATTTCGGCAGCCCCTCCCGCTGTTCTCCCGATACACGTCCCGACCGGGAGAGTGTGCATCCGGAGAACAACGGGAGGGGCTGCCGAAACTCCGACCGAACGGGGCGGAACATGGAAACTAACCCATCTACGCATCCTCGGGCTGTCCAAAAACGTGGACAATCCGAAAGAGACACCGTCGCAGATATGCACCGATCCGCATACCAACGACCGCGAATCTCTTTCGGACGGGAGACGCCTAACTCGGTTACGCAAAGTAATTACAACAACTATAAGACACGGAGGTGATTTATACCTAGGGTGGCGGCGCATAGGTGCTCCAAGTACCCTCCGACACGTTCAACTCGCAATACAACAAAGACTTCACTATTAGTTGAAAATTTCGGCATAACCTCCCCTGTACGGGGAGGTTTCCAAAACCTGCAAGAAAAGGGCGGCACGATGGCCGGCATCCACATTTCGGGCACGAAGGCCCATACATCCACAATTCCGGCACGAAGGCCGTCAACGACAAAAATGGCACGAAGGCCGTCAATCACATACACGGCACGAAGGCCGACAACGGAGGAGAAGGGTTATACCTTCTTGGACACATTAACTAACCATCAACAATAATACTCATATGTTAAGACTAAAAAATATTGAGCTAAAGCCGTAGTTCAGTTCCATCAACACATCTAATATGCTGCACGCAGATCATATAAATTGTGCATTTTACTTAATCAATAGGTCTATTAGCCACAGCAAAATGAGAAAGAAACAATGCTTACCCTTTGAGGCGGAAGTAGCAGGATCTGAGTCGATGCTACAGGCTGCTCCGGCTCCTTTGCTGCAGGCTACTTCGACTCCCTTGGTGTGTTTCTCCTCCACCTAGCCTCCGTCAGGGGCTCCTCTTGCTGTAGATTCGTAGTCAGCCTCCACAAGCAGATCTGGGCATTAGGGTTATGGGTTTCAGCGATTTTATTGCGGGATTGAGGATCCCATGAACACAGTAGTAGTAGAGGACCAAGAAGAGGATAATACCTCAAATGTGGCGGTAGCAGGGGAGTGAGCCGCCGCCTTGGGACAGAGCAAGCATGCTGGGTAGAGGCAGCAACAGATCGGATCGAGGGCGTTGGGGGCGGATGGCACCGCCTGGCACTCAAGCAACCGGCGACGAGGGAGACGGCGGCGCGAGGCCCGGCAGACGCGAGCCTGGCACCTGAGCACCCCGACGGCGCGCGGGCCAAGCTGCGCGGGAGAGGGGCGGCCCCTCTCGACGCGAGGCGAGGGGCGGCGATGCGTGGGGCGAGGCGAGGGGCGGCGACGTTCGCCGCGGGGATAGGGGCGCGTGCGTGTGAGTCAGGCGGCGCGGAAGTGAATGACCGAAGCCGCGGCCTCACAATGCGGGGCTGCTGCGGCGGCCGAGGTGGCGGGGCGGAGGAGGGCTGCGGGGGCGGCGGGCGGCTGCGGCGGCGGCGGCCGAGGTGGTGGGGCTACCGGCGGGCGGGCCGGGGGGGGGGCGGCGCGGGCGGCGGCCGAAGTCGGGGATGGGGGCGGCGGAGGTGGATGGGGATGAAGTCGGGCCGGGATCGGGTTAGGTTTAGATGGATGGGCTTTTTATTTTTTTAAGTTTGGCAGGTTCGCCGACAGCCCGCCACGGGCGGCTGTCGGCAAAAAAAATCTTTTTTTTTTACTTTGGCCCGTTCGCCGACAGCCAGACCAGGGAGGCTGTCGGCAAAAAAAAATACTTTTTTTTTAAATCCTCCTCGCCGGTAGGTTCGCCGACCCGCCCGGGCGGCCGGGCCGGCAAAAAAAAAAATCTTTTTTTTTAGTTTGGCCGGTTCGCCGACAGCCGACGGAACGGGAGGTCGTCGGCAAAAAAAAAAATACTTTTTTAAAAATATTTTCGCGGACCGGCCGGCCCGGCCTGTCGGCAAACAAATTTTGTTTTTTTTAAATCTTTTCGCCCGACAACTGCCCAGTTTGTCGGCAAACAAGTTTTCTTTTTTTAAAAAAAAACCTTTTCGCCAAACAGCCTCCCGACAAGGTCTGTTGGCGAACATTTTTTGCCGATCGCATCCAAGTGCGGTCGGCAAAGTAAGTTTCAAATTTTTATTTTTTTAATCCGTTTTTCTTTCTAGATCCCGAGTAACACAATTACATCTCAAATTCAAAACTTGGGGATGTTTTGAGTTATTTAGCTATATTTCATTAATTTTTTTCCTCACTTCAATTTCCCGCATTATTCAAGTTTGAACTGCAGGTGCATGAAATAATGAAACTTTGGCCTTCAAAAAATGATATTCATGGTGGGGAGTGTGTTTTAAGGCCGTGTACCAACTCTCACCCAAAAGTTCCAAGTCCTTGTGAACATAACAAGAGGCTCCAGGAGTGGTAAAAGTGTTTTTTAATTATATAAAATCCAAACGAAGTCGAAAAATGACGAAAATTGACGGGGTGTCGTGTTATCGCATGTGGAGGCTATGAAAAAAATTTGAAAAAATTTGGAGCAAGTTGCGGCGTCACATGCTCAAAAGCGGACATAACTCCACATGTGATCACATGTGAGATGTGTGGAGTTGTCTGGGTTTTGAGCATGTGACGCCGCAACGTGCTCCAAACTTTTTCAAATTTTTTTCATAGCCTTCACATGCAATAACACGACAGCCCGTCAAGTTTCGTGATTTTTCAACTTCGTTTGGATTTTTTATAATTAAAAAACACATTTACCACTCCTGGATGGTCGTGTTACGTGGACAAGGACTTCAAACTTTTGGGTGAGCGTTGGTACACGGCCTTAAAACACACTCCCCACCATGAATATCATATTTCAAGGCCAAAGTTTCGTTATTTCATGTACACTGCAGATTCAAATTTGAAAAATGCGGGAAAATTCAAGTGAAGGAAAAAATTAACGAAATATAGCTAAATGTTTCCAAAAAGGCCCAAATTCAAACATGTGATTTTAAACAATGTATCTAGGCAACAAAAAAATTTTGAAGTCAAAATTCAAAAAAAAAAAGAAAATGTTTGCCGACAGATCGAAAGTGGTCAGTCGGCAAAGAGCATAGTTTACCGACAAATAAAGCGGTGGCTGTCGGCAAAGAGCATAGTTTGCCGACAGCCCGGCGGTGGCCGTCGGCAAACCGTGGACTTTGCCAACGGTGACAACGGCCGTCGGCAAACCATGGACTTTGCCGACAGCCCTAACGGCGTGGTCGTTCGCTGGCGGGCTAAACGGGCGACGACGCCGTTTGGTCGGGCCTGGGCTTCGCCGGGACCTTGGTTTGCCGACCTGGTTTGTCGGGAAAAACCATTTTCGCCGACAGTTGTTCGCCGACACCCGTCGGTCTGGGTCTGTCGGCGAAGCTGAGTTTGCCGACAGCGGTCTCCGGCTGTCGGCAAACAGCTGGTTCGCCGACAGCCCAGATCCTGGCTGTCGGCAAATCCCTGGGCTGTCGGCGAACAGCCAGATTCCTGTAGTGTGTCAGATGGAGAGAGTGCTTCACACGGCTCTGTGGTGTGTGCATCACGATCGGACGCAGCGCCCCTCCATTGCTGACGCCATGGATTTCCTACGGTCAGCAGATGCCAAGCTGCCCGTGATTCCAGCAAGAGATGATGCACAGCACATCCTCCCCTTGGAGGTGCTGGGTTTTGGCGATATGACAGATGACTACAGTTCTGCATCTGCAGCTGCAGGCAGCCCCCCAACTACCTACTATACCTCCAACGATTTGGTATACCCGTGAGCAGAAGAATGAAGAATGCTTTAATTTGGAGTGATAACGGCAGACCTTTGGTTTTCTTTTGTTATCAGTTTATCAAGTAGCCTACCAATGCTGTGCACACATTATTTTACTGTTTGTCCTGAGTCCAGTATGTTCTGTGCTGTGTATTGTATTGTGTTGTCAATCTGCATTTAGCCCTTTCCCGTGAGCATGACTGGTGTTGTAATGAACGCCTGCTTCGATGTTTTGTTGTACTATATATTATGTCACCCTAGCTTGTTAGTTCCATGATAATAAGCCGGCAAGGGTCCATGTGAGTGTAAACGTATGGAACCAACCTAGTTTTTGAATGGGATGAACCCATTTCGTGTTTGGTATGATGGTTGAAATCGTTCTAGTTTTTTGTTAGTTTTCTTGGTCTTGGAACATGATCCACTGGTTTGTGGCTATTGGCCAGATAAGAATCGGTATGGGCATCATCGAGCTGACCAACCGGATACTACTGCTGGATTGTGGTGTTCCGGTGAGTGATGAAGGGAGTAGCGAGATGGATTGGTTCTGATGCGAGGTTCTTCACCGCAACTATCGCAGTACCAGCTTGGTGGCTTGTGTTGGCTGTATGAGCTAGGAAGGAAATATTGAAAACTCTGGTAAAAAGATGGTGGTTGGAGTAGGTATTGTGGTGAATTTGCAAGGTGGGAGGAAAGTGCGAGACAGCTTCGATTGATTTTCGTGTGGCATCCTAGTTTATGCATTCCGCACATTCCGCACCGGAGGAAAGTGCGAGACAGCTTCGATTGATTTTCGTGTGGCGTCCTCGTTTATGCGTTCCGCACCGGAGCCACCATGTGAAACGGCGGCGAATGGATTGAGTGCAGTTGTATAGTGGAGGTACTCACCGCAAAAGATGCTTTCTTGTCGCTCCAAAAAGGTGGCCGGTAGGATAAAGAAACCAATGCAACTTGCCACTGGCCGGCTCCTGCGTCCTGTAACAAAGGTAGTTGACGGGATTTTCGGTTACAACACTGGAAATGGCTATGGCAATTCATTTCCTTCTAATCAACAGTGTAGACGGATCGTAGTGTTGGTACCAAAGTTCCTCATTGGAGCCTCTGTACGTAGGAAATTATACACAACCCGATTTCTTGGAGATCGAGCCTCAATTTACTTATGCTATGGAATCTCGATCCGCCACACTCTCCAACTCTAATTCGGATCCTTGTTAACACAAAAGCCAGCGACTGGTGCACTACAAAAGCTGATGACGTTTTTTTTTTTTTGACAATAAAAGCTGATGACGTTAGTGTTGCCAGCAGTTCTCCAAGCTAAGATTTTTTTTAAACCTTTCCTATCCTAAAGTTGAACCATACTACTACACTAGTCTACTACTAGTGCTAGCTGCTGCTCTACTCTAGTACTCTACTAGTACTATACTACTATTGGGGCTTATCAACTGCAACTAGTCTCCTAACACTCTCCTACCCTCTCTTCTCATCTCCTCTCCTATCCTCTCCTCTCCTCTCCTTTGTAGAAGGATGCCTGCTTGGTGGTATATTGTTTTCGAGGGCGATAAGCCAGATATTTAAACCAGCTGGGCTGAGTGCAGTAAGTATGTCCTCAAAGTGAAGGGAAATGTGCATCAAAAGTACAGGACTTTTGAGGAAGCTTCTGCTGCTCTTGAGGAGCACAACTCAAGAAGAATCTCTTACCTCCCTGTCAGGTTAGAGCGGCGGTGGGCAGTCGGTTTTGTTGGCTTGTGATGTGGGTAAAGTGTGTAGGTGTTGTCCGTAGGTGCTTTGGATGTGGCCAAGTGGATGCGACTGCCCTGTTAGCTTGATGTTTAGTAGCCGCTCTGTTATGATGCCTTTGTGCTCTAACTTAATGATCAAATGATGATTGACATGGTACTGAGGCCTTTACTACTTGTACTACTTGTTTTTTTTCCGGAGTTTATTGCCCGATGATACAAAAGGTGTAGTGAGGCAACATGACAGTCAAGTACCTGATGCTACTACTGCTACTACTATTGTTGCTGCTCCTGCTGCTGCTGCTGCAGTTCCTATTGCTGCTACTCCTGCTACTACTTCTGCTACTGCCACGGCTGCTACTACTGCTACTCCTGCTACTATTGCTACTACTGCTATTACCACCACTACCACGACCACCACCACGACCACAAATACCACCACGACCACGACCATGACCACCACCACCAACACCACCACCACCACCACTACTACTACTAGTACTACTACTTCTACTCCTTCTACTATACTACTTATACTAAAGCACACTTTATTCCTTGCATCTGTTAGAACAAATCACGAAATGAGGCAAACAACAAGCAATGCAGCCCGATCTAGCCCACCTGAAGAGCACCCTAGCTCTAGAGGGCAAGGAAGCGAAGATGAGCTTACTCAGGAACAGTTCGAAGAACTGGCGGCGAACAATATAGAATTGTTTACTCAGGAGGAGCTTGGCGAGGAGCAAGGGGGGAAGTGGGAGGAGAAGGAGAGGATGATGAAGGTTCTGATGGGGATGATACTTCAATCTCGACATATGAAAGTCCTCAGGATCCTTTCCTATGTGAAGTCAGACGGAGGCCAACGGCAGATGAGTTTGACAAGAACTTTGATCCAAATGATGAGGTAGACGAGGAGGTAGGGATATGAAAGTCCCTTATTAAATTGGAAATTTTACTAACACTATGTTTGTGTTACCTCGCTAACACTTTGACCTGTTATTTATACAGGCTCCTCCCCCACCTCAGAAAATACAACATCAGCGTCCGGCAAGTTTCGCCGGACATGATGGAGTAGGGGACAGGAGGGCAGAGGCAACAGGCACAGAGACTACCATTGTGGCCTCTGCTCCGCAACCTGAGGGCACAACCTTAGCCTCGACTACCAAAGCAAAGAGGAAATGCGGGCCCAGAAAGCCAAACCTATGTCCAACTGACAAAATGATTTATGTGATTGAAGAGGTCGAGGAAGAAGGGCAGATCCTTAGGCCAGATACATTCAAATCAAAATTCCGCAATGCGATTGGGGCACTTGTGAGAGACAAATGTAACCCATCAATCCGTAATTGGCCAGACTATACAGAAGAGGAAAAGAAAGTGCTATGGGAACAGCGTCTGTTGAAAAATTTTGATTTCTGGATTCTGGCAGAGAAGCTACCCCTGGTAAAACGACGTGCTATGAAGATGATGGGACAGTCCTTCCGACGGTGGAGGAGTGAGCTGAACACCGAGTACATCCAAAAGGGGTTAACTCTGTACCATAAGTATGGACACATAACTCCGGCTGTTTGGGCGTTGCTCGTGGCTGAGAAGACTACACCGGAAGCTTTGGCCTTAAGTGAAAAGAACAACTTGCAGGCGAAGAAGAACATACACCACCCTCGTCTAGGCCCTGGTGGCTACGATGGCAAGGAACGGATGTTTAGAAAGGTGGAAGAAGAGGCCATAGCTGCTGGGAACACAAGAGTGATGAAACTGAAGCCACACGTCAAGCGTTGGGTTTTTGCAAGGAATATGGAAGAATCAGGCAGCAGTCTGAAATTTGCCAAGCAAGAGCCCGGATTAGGTAGTGTCAAGGATAATGAAATATTCTGAAGACGCCGAGAAGGGATCATTCACTCCTTCTAGAGAATAGGGTGAGCTTAGCATTGGATTGGGAAACCCTGAGCACACAGGCCGTGTCAGGGGGTTAGGGAAACATATGACCTGGCAGGATGGATTTCGTGACGATGCGGAGAGGGAGATGTACAAGAAACATGGGAGGGACCCGAAGATTCTTCACTCCCTAGTGAAGACCATAGTCGACCAGAGACCCTAGGAGAAAGGAATGTCTACTGAGCGGCGGACACAAATGAAGTCGCCTTGGCTGTAATTAGCAGCCCTCCGGATGTTCGAAGCAGCCAAAGGTTCCAATGCAACCTCTGTCTTAGTCGATCACATACGGCAGCCAACTAGTTGCACCCTATTGATTCCCGTCGGCAGGGCACAGGAGATGACTGAGGTGGCAACGGGTGTGGCACATCCTCCAACTCCAGGTGCCATCTGGCATGACAACCCGGTCCCGAATGACTACACTAGGTCGAGGTGCATATTTTGAATCCTGAGGACATGAATCATAAGGTTGATTTTGAAACTAGCGACGGGATTCGTGAGCTCGGACTACTCATGAAACAGTTCATCCTATGGTACAAAAAGGACATTGTGTTGAATGTGTCATCGCCAACTTCGAGTGATGTACATCTGCAGATAGTCCGCGTTGAGGATGGAGAGATATATTCACCATCTCGTGAGGAGCACTGGATGCATGAGGGGGCACCGCCAGAGCATGATGAGATACCACATGTGACTCACAACCCGCAACAACATTTTGCAGCCGAGCTAGAGCATAACGAGACAACACATGTGCCTCATAGCCCACAACAACCTCCTGCAGCTCATGCCGAGCCAGAGCGTGATGTGATGTCACATGTGCCTCCCGAGCCACACCCATGTCCAGCTCGCCCTGAGCAAGGCCATGAAGAGATGGTAGTCTTGTAAACAAGCATCGCAGACACATGAACAAGGACATGCACGAGATGGAGAGGATGTGCCACAATGTGAAGCTCGAAAAATGATCCCCGTCAAGATAAGAACGGACACAAGGTCGACATCTTTTGTGGAGTTGCTGAAGAGCAATATGTACAAGTGGTTTGGTCATGACCAGTTCGAGCCTCAGAACCAAGGCCCGAACACCTTTTCCCAAAAGACCATAATTGACCCCTATGAACACAAACCGGCAAAGAAGTATCCAAATCTTGAAAAGATCATGTGGTCGAAGGATTGCCCGAGAGATTACATAAGAGGCAAACCTTTCCTACCAAACCAGTACCTGAGTGAGATGCTGTAGCACCTAGTTTTCCAAAGAAGACCAAGCACTAACTATATGTGTGCACTGGATGTCCACACCACACATATAGCAACAAATATGGTAAAAATCAGAAGCAATGCTTTATTAGATAGCGAAACATATTTACACTAAGACTTACATATATATCAGATTACAATGGAAACTATTCCTAATCATCTATCTTCGGGTCGCCATACTCCACAGGGACGGTTGACTGGGGGAGCACTCACCTAGTACTCTTGGGACTCCACAAGAAACTCCTCATCCGAGCCACCATCTGGTACCCATCCGAGATTTTTATTGGTGATAACAACAAATGTCAGCTCACCATACTCAGCAAGTATAACATGAGGGAGTGCAAGGCTCAAAAGGGCTAGACACGGTTGAACTGCGGTAAGCATTTTTAGTTGGTCATATTTTATTTGTTAAGCCTAAATTGCTAAGTTATGCTTAGGGCTCCTCCCACGTTAAAGTAATTAGTTATCATCATCGGGTTAATCATCTATCTCGAAAAGGATCCAGCCGCTCGTTTCCGTGAGCACGGCTGATATATTGGTTTTAAAGAACTCTGCAGAGTTTGTACATCTTTACCCATGAGTCATGATTTCCATTTGCCCAGGGCCCGTCGACCCCCTAACACTTCCAAGGTGAGTAGGCAGGTTCTCACTAATTAATGGCCACGAGGTTTCAGTGTCTAGGCGAATGGAGCACCCCTTCAAGATTGGCACACCTGTGACCGCATTCTAGCACACGTCTTGACAGGCAAGAAGCCATTTTGCAACATAGTCCCCCCTCTGGCGCTGAAAAATTCGGTAACCACTAACAAGCTAGAAAAATCTAGTTATTTAGGCAAGACCAGAGCCATATAGTCCTCATGGTTATACGGAAGTCATGGGTGGTCACTTTAAGATTATGTTCTTACGGAGGGTAGACTAGAGCAACCCAAAATGGCCCAATGCTCTAGCTCCCTTCTGACCATGTTGCTCAAAAGCATCATTTTAACCATTGATTCGATAAGTCATTAGTCAAGATTAGCATTATAACATTTGGTGATTGCAAACTAAGCGAAGCTACCCATATGCATAAATCCATGATAGACAATCCACCTCCTCGTAGACCCTCGGGCTGCTCGTGGATTCAGCGCAGCCACATCGCGCAGCCCCGCGCTCTCCTCCTTCAACAACCAACACAATTTTTTATCAGATGATATACTGATAATTCAAAAATCATAACAAAAGTACAGAAGACCTAAGGTTTTAAGCTCAGGAGACTCATGATTTCAATGGTGGCAAGTCATGCAATCAATTGATGTATCTAAGCATTTTATTTATCCAGGGATGGAAAAGACAAATCAGCAATACTTACTTGAGGAATCCATGCCCTTAAAGTATGGTCCCATTTGTAAATGGTGCCATCATTATCAGTAAATTCTTCCTCTCCATCTAGCGTGCTTGCTGGCCGCTCATGATCTTGCCGGTCCACCTCTACCTCTTCTTCGGTAACCTCCTTCTGAAATTTCTCAAAATCGTCATCATCATATGGAGCATCTGCATGGGAAGTTCAATAAAGATAAGAAAACGATTATAGGTGCAGTACAAGACTACAAGGCAATAACATGTGACTGCAGATTGTAACTAAGGGATGGACGAGAGCCATTCCTTCCTCCCTTCTGCCTAGAGCATTATTTCATTTCAGAATCTTATTTGGGGGAAAAGAAAGAACAGAACTATTCGATTTCAAATACGTGGAAATGAAACCTTCTCGGCGAGATAACTAACCTGATAACAAAACTTCAGAGAAACACAATAATAAAATGGGCAAGGAGGGAGAAGGAAATAGTCACATACTCACATCGAAGGCCATGACTCCTGTCCTCCGAATCTTCGATCCCATTCTTCCATGACCTGCAGCGGCCTCATGTTCGCGTTCGTGTAGTCCAGTGTCTACAGCACCATTGCCGCCGTCGTAGTGCAACTGGCCATGGCGGCCAGGATCACGTCCTCCTCCAGGCCACGGGCATCAGGGCGACCGGTGGCGAGATTTTGGGATCCGACGACCAGTCGTAAGCCATGAATCCCATGGCCGGACGCTGCTGTCGTCGCCTCACGCAGTCCGAGCCCGTGGCCGGGCTCCCGTCACTGCCGCCGACGCCCCACGCCCCCTGAGCCCCACGCCCAGACATTGGCGCAGCCCGCGCGCGTCGAGAACCACGAATCAAGAAGCCGCCGGCCGCATATCCTCTGCTCCATCATCCTCTCCTCCTCCTTCCACCGATCTAGGGCTTGGGGAGGTGACGGACGGGATCGCAGCGAGAGCAAAGCGGTGGTTGGCCTATGGAGCGGGTCAAGGCGGGCAGCCAACGGGACGCGTGGAGCCGCCGTGCCCTTCGCACAAACCCTAGCGCAGATGCTACTCTGCGTGAGCCACCGCCGTCCTCTCCCGACCCGTGCTCCGCCCACCGATGACCGACCCTTAGAAAAAATAAAAAAAGTGGTGTGGGGAGAGTCCGGCAGAATCGGACTGTGGTAAGCGACGCGTGCGTGGGCGACTGCCATGTGGGGGTAGGGGTGAGATTTGGAACTGCGCATTCTTTTAGAAGAATTGCGTTATAGTATAGATAATGAAACTGCACTTTCTGAAATAACTCACATGTTCAGTTCAGAGTATACTGAATCTATCTGCAATAGCTCACACGTTCAGTTCAGAGTATTCTGAATCCTGTATTTGTCTGAAATAGCTCACATATAGTTTCAAATTTACTGTTCTAAGAGATCTGTGAAACAGTTGGTGCTTGTAAAATCCACTTCTTCTGAAGTTGTGCTTTAGGAAATGGTAGGGGGTTTTTTTTTTTTTGTCAATAAGGACTAAGTCGAAACATGCTGTAGATAAGCAGGATTCAGAAAAAAATCGAGTTGTTTCTCTGATTTCTCCTATCCTTTTTTTTTATTTACATAAGTTTGTGAGATTATTGAACTTCTGCAAATAGTTGCATCACCCATAACATATTTCCTAACTGACTTGTGTTTTCACTTGCCACTTATGATTTCAGCTGCTGAACAATTGCGGGACTCAAATGCTGACTAGCCCTAGAGGTGTATGAGAGCAGGACTACTGACAGTGACAACAGTTGTGACTCATCTCTTCAGAAATCAAAATGCTGCTTCGGATACAACTTCTTGAGAAGTATCCGTCATTTTCATTCGCGTAGTTTCAGAAACGCTTCTGCTTTCTTGTAGTTTATTTCTTAGTTGGAGGCATTCTCCAGAAGGGAAGCAGTAAAGGTTGACATCGGTTTCAGACTCTTTAAAACATTATTTCAGACTCTCAAAGATTTTGATCTGTGTAGTTACAATCTTCATTTTTGGCTGATGATAACAAGGATGTTGCCGGTTTACTCTTGCTTTCTGCATTTCCATGTTCATTCTGTCGGTTGATAACAAGAATGTTGCTGGGTTATGCTGTATCTGCGATCACAGAATCCTGAGTTCATGGCACCAGATGTTACAGTCTAGTTTTACTGAGTTTACCTTTCAGTTATTATCTGACAATCATGCCGATCATTTGTTTCTGAAACTGTGCACGTAACTTCATCAGCAGGCAGCCAGGCACCTGATGCATTTGTTAAAAAAGGCTCGTGAGCATTTCCGACGTTGCAGACAGGAAACCCCCCGCCGAGACGCCGGCGATGATATTCGTTGGCTAAAGATGCATTCAGAAGAAATACTAGATCCATCGTGCCCGGTCGAGTTCCACCATCCATGGTTCCATGGCCGGATGGCCCCACTCCTCAGGTCGCCCGCTACCGTGTGGCTGCCCGTGTGGAGCGTGGAAGAGTCTGGACCCTGCATGGGACCCACCTGCCAGCCAACAGGCCGTCGGCCCGTCGCGACGTCGCCTTGTTCGGCAAAGGGGCTGAGCTGATTGGCATCGGCGTGCCGGTGTTGGAACGGAATTACGACTATGGGCCGGTGTTCCGTTTCGTAAAGTTTCGTAAATCTCCACCCGACGCCCCACCTCGTCCGTTTCTTTTTATTATATCTTGTGATATAATAAGATTAACGTTCTGTGGGAAAAAACTCTGAAAGCATTAATATAAAATACTAACGTGAATGAAACATATCCATTGTCATTGTATATATTTCTATAATTTATTTTATGATGTTCGAACTCGTAATATAAGTTAATGCTCACAATAAAAAACACATTGTCTGTTAAACATATATCGAACTAAAATACACATCTATGTATTCTTTTTTCATTGTAAAGCATATAATTTTATTTAGATATAAATATATTACAATTTTGTAACCTTTTCATGCTGCTCATGTATTTGTGACTCAGTATCACCCTTTGTAGGTTTTACGATGCATCGTATCAACTTCCATAATTTTGTGTCAATGCACCTTGTATTTTTTTTATCAAAACTACACAAATGGTGTAAATCTTCCTCCTCAAAACTTATTGCAAAAACGAACATCATAAATGTTGAAAAAAATATGGGTTATAAATCAGGCTCGTCTTGGGTAGAAATCGAAAATCAAAAAATTAGAGGCAGCCTATTAGGTAATAGATAAGAAAAATTGAGATAAAAAAAGAAAAAACCAAAAAAAGTTACAAAACCATAGGTGCGTATAGATTTAGATTAGATTATATGATAACTTATTTATCATCAGTTTATTTTATTACAGTAGATAAGTATAAAGGGTTTAAAAACATAATATATTTATTTTGGTAAGAATATGGGATTAAAAAATGGCCGTACACAACTAATGGTGGAAGGAGAAAACTGAAAAAAAAGAAAGAAAATAGGAAACATGATACGTGGAGGGAAAGTTGGAGAAACGATGGTTGCGGGAAAAAATAAACGGAGACCCTTTTCACCGAGACAGGCCGTATTACATGAAGAGGCGGACAGAAAATCAGAACATGAAGAGGCGGACAGAAAAAAGTTTCTAGATGAGGCAGACTGAAATTTTGCCTTTTAAATATTAGGGTATAGATTATTAAAAAAAAGAAGAGAAATCTGCCCCTTCCGACTCCAATAGTCCAATCGCCAAACCCCGGCACCGGCGGCAGTCGATCCTCAGGCAATCCACACAACGTGGCCGATCGATCCTCAGGCAATCCACAACGTGACGGCGATGTGGCTCTGTCCGCGCGTCGACTATCAACTGGCCCGACGGCACTCCGGCTTCGACTCCGACGAATTCTTCGCTTCCTCCAAGACCCACGGCCTCGTCGCCGTTGCCCACAAGTACGTTTTTGTCGTTTCCTTTACCCCATGCATATACCCGTTCTAATTTAGGGTATCCATTACCTAATCTAAAAAAAATAGGGTATCAATTAGATCGATACAATCTATCCACCTCAATTCGATCATATGCGCTGGACTGGATTATAAAGTGAAAATAGTTTAAGTTTTAAACCAATCTACTCCAATCGCTTAATAATCTTTCTTTTTTATTAGGCTAGAGAGAGAAACTGGCGTCTTCTTCGACGCGCGCTACATGGAGCGTTTGCTGAAGATGGGGCGTTGGTCGGAAGCCGCCGGCTACCTGCAGGACTTCGTTCCCGTCGCAACGGACTGGAGCGACGAGTGCGCGCGCCTCGTGGTTCACCTACACCACGCCTTGACCTTCGCCGTCGCCGCCGGAGGCTTCCCGCAGAGACTACGCTTCCAGATTCGACAACGCGGACACCCCTTCTATGAGAGGTTCAGAAAATCCTCCACAAAATGCACGCTCGATCAACCAGGTCTCATCCCCATCGTCTTCTTCGCAACTCATCTATAACTACTACTACTTGTGCTATGTATGCTTGCTTGTCAGTCATTATTCAGCAACTGTTTTTCTTAAAATGCAGGGCCTCTATGCTCTGGAAGCAGATCGAGCCGGGTGCAGCGAATACAACCATGCGCTTGGTTGCCAATTGTCCCGAGTTAAAAGGCAAGATGCAGGGTTACCACGCAATAAGCCATGGGACGTTATTCCTCTTACTGGGTAAGCTTATTACTTGCTTTCTCATCAGAGCTTGATCATACAGAGTATATATGTATTTACTCTTTAATTTGTTTATTAAGAGTTTATGTTCAGAAAAATAATTCGTTTAATCAGAGTAAAAATACACGGACTGTCCCTAAATCTATCATGTCATGTCATTTAGGTCCTCAAAATCTTAAAATTAAACTTCTAGGCTCTCTAACTTATCTTTGTGTGTCATTTATGTTCCATACTTTCAAAATGCCATTTTAGGTCTTACTCAAATACTACTTTTAGATTTGTGGACTTAGAGCATCTCAAGAGACTCTATATAATCTCCATGAAAGTCGGTTCGAGAGCATGAGCAAAAAAATTGCATCCATCTATCGCGTTTTCCTTTTTACCCCGTTGTCTACCCCGTCATTGTCACGTGGGCCTCCATCTGGTTGAATGCGGCTATTTCTTAAAATGAACAATGGATATAGAAAATACTGTTGGAGAAAGTTTAATTTTCACAAAGTCATTCTCTTTAGAGAACTTCTAAATTTGGAATTTTAAGTCTAAATTTTACGGGCTCTTGGATATGCTCTTATCTCGGACATCTAGATCCTAAATTTGCCACATTATGTCATTTATTAGGTCAAAATAGCCAAACTAGTCCATGTCACTATGTTAGATTCGCATCTAGTTCTTGACATGAAGAACTTTATTGTGTGTTTGGATTGCCGGTTGGTGTGGGTTTGTGTGGGTTAGACCCGGATGGACCGGTGTTTGGTTGAAAGCGTATTGGGTTGAGTTCATCTCGAAGGGAATATTCCCCTTAGATGCGGGTTCGTTGCATCCGCCCAAAGCGAGCGGACACATCAACCCCACACGCATGACGTCGACTTTTTGTTTCTTCTTGCGCAAGAGGGAGCTAGTGCACGTACTCTCGGTGGCGCGGATGGGGAGAGAGCTCCGTACTGCGCTTCCTTCCCTAAACGCTGACTTTTGCAGGTATTCTTTGCTACCTCTCTCGGTTGGTGCTGGCTGGAGTATAGGATGGAAGGCGGTGGGGAGGTGCCTTTTGCTTCGGGTTTGGTTATCTTGGGGCGGCGGACGGGCGCCGGTCGAGTGGCGCGACGAGGGGAGAGGCGGGCCGCCCGACGCTAAACCCGACATGGGGAGGCGGGGCCGCCGACACTCGGCGGCCTTGGCCCGTAGGCGATGTTCCGATGGCGCGCGGTGGCGTGGCACGTGGAGCGCAGTAGGTTGTGAAGGGCGGCACGGTTTGGGGAGTCGAGCAGCGAAGGCGGAGCGCGTGAGTGCGAGTGTGCTGGGACGAAGGTGGAAGATGAGAGGTGATGTCAGTCGTTGATAGCTAGGTCAGCAGGTAGCAGCAAACGGAGTTAACAGGCATCCATCCCAATCCGCTTCACCCCTCATACCAAACAAAAAGCTGGAACATTCTAACCCTCAAGCCAAACATGAGATGTGTGCATTCCATCCCATAAAAATGGGTTGGACCCAATCCAACTCAGTTGGCTCCTAAACCAAACACACCGCTACCCCTAATCTATGTCACGATGCTTATATTCACACATCTCATTCTTGACACGAAGAACTTAATGGCAAGGTAATCGTTCACCTACCTTCTCCACCTAAAGAGCACAAGTGTTGGCCTTGCCGCCATCACCACTGATTATGTTGTGGCTTTTGCTGTGGAGGATGATGAAGGCGTGAGGCAAGAGTGCCGAGTTGGCGACGGTATGCGATTCCACACTAGATTGGAATGTGGAGAGAGGGTGAGAGCATGAATGAAAATGCAGCTAGAAAAGAGGCAGAGATGTGAATGGAGCATTAGAGTCTAGAGACCAGTATATGGGATGACTGGAACTTTTTTGAACCGAGATGATACACAATGATAAGTTCAATGACTAAAAATAAAATTTTGAGAGTTCTAATCAAGATGGAACATGAAGACAATTTTATAACCATAAAATACTTTTGAATTCTCATATACCTAAGATGACACGACAAGACTAGTATAAAGACAATACTCTCTGTGGGACGGAGGAGGGTCGTCGGTGGAAGAGAAGGAGAGGGAGGGTGCCGGATCTCGCCGAATGAGAAGAAGATGGGGGCGATTGAGGAGAAGAAAGAGGGAGGGAGAGATCTGCCTTTGCGCCGGCCACGAGCTCCGCCTCCCGCCGGATCTCGCCATCTCCGCCTCCACGGCTCCGTGTTGGCCGTGCAATGCGTGCTCCGCCTCGACATCGAACTGCTCTGCAGGCCGCTCGTCTCACGTCTCTATGTCGGCTGCATCATCCTCTCCACCACTGCGTCGGTGCTATATTATTTTTAGCAAACAAGCGAGTGAAACGAGGGAGAAAGTGAGGGGATAGGCCTGCGGCTGCGACACACCTAAAACGACACTTTCATTGGAAGGTCGTGGAGCTAAAACGACACTTTTAGTGGGACAGAGGGAGTACCGCTCATACATTTTACTCTTTGTTTAATTTATTAATGACACTAATTAAATTTACTCTTACGTATGTGTGTCTACATGTCAGTAGTGCACGGCGTCGCAAGAGAAGCAAGGCAGTTAGCCGCACGACAGCATATGCCCTCTCCCGTGCCTTTCTTCTCCAACAGAAGAAGAGGTGAGTTAATCATACTCTATCAAATTGTCACTTGATTCCTGCAAAAATGTTTTTGACAATATTTTCCTCGAATTTTGTCTTCTAATGCCTGCAAAATGTTTGTGACAATATGTTCCTACTTGCAGGCTACATTCGATCTAAGAAAATTGCATATTCAGGTACCCACGTTAATGCCTTTAACCCAAACATTAGTACAACAACCTTAATTGTTAATTATGCAAAGTTTTGTCCCATTTTGTGCTACACACCTTACACGTACTCCTTTTTTATTATTTTTTCTAATATTTGATTAAGTCATTTTTCTAGGAGCTCTTAATCCAACTAACTGAATCACATTTGCCCTTGTCGTTTTTGTTCACAGAGAGCAGCAATGTGGAGGCAAAGCTCTAGAGAATCTATCGTGATCGATGCGTGCTTTGAAAATTTTGCTCTTTCTTCTATTTGTTACATATATAATGTACCTTTTTGTTGTCAGAGACTGATTACTTCCTAGTCGACATGGTAGTATCAACATTTAAAGGAAAAAAAAACATAAAAGTTGGATATGTAGTGGAAATGATTTGCATTAGGGACAAATTACACACTATTGTTGATGGCGGCCGGATCGGAGTACAGATCGCACTCTTAAAATTGAAAACCGTTGCAAACTATGGCAAAAAAGTCGTTTAAATTCACCAAAAAAATCACATATATAGATGATCTATGGCGCGTAAAATATCTGTCCGAATTCGACTTGCGTTTGTTAGATATAAAAATAACAAAATTTTAAGCTAGAAGTTGTCTAGATGATTTGTTACAAATTTGTTATTTTAGCTATTCAACTACATGAGCCCACTTTACGAAGCAATTCTGGGTCTAACTCAGCGATGCGGTTTTCTTTGAAGTCCAATTTTTAGCTATTCAACTATTATTGTTTTGAGTCAATTATTCAACTATTAATTGAGTTCCACTCAAAAAATATTAACTGAGTTTTTGTTTATACAACTTTGAAATATAATATTTGTGGGAACAGTTTGGCCATCTAGCTAGTTATAAAGGTCTTTTTTGTATTTTCTAAAAGTAATGAAAATATTTTATTTCCAAAAGTAAATTAACTAATTTATATATTAAAAAGATGAAACTAGTATAAAAAAATGTATAACACAAAATAATGATTTAAATAAATAAAGGATACGACTACCAACAATAGAGCAATTAGAAGAAATCTAGCACCGTAGGCACATTTAAATTTTTGTAAA
The DNA here is from genome assembly GCA_018135685.1 of Themeda triandra. Taxonomy (NCBI): domain Eukaryota; kingdom Viridiplantae; phylum Streptophyta; class Magnoliopsida; order Poales; family Poaceae; genus Themeda; species Themeda triandra. The sequence continues at coordinate 485,610 of JAENPR010000445.1, forward strand.
ACAAAAATTGTGGGGGCTGGATGGACTAATTTGTGGTTGTGCTGGGACTGTCTCCCATTAAGGACCTGTGCAAAGAAAAACCTTCATGATTCATGCCATGGTCAATCCCGCATAGGTCACCTCTGCACTTCTACTCACTCAAAGCGAAAGATTAGTGGAGAGACTAGACCGACGGCTGCCACTAATTTGAAGTAAAAAATCTCCTTGGTAGAATATTGTCGACGCTGCACATGTGCCTGTTCATTTCTTTACTGACCGCTCACCAATGGTGAAACCATGTTTTTTAGCTCATGTCATGGCTGCAAACTAAGTTTAGAAACATTGAGGATTGAGGAGCAAAAAGTTATTCAGAGTTGGAGGTTTCATTTCATCACGTAAATGAAGGAACTCTTTCCTGCACATCCAGTGACTAAGATTCAGAGTAAACTAGCAACATTTACTTCGTTTCTTTCAGAAGGGAACATATTCTAGTTATCACCTACAGATGTGAAGATGGCAATTACAACCAATGATTGTTCAAAATCTGTCAAGCACTTTTCCCACATAGTGCTTCAGCTTCACTCATTTGTAGTACTTAAACTAAAAGGCTAATTCAAACCACAAGTGGAGTTCCTGAGTTTTCTGAAACTATCACTATGAGCAAAAAGGAAGTTCAGCCAGTTCTCATCCCATTGTATCCGTGGCAGCAGTAAGTGAATTCTGAAGAGATGAACCGATGTTGTTGTTAGAAATCCTGCTTTTGTATTCCTTTACTGTGCATCAACATCTGGGTAACGCAATGACAAAGCCGCTGCATTCACAAGGGAAAATGTGAAAACAATGACAATAATTCTAAATAAGGCATCTAGTGACCAGATAACAGATTGGTTGACAAGTGAAGAAACTGATATTTCTGAACAATGAATCAAAGTATTGTCACAATTGAATTTCCTGGAAGCTATGGGGTGGTTCATGAATCCAACAGATTGAGAACCCTAAAAAGAAACTGTAAACATCGACAAAATCTGAAATTGTGTCCATTAATGTTCCTCTACTTATCTATTGCTTGTTTCATATTAGCTCTAGCCCCTCAACAAACAATACCATTTTTCAAACAAATGTCTGTGCACCCACAAAGAACCCAAGAAACTATCTGAACATACATCATTCATTTGTTCAAAACTACTTTAGCCTCTGTAGTGCATAATACACAAGCTATATTTTGTTGCCGTCAATATAATTAATACTATGACCTCTCACAGCAAATTCTAAAATACAGACTGCAATTATAATTGGTGGGCATGCAGTAACAAGATCAGCATATTGATATTGGTTAAGAAGTGAACAAACTGAAATTTCTGGGCAGTGGACCAAAATGTCAAAACTGAATTTTCTAAAATGTACAGTAAAGATTCAGTAATAATACAAGATGGATTAGCATAAATGAATACAATAATTTCTATGTTTGGAGAAAAGACTGAAATCCCAAGATAAGCTGTAAAAAAAGAGTAAATTCAGCGGAGCCTGAAATTATTTCCAGCAATCTGCTCTCGCAAACACTCGTCACTTTGTCAGCGCACCACCCACACCCACATGACTCAAATGAGAACCCCAAAACCAACTATATATGAAAATAAAACTACATATAATCTCTGAACATCTCAGCGAAAGCTACACTGTAGTCAAGTGACAGTTCAATTGTAATCAGATTTACTGAACCACTGACTTGTAGCAACAAGTTTAATGATCCTCACAACTAATTCAAAACTACAGAACAGGACAGGAGATGCGAATCACAGTATTAAAGCTAGTGTTGTTTACCCTCAGCGTCTGATCAACTGAACACGAATCACGAGATGTGAATCACATAGCAAGCAAGTGCTAAACAGAGCGCTGAAAATATTGCAAAGCTCTCACCTGGTGACATGGTGGTGAGGACAATGATCTCCATGGGGTACCGATTGGAAGGCAGGTCGATGACCAAAGGGGTCACCCGCCCTTGTGAGCCGGCCCGCATGCACAGCGTGATGCGGGTGATCGTTCGTTGAGCTGCCTCGCCAGGTCGGCTCTCAGTTCGAATACGGAGTCGCCCTGGAATTCGGAAGCTTCTCCTGAGAGCGGGTCGAAGAACCCTGATCATCTGCCCGCATGTATACGATCGTCCGAAACAACACCACCATTGTGAGAAGCTGTTGCAAATGGAACACTAGTTGTTAGGGACCACAAAAACAAGCAGATAGCACGTGCCACAATGAGAACAAAATGTTCAGACCTAGATAACCAATCCTAGTTGAGTAATTGCGATGTTGCAGGGATCTGACAGAAACAAGAACTGTACAGTGCGCTCAAGTAAGAAGTAAGAAGAACCCCATGCTTTTAGAAGACCACCTATGTGCTAATGCAGTTTCTCGAATGAACATAACTGCTAAGCCTACATTATTTGGACATTTCTCAAGAAGTATTGTAAGTTTAGATGTAAATATGGGAACCTATAGTCAAGAACTTCTCCTTGAAGCGAACCAAATAAAGAGAAGCAGCAACTGGACAAAAAACCACTCCGGCCAAGAGAACTTGGACTTCTGAACCAAAGTAGTAGTGATCGTGGAATGAATTGCATCATCAGCAGACAGAACTCAGTAACTGACAGCTTCAGTAGCAACGGAGGAAAATCTGGCGAAACATACTATGAATTGCGCCAACATGAGGGGGCAGGGGAATGATCATCAGGTTTGTTCGTTTCAGTAGCAACGGTGTGATAGATTTGCAGAATCGATACATGATTCCAAGGACTCTACCCAAACGAACGCGAAGAGTTGCAAGGAGACGCGAGTAGGGGATGGCGAGCTCACATCATTTGGGCGGGGAATGACTGGCGGCTCCGGTCTCAGGGGGATGGGCTCGACCACCCAGTGCACCGTGGTGCCGGCGGCGTTGTCGTTGTCGTTGTCGACGAAGGCGTGGCTATAGAAGAAGGTGTTCCAGGGGCTGGCGCGGAGGAGACGGTTGGAGGCGTGGAGCAAGCGGACGCCGACGATGTCGCGCCCCTCTACCACCCTGTCGGCCACCCAGAGGACGTCGTCCTGCTCGGGGGCCTCGTAGACGCCCTGGACCGTGAGGTTGGCCTGGCGGCCGTCGTAGACCTGCCACGTCGCGGGCGAGAGCGCGAGGTACCCGCCGTAGGCGGCGCTGTGGAGGAGGACGTAGTCGCGGACCTCGCCGTCGCCGCCGCCGCCGCCGCGCAGGACCCGGTGCACCCGCCACGCCGTGTTCAGGGACGCGCGGTGCGGCTTCAGGGAGACGCCCACGCCGTCGTCGTTGGCGTGGAGGTACGTGCCGTGCGTGCGGCTCCGCACAGCCGCACCAGCGCCTGGTCCGGGAAGAACTCCATCGCCCGCGGTGGTGGTGGCGCTTCTCCTGCGGCGGCGGAGGCCGACGGCGGCGAGGGGAATTGGAGGGGTGGTGGCGAGGGGAATTGGAGGGGTGGTGGGGAGGAGAGCGCAGCGCAGGTGTTCGTTTCGTTGCGATTTGCGACGGTTACTTTTTGTGCGCCGAGGCGTCGAGGATGGGCGGGGTATTTCAACTTTTCATTCGAGTTCGAAAGAGGTTGCGGAATGCCAGCTGTCGATTCGTAGGCGGAGTAGGTCGGTTGCTGAATGCCTTCTGCCACTGCAGGTGGGGTCAGTCAATGCTGGGACCCAGTGACGTGTCCGTCTGTTGCCCCTGTAGCCACTGCCCACTGGCATGTTGGTAAAAAAAAGCTGGAGATGGCTTTCGTTTTGCTTTAATTCTAGTACAAGTATTTTGGTTCAAATGACCGTTTTATGTTGCTCTCAGGATGCAAGAAGACAAATGTCTAGTAATTTGATTCGAGTTTGGGAATGTCCCATTGAGTAGCTCTTTTTCTTTTTGCAAAGAAAACTATGACATTGCTATACTTACCCGATCTAAAAATACAACTAACTAGGCATCTATCGCTAGATAAATATGAAAAGCAAGCCGAAGCGTAGACGCCACTAATCAGAAGTACCCCTCCCGTCGAGTTATCAAAAAAAAAAAAAAAAAAAACTAATCAGAAGTAAAAGCAAAAGATCTACTAGGTATATGCATAATGCTCATTTTGAATAAATATGAAAAATAGATTATTTGATGATGACGTTGTGGCACAAATCTTAGCACAGAAATGTTGAAACCCTAATCTTCAAATGCTTATTTATTGCTTGTTTCATTAAAATTAGCTCTAACTCATAACCAGACCAAAGAAATAGCTACTAGTGCGCTTTTCATTATTTTTGAGTGATGAATAGGAATCATCATAAGAAACTCCTCACAGACATTGTATGCTTATTGTCTTGGCTATATTTAGCTTTTTTAATGAAATTGAGCTCAATGTGATCATCTTTATCGGAGTTTTAAAAAAGTAAGTGAGCTATTCAATTTTAAGCTAGCCATATATAGCCTACTTTGCTGCCATCTCCAGATTTTGTTTGTTCGCGCTGGCGGCGCATCTTTTTGGCCTTCATCGCGTGGATTTAATTAACTAAGCGCGTTTGATCAGCCATCCTGGTTGGTGCAAAAGCTAAATTTGGCTAAAGTTGTTAGGATAACTTACTTTCTTTATGGCTCTTCTATTTTGCATAATTGCTAAAATGAAGAATTTAGCTATTATTTTGTTTATCTTGGAGGTCTCTAGATGTTAATCAACATTTCAAAGCTCATGTTCCATTGTTCTTCTTCGGTCTCCATATATATTCTTTATCGCGGCACACAAATCTCTAATTCCGTGCTCCCCCACCTAACGTGAGCGCCTCACATCCTTGGTGTCATACTTGTCATCGAGTCCTCTTATGCCTCCTACCATGCTAACCCTAGGCCATCAACATGACTCCTACTGCCCTTCCTTGACTTGCAATGATCATATTTCACAAGCCCCTTTCTAAAAACGCATAGTGCCGGGGCTGCAGGGAATAACCATTTTACGACAACCTTGCTCCTCTTCTGTGCGCACAGGGCGTCTAGCGATTGTCCGGCTAAATCCTAAGAGGAACATCGGGCCGGTAGGAGAGAGGGAGAGGGAGGGAGAGAGAGGGAGAGAATCCACAATGCTAGCGAGGAAGGAATCGCTTAGCTCGCACTCTTCTCGAGAAGTTTCAAGTCTTCGACGTACCTTTCCACTACCAACTTCTTTAAAAATCGTTATTAGGCTACATGTCAGCCGACGATTTACCATTGTGATTTCCTAAACCTATTTCGATTTCAAACGTTTATAGTATAGGCGATGTGACAAAACAAACTATACCATTTTTCTCGAACAATGCGTGCACCCCACTGAAAAAAAAAGATTAATAAACATGCAAATGCGAATACGCAACACTCGTTCGTTCAAAACTGTTTTGTACGTACCGTGGTGGTATAGTTTGTTTGCACTTGCATGAGCTAGTCACTTTCGGGCTTGCATTTGGGAAGTGTAGAAAACTGCAAGATGTCCGAGCCCGTAGGCGAATTACAAGCTCCATAGTCTCGCGGTCTCGCCGTCGCAATCTCGATGCCTTTAAACCTTTGCGTGACTGAGATAGCAGAACCATACAGAAACGCTAGTGTAAACAAACTAAACAAACAGAAATTCATACTCCCATATATACATAAACAAACATTGATTGTAAACATTTTTTTTTTTTTTGAGAATTCCCCACAAGATTATATTTCAAAATGCAGCCAACTTACTCAGTTAATTGGAGCGAGCAGTAACATTACAGAGAGGAGATAATTATTACCAATCATGACCTCTTGCATGAGCACCCTTTAGGCGCTTGCACCAAATTATGAACTCATCACAAACACAAAGATAACACCAGGCGGCTGCAGGATGGCTCATGCTCATTCCTGAAGATTTCACCATTCTAGCATCCCATAGTCTCCACAGTATAGTCAGCAAGACAAAAGGCCAAATGCTTGCGTCCAGGCCAGGGGGACATGAGTTCCAACCTCAGTGAGATAGGATACCTGTACCAGTTAGCCCAATTTTATCCCTCTGCGCTCCGGACTGGACGTGCAGGTGAAAGAAAGACATGATGCCGATCTCCCGGTTGACACCTATCGCTGAACTGATCATCGTCCACAACGTGCTTTGCATGCAGATTGACTCTCGTACTCAACCTGTCTTTAAAGTAAATCCAGGCGAACACTTTAACTTCATTGGGAACATGAGTCCCCCAAATGCGATGCCCATGAACATCCAGGGTATCATTTGAGCAGTCGAGAGCAGCATAAGCGTCTCGGGCTGTGTAAGGCTTGCCAGTTAGCTTCAGAAGTCTCGCATTGATGCCGTCACGGGGGGTTGAATTCCTGCAGACAAGAAACAAGGCTGTCTTGCTGTGCACTAGCAGCATTAGTAAGCCGCAGTCTCAAGCAAATAATAATTCTACTCCCAGAGTACATAGCTCAAGACTGAAAACTCAGTTCATACTTCCAAATAGAACATGCTCAGTGTGTTGAGAATTTCTTTGGATGTCGGACCTTTGGGTGCTTCATCCTTGAGTGCTGCAGTAAACTGATCAAACTTCTCAGCCATCATTGAAGCAAATTAGTCACCTAACCGCTGCCTCTTCAAACTTCCTGAAGATGCTGATGAGGTAGGCTCTTTGCTGCTATTCTCTTCCCTACCCATTTATTTTGAGCTTTCAGCCACAGTCCTTTCAGCCACAGGCCTTCCCAAACCTGGCTCAATTGTACGTAGTACTTAAACTAAAAGTCTAATTCAAACCACAAGTAGGAGGTCCTGGTTTTCTGAAACTATCACTATGAGAAGAAAAATGAGGTTTACCCAGTTCTTATCCGTAGGAACAATAGGTGGATTCTGAAGAGATGAACCATGATGCTGTTGTTAGAAGTCCTGCTTTTGTATTCCTCTACTGTGCATCAACATCACCCCATAGCTTCAGGAAATTCAATTGTGACAATACTTTGATTCACAGTTCAGAAATTTCAGTATTTTCTTTACATGTTCAACCACATTTTGTTCATCTCTTGTCACCGGATGCCTTATTTAGAATTTACATGTCACCAATTTTTCATCTCTTTCCCTTGTGACATTTTTCCGCCCAACAGGCTTTGGCATTGCGCCACCCTTATTGCTAACTGAACAAAGCTGCCATTTCATCTAGCACAGATGGTATGGTAAGTAAGTTCCCAAGTAGAATACTGAATATATGTGCATATGAACTACCATCATCAATATTGATAATATGATCTAAAAACATTTGACATACATACCACCGAAGGGAACTGCAGAGTTTTTACTGGTGAACTGATGGGGGAAGGCGGCGATGTTCAAAGGCTCTTGGCTGCGAGGCAGGTCAGACGACCAGAGGGTCAGCCTCCCAAAGATGCCAGCGTGCCACACACACCGTGATTGCGGACATGTCCTCATCCACTCTGATCGCTATCTGGTTCGTCAGGTTGAGCACGGACCACCCGGGGAACCTGAATGCCCCCATGCGGACGTACTTCCCATCATTGTCCACCAGAAAGTACCGGATCTGTCGCTCCTGGTCCATCATGGGCCCAGTGCGCCGCTGGAACAGGCAGTGTGGCCTCCAAGGTCCTATGGCAACAGAAGACACAGGTCCTATGGCAACAGAATCAAGGCACATCGTTCAGCCAAGAACCTACAACGGTTTCATCATCAGATAATAAGCCTTCACTGGCAAACCCGAATACTCTTGGAAACTGAAGTCAATGGCAAACAATCCATTCATAACACATCAGTAGAAAATGGTTTAAGAGATTCACGCAGTGCAGCATTTGCTGGTCTGCTGGATGCACAGCACACCATGACTGCACACAAATACGGCATTTCACATCAAACAGTTGTGTACCCGATCTCCAAAACGTTACTTAGCACAACGCACCTGGCGAGTGACACCGGTGTTCAGCCACAGCTTGCCCCTGCTCTCTCCACCACCTCGGCAGCGCGGTTTCCTCCACCCACCGTGCGCTGCGATGCCACACATTCCTGTGCCCAGACCCCAGATCCCGCAGAAGAACCCAATCCAACCCAACCCAACCCAGTGAAGTCACAATCCCAGACAGAAAAGGCAGAGCCATCTGCATTGCAAAACGAAGCACGAAGCACGCACCTGAACCGGACCATGAGGAGGAGAGGAGGCAGACGGCGCAGCGCCGAAGGAAGAGGATGAGGAAATAATAAAAAAAAAGGAAAGAAAGAAGAAGAGGAAGGGGTCAGGTGCTGCTACTCTCCATCATCATTTCCATTCGGCGGGGCTCGTCTAAGGCCCTGACTGACCGACCCCACCTGTCAGTGGACAGCTGGCGTATCCAGCAACCGACCTGCGCCACCAGAGCCCAGCCCAGCAGAAGAAGGCCGGCCCGTCGCCTTGAAATACCCCACCCCGCCTGGGTGCCCAAACGTAACTCCCGCAACAAACTCTCCCTCTCCCTCGTCTTCTTCCTCCTCTCTGCTTCCTCTCGCAACGCAACAGCGCCACCGCCAAGCAACCAAAGCCTCGCGAGGCCCTCGCCTCGCGCTCGCCTCCGTCCGCTTGCGCCCCGCACAGAGCGCCGGCGATGGAGTGCCCTCTCCGGCATGTACGTGCGTCTGCGTAGCGCTCTTGCGGGGACGTACCTCCACGCCGACGAGAATGGCGTGAGCGTCTCCTTGAGCGCGGACGACACATCGCTCAACGTGGTCTGGCGGGTGGAGTTGGTGAACCTGCGCCACATCCGCGTCCCCGGGCACTATTCTGGCGTCCAGGGGAGCCGCCTACGGCCCGGTACCTCGCCGTCTCGCCCGAGAACGCCCGGCGCGGCCGCGGCAGCCTGCTCCGCCAGCACATCTACTACGGCGAGCCGAACAATATGGATGCCCTTTGGATGGCGCTAAGGGTGTGGGGAGGCGCCGGCAATGAGATCCGCATGCGCCCACCTGCAGGTGCAGCACGTGGCATGTCGGAGTCGCCGGACACAACCCCGACGACCTCAACACGCGGTGGGTTGCTGAGATCGTTCCCTGGAGACAGCAGGCGCCGGTGCTCCCAAATCCACTTCCGGACCTGCCGCACGCTTTCGGTGAGCACCCCTGTCCTCTCCCTCCCTCCTCACGAATGGAAATTTGGAACTCTCGGATTGACTTGATCGAAGCAGGGCAAATCTTTCTTTTCTTTTCTTTTTTGAAAAAAGAACTCAGTAATTCCTTTGTTTCTGGTAGTTTAATTGGCAGAAGTAACAGTACCCAGAAACTGATTAGATACCATCTTCATCACTGCATTGGTTGTAGATACCATTGTTAGGATGATCTCAACCCGAGTTGGGCCTTGACCCAACTCGAACCCTCTTGCCTGTAGCCCGATCGGGGCGTATTATGGGCAGGAGGTTTTTCTCACGCAAGGCATAAAAAAGAAAGGTGGGGCCGCGGCTCAAGGCATGAGGTTCACCGTGAGCCGCCGCACCACCCGACAAAACCCTAATCCGATCGAGGGCGGCCCGTGACGGGAAGCTCCTCGCGCCGCCTGACATACCGCTGCGCGTGTCATCCTTCTTCCCCAGCGCTCCTTTTCTCCTGCCCTCGACGATGTAAGGCCCCGCGTGGCCCGGATCCTGGGATCCCGTCCCCTGTCAAGCCCTCGGTGATGCTCCGCCCATCTTCTCTACTCTCACGCAACGTTTCCCAAAGGTTGTACTCATCTAGATGTCACTACTAGTTGATCCTAGGGTTAACAATGGTATCGGACGCCCCCAGTATGTGGATCTAGATCGGGAAGTGAGACATCACAAGAAATCAAAACCGTCTCGGATCGGCAAAGCGACAACCCTAGCCTGGAAATGGATCGGGGAAGGGGAAAAGAGTGCGAAACCCTAGGCAAAACGAGAAGAAAGGCAGAGGGGAGGCGGGCCTACACAGGACCCCCTCACCTTCCTGCTGTCGTTGTTGTAAGGTCCTAGATGGCTAGAGGGGGGGTGAATAGCCTATAAAAATTTCTACAAACTCACTAAGCAAACTGCCGTTAGATCACAAACGGCGGAAAGCAAGTTTTGCTTAGCCTCTTAGATGTTGCAAGCCTCTTTGCTCCGACAATTCTAGTAGGTGATCACTAGTACAAACAATAGCTACCACTAGTGATCAAGAGTTTACCCACGGGAGTTTAGTCTACACAAGAAGTGGTTCTGAGCCGACCACACAAGCAATTCTACCCACGGGATTTAGTTTACACAAGAATGTAAACAAGATAATGCAAGATGTGAGGATGAGACTTGTTATGCAGAGCGCGTCGAGTCGAGGTTGCCAATCACCAAGAAGATGAACAATCAATCACAATCGGCAACACACAAAGGATGATGACCAATCAGGGAGACAAGATGAACACAATGATTTATCCTAGGATGTTCGCAGGCACCGCCAAGCTCGTCACCCGTTGTCGACCAACACCTAGATGGTTCCTCGGTGTGACCCTCAAGTCATTTGCCACTTAAAATTAAGGCTCGCCAAGGAAACCAGCAAGGCGCCGCTCTCGCGTGATACTCAACGACACGCGCAATCCTTAGAGTTACTCTTCGTGATCCCGCGAGGTGAGCACCGAGAACCTCTCCTGAAATCAGCCGGAGGTGGCCAAGAGCAATCACCTTCTCTTGCCAACGCCTCGACAATCTCATGCGGCTAGGAGCGGGGTACTCTCCAAGAGTAACAAGAAATCCACCAGAAGCTAAACCGCCTGGTGCCACTAAGTCTCTCCGTGTGCAATGCGCTAGGTGATCTCTCAATCTCGCTTTAGTTCACAATCAAGCAAGAGAGATGAGAGGGAGAGTGTTTCTTCGGCTCAAAGGATGAATGAATGAGTTGGGAGAGCCAGAGCCAAGCGGCCTCCCATCTATTTATAGACAAACGCCCGAGCCCCAGCCGATTCTGCATAAAGGCATAAATTCAACTGCGGCCGGACGTCCCGCCCGCGAGACAGCCCGGCAGCGTCATCAGCTGTATGGCAGCGTGAACGGCAGATTGGCGCCGCGGCCAGCCACGTGCCGCCACGTCGCGTCATATGGCGTCCGGCCTCGCCGTTGCGCGTCCGGCGCCCAGCGTCCCCTTGCGCCCGCTTCGGAACTTCGTCCGAGTCCGGCGTGCGCCGGGCGGCACTGCGCGTCCGCCGCCTGCTCGGGAACCCGCCTCCGCGCCGAGCCGCAGCAGCCCCCGGACGCGGCACGATGCGCTCTGCGTCCGCCGCGTCCGGCCCGTCCGGCCGCCGCGGCCGAACGGCGAAGAAACTTTCGGTCGCGCCGCCCGCCGGGCACGTCCGCCCAGCGTCCGGCGCCTCTGCCGGGCGCCGCCTTCGTCTTCGTCGCCGTGCCGTGACACCAACTTCTCCAACATGCTATCCAACAAGTATACCAGCTTGATCATCGAGAGATAGCATGATTTCAACAAATTTTGCATCGGCGCAATAGAAAATATGCATCCATTTTTCCGACGCGCCCGAGCCATCTACACCTGCAAACCCACGAGCGCCCAAACGCCACCTTTGTAAATGTGCCAACACCACCGAGTGTACAACTCCATGTGCTTGTGTGTTAGTTTTTCACAATCATTTCCCAAAGGTTAGGCTAGCTCACTAGGCCCTATATGCAATGCACTTCATGAATTCACCTAGTGGCACCCGTGCGTCGAATAGCGATAAGACTTCCACCTCTTAATAGTGCGGCTATCGAACCTAAACCCTCACCTCTATATGTCTTGAGTGCAAAACAAAATGGCCCATCGGTTATACCTTTGCCTTGAGCCCATTTTGTTCCTCCAAATGATATGAACACTTCACACCATCATGTGACCGTCTCGATCCATCGACCTCGACTTCGCTTGCCCTCCATAGGTGCATCGGTCCATCGACGCCTAGTCTTGCCCAGAGCCCCGCCTCGCATGGTCGGCCGGCTCCCGGCCTTGACTGGCCCTTCGCCCCGGCCTTAGGTCCATGGGCCAAGCACAAGTCTTGATCTTAAATCTTTGATCACGTGACCACGTGTCATGCTTCATATTCAATATGCTCATCGTGTGGACAACCTTTCTCTAAATCAACCACTTAGATAAACGAGGTTAGTCCTAAGTTTCATCAATTAGCCAAAACCAAACTAGGGACTTTCGGTTGTGCGGACCGAGAGGCCGAAGATGACCGCTGGCGGCATCGCCGCGAGGCCGCCGGCGGCCACGCGCCGCCATGGGCGACGCGGTAGCCGGAGGGCCGCCAGCGGCGCCATGGCTTGTCCTCCCTTTCGAGTTGATCTTTGCTGGCCCCAGGCAGAGGGGAGGAGTAACGACGGCGAGAGAGGAAGAAAGGAAGGGCCCGGCCGGATCAGTGGCGCGCCTCCTTCTTCCGGCCGCCATGGCCGGCACCTTTCTTCGCTGCGAGCTGCGAGGAAAGAAGAGGGTGAGCGCGCGTGGCGGGGAAGGAGACGAGAGAGAATGAGCCTAGGGTTCTTGGAGGAAGAGCTGTGGCCGGGTTTGTTGCCCAACGACAGACGGCCCGTCCGATCGCGACGAACGGACAGATCGCTCGGGCCAAGATTCGGCCCCGGGCGAGGGCGGCGCGAGCCGATTTGCCGGCCCGAGGCCAGCGTCAGGAACTGGGACCGGATCGGCATCCCGACGCCGACAGCGCAAAAGCCGAAGATGGGCGGCTGTTTTGGGCTTGTTGGGCTATCCGGTAGGGCGAGAAACCGGAAATAAGGGAGCGCTCGTTTGGGCCGCGTACGCTGTTTAGTAGAGCGGCGCGCTAGTGGACTTCGCCGCGGCGGCCGCGCCGACGCGCAAAAGGGCCAAGGGCCACGGGCGAAGCCACGTTGTGGGCGAAATGGCCTTTTTGCTTTTGGAAATTAAAGTTATGTTTTTTCTATTTTCCCGGGAATCATTTTGATGCATATTTGAATGCATTTTGGGTGAAAGTTGTTACTTTTTACGCACAAATTTATCCAACGATAATTTTGTTGGACATGATAAAGTTATTGCTCAAAAGTTTACGGAAATTGAAATATTAATGTTAAAGTTTTTATTTACGTATTTAAAGTTGTTATCATTTTTTTCATTGTTAAATTGAACCAACGGGAGAGTTTAATATTTGAAAATGGATAATTGATTATTATAATGTTGTTATTATTCGACCAACGTTGATTAATAGCAATATTATGATTTTGATTAATAGTTGTTGCCTACATTAATTCTATTTACGCAACGGTGATTTAGAATTATTGCAAAGAAAAATTATTTTATGTTCTCACCTCATATGAATTGTAATTTCGGAGTGGTTTCTCTCTGATGTACGCGAGAGAGATTCCACTGCGAGGGGAGACAAGCTACCTTGAGTGGAAGAGGAAGATTGACTTCACTTTCACTATATAGGCGAGGTTATTTGTGCTGGTTAGACAAGTATCCCACAAAGCACAATTGGGCCGGTGCGGGAGACCGGTGAAAGTGATGAAGCATGGGACAAAAAGGTGAAAGATTTTGGCCCTATAAAGATGGCTTATGACATAAAGCATACTCGATGGTCGGTGACATGACAAGAAATGTTGTCTTGTCATTGAGAATACAATTGACCCGGCTCTTACGGGGTCAATTGAAGAATGTGTGACAACTAGCATTTGCTTACTTTACAGAGAGGATCAAGAACCGGTTCTTGGTTTCCTCCAAAGATGTATGCTACCCATTTATTCAAGCAATTGACAAATGAAAAGTACAAGGGAGGTAGCATACGTGACCATATTACGAAAATGAGTCACTTGGCAAATAAGGAAAGGAATGGATGCGGAGATACAACCCACGGCTCCTTATCCATTTTGTTTTGCTTCCTTTCTAAAGAGTATGAGAATTTTGTCATAAGCTACAACATGCGGCTGAGAAATGGGACTTAGACAAGCTCATTGCTCGGTGTGTTGATGAGGAGCTCGGGATCAATGGCCAACAAGGTGGCCAAGCGGAGCAGTCAAAGGGAAGGGCAAAAGGCCCTTCAATCAGCTCCGAAGAGAGGTCCTATGCAACGAAACCACGGTTTCGGCGCCGGGCAAGCCACGGGGCGGTGCAAACTTGTGCGCGTGGCGAGGAGGGACACAAGAAAAGGCGGCTTACTGAATGGTTAAGAGTTTATGAAGAAAAAGGGTGAGAATATTATTTCATTTGTAAATGAATCTCGTATGCAAAGTTTTCAAAGTCAACATGGTTTATTGACTGCGGTGCAACCATTCATGTTGCAAATTCTTTCTGAGGGATTCACTTCGGAGAACTACGCTAAAAGAAGAGGCCATTAGCGTTGTGAATGGCGTAGAGCTGCGGTGGAGGCAATTGGAGATGTAGCATTAGATTTACCTAATGGCTATAGTCTTATCTTGAGAGATATTTTTTATGTTCCTACACTATTGCGTAATTTAATAAGTGTAATAAAGTTGGATGATTCGGGTTTTTACTGTAATTTTGGACATGGCAAATGTGTCATTTGGTTTAATGATATTTGTGTTGGTCTTGCCTTGAGACAAGACGAATTATATATGTTATCGCTATGTGAAAGTGTGAATTCCATATGTAATGTGAATGATAAGCGTTTCTCGTCTACACCAAATGAGAAAAGAAAAAGCGAACTACAAGCGCCTTTGGCGAAATTATGGCTTGTCGTTTAGGCCATATTTCGAGGGGAGAATAGAAAGACTAGTAAAGAATGAAATTCTTCCTCCTTTGAGTTATTTGAATTAGAGCAATGCATCGATTGCATAAAAGAAAAATATGTAAAGCAAATTAAAAAGAATGCCAAACAAAGCACGGGAATATTAGAGATCATTCACCTTGACATTTGTGGTCCCTTTCTGTAAAGAGTGTGGATGGCTATGATTCGTTCATTACATTCACGACGATTACTCCGGTTTGGCTATATTTATCCAATTAAAGGGAGAGATGAAGCATTGGATAAATTTAAAATATTTAAATTTGAAGTGGAAAATCAGCATAGTTTAAAGATTAAGCTAGTCGGTCCGGCTTAGTGGGGGGGGAGTACTATGGGTCGGCATACCCCATATGGTCAAGTTCTGGACCTTTCGCAAGGTTCTTACGGGAAAATGGTATAGTTACTTGATATTCCATGCCGGGTGAACCTCGGCAAAATGGAGTAGGCGAAGCGGCGTACAACGGTACCACGATGGATATGGTGCCTGATATGATGAGTTACTCTAATTTACCATTGAGTTTATGGATAGAGGCATTAAAAACCTCCATTCACATTCTCAATAGAGTGCCAAGTAAATCGGTGCCCAAAACAAGTATGAATTATGGACGGGAAGGAGTACCTTCACTAGATCACTTGCGTGTGTGGGGTTGTCTCTTTGAGGCTAAAAGTGTTTAACCCAAATATTGGGAAACTTGATCCCAAAAGCAGTGAGTTGCCATTTTATTGGCTATCTGAAAGGTCAAAAGGTTATCGTTTCCTCTTGTCCCGATAGACTCACAAAATTTGTGGAAACGAGACACGCTATTTTTCTAGAGGATGAAATGATGAGGGTATGAGTTTTGCTCGGAAAATTGATCTTGAAAGAGAAGCGGGTGTGTGCACCCAATCCTGTGATTCGGGAGCCATTTTTCGAGCTACCTATTGTTCTGCCAATAGTGCAAGACAACGTAGACAAGAACACTGTCGTTGTTCCTCTTTGTGTGGCTGCTTGAGAGGAAAATGAGGAACTGTTCATCGCCAGGAACCTATTGAAAATGTTGCCACAAATGAGGTGGAGCAACCTCGGCCTCCAATAGTAGATGTGCCAAATCGAGAGGCCCCTAGAAGGTCTCAAAGAGAAAGAACGCGAGATATCTCCGGTGATATATATGAGTTAAATAATATCACTTAGAAGAGTATCAAATGGAGGGTGATCCCACCTCATTTGAACAAGCCATGAGGCAATCATTCATCCAAATGGTTTGAAGCCATGGAAGATGAAATGAGATCGATGAGTGCCAATGATGTTTGGGACTTGGAAGAAATTCCCAAAGGAGCCAAATTTTATTTTGTAAGACCCATTTACGGTAGGCTAAAAGGTTTAAGCGCGACTTGTGGCTAAAGGTTTCACACAAAGGGAGGGAATTGATTACAGCGAGACCTTTTCTCCGAGTCTCATGCAAGATTCTCTCGGAATAATAATGGCATTGGTGGCACACTATGATTTAGAGTTGCATCGAGATGGATATGAAGACGGCATTCCTAAATGGGGATTTGGAGGAAAATGTCTACATGGCACTGTACCGAAAGGTTTTTGTCGTGGAAAGGTAAAAAAAGATGGGATGTCGCCTAAAGAAATCGATTTATGGGTTAAAAGCAAGCTTCAAGGCGGTGGAACTTGAAGTTTGATAAAACTATAAAGAATTTTGGGTTTAAAGCAAATGTCGAGGACAATTTGTGTTTATACAAAGTTTAAGAATGGGAAATACATTTTCCTAGTCACATGCGTAGACGATATTTTACTTGCAAGTAATGATATGAGTCTACTACGGGAAACTCTAAAATTTTGTCCTCAAAGTTTGAGATGAAAGATCTTGGTGAAGCTTCTTATGTTTTGGGCATAGAAATTCACCGAGATAGAAGAAATGGGGTATTAGGATTATCTCAAAAGGCATACATTGAAAGAGTCTTGGAGAAATTCCCGGATGCATAAATGTAGTCCATCACACTGCACCTATAGTCAAGGGATAAGTATGGGGATTTTTCGGTGTCCCAGAATGAGTATGAGCTCAAACAAATGAAAAGTGTGCCATATGCTTGGCTGTTGGACACTTACGGTATGCTCAAGTGTGCACACGCCACGACTTGGCTTATGCTTAGGGTTGCTTGGCGAGATTCCAAAGTAATTCGGTGTCGAACAGCGAAAATTGGTAAAAGTTTTGCGATATTTACAAGATACAAAGGACTGATGCTACTTGTCTGAAGATCGACTCCCTAAAGATCTTAGGATACTCGAGATTCTAATTATGCGGGAAGATGACGAAAGTCCACATCTGGATATGTGTTCACTCTGTTGAAGGAGCTATATCATGGAAAAGCTCAAAACAAAAACCGGTTACTACAAACTCTACTATATATCTCTTGAGTTTGTAGCATGCTATGAGCATCGGGGCGGAGTGAATTGGCTAAAGGGTAGGTGAATTGGCTAAAGAAATTCATACCGGTTTTAAAAGTGGTCGATGACATCCAATGGACCAATGACTCTATCTTGTGATAATAATCCGGCTATAGAGTATGCTCTAACAATAGGTCAAGTGGTCTTTGCCAAACACATTGACATAAAGTACTATGTTGTGAAAGAAAATCCCGAGGATCGTGTTATAAATCTTGAGCACATAAGCAGAAAAAGATGCTCATGGATCCGCTTACAAAAAGGCTTACCACCCAAAGTGTTCGTTGAACACGTAGCGGCATGGGTTTAAGGAGAAGCCTATGATTCCTAGATAATAATAATAAGGGCCCAAAGATAAAGTATTTATTTATTTCAAACCGAGAGATGTGTATTGTAAGCTTGTGAAATCCAACGGCAATAGGCGTGACGATGAAACATGTTCTATGCACAAATCGAATGGAATAAGTAAAATGAAAAAGGTTAAAAGTGAAAGAGTAAAGTTAAAGATAAAGTTAAAGATGAGATCAAGGGGAGAATGTTAGGATGATCTCAACCCCAGGATTCCAACGCCCAACTAGAACCCCTTAACCCACGCGCGCCACGATCGGGGCGCCCGGCCCATATGGGCTGGAGGGCCCTGTCACCTGCGCTATAAAAAGAAGGTGGGGGCCGGCGGCTCAAGGCATGAGGTTCACGGGTGAGGCCGCCCACACCCACAGACAAAACCCCTAATCCGATCGAGGCGCGGCCGGTGGCCCGGGAAGCTCCTCGCCGCCGCCCGCACCTTTGCCGCGTCGTCCTTCTTCAATCGCCCCTCTCCTCTCCTCGAGCGATGGCCGGCCCGGCGGCGCCGCCGCCGGATCTCGTCCGCCGCCCCTGTCAAGCCTGCAGTGATGCTCTTCTTCTCTCCTCTCCTCTCTCTCTCTCTCTCTCCTTCCCGCCAACGTTTCCCCAAAGGTTGTACTCATCTAGATGTCACTACTAGTTGATCCTAGGGTTAACAACCATCATTTTACTACGTATTTTTGAGTCGAGTCTGTGTCTTTTTCGATCTGTCGCTGACTGAAAAACCCATGGCTGTATAATTTTATCTAGTCAATTTGAGCCAAACATGATTGATTGGATTAACGGATGTCATCTTGTGCATCGTGTCTTTAGGTTTGAAATGGCATGGTTCTCCAATAACCGGTTCAAGAGAAGTTACTTGCAAAATGGCAGGAAAGAGGAACCTTTGAACATTCAAGACCTCTTTGGAAGAATATTAAAGCACACATCAGAAAATTCTCTAAAGGGTGGGGGAATAATATTAGAGGGGAGCTAAGAAGAGATAAACAGGCTCTCATGGAAGAACTGAAGATAATAGATCAAAGAGCTGAAGAAAGAGTACTTAGTCCAATAGAATGGAAAAGAGATATTTCAAAGAAACAGAACTGGAGAAAATCTATGCATTTGAAGATTCACGGTGGCAAAAGAGGTGGGGAAAAATGGATTCTCCGGGGAGATGCTATACGGAGGCTATTTTCATAGCAAGGCAAATGGAAGAAAAAAAAGTGCTCAATATTCTCATTAGAAGATGATAACAATACAATAACGGGAGATGTGCAACTAAGAGAGCATATTGAAGGATATTATAAGACTACGTTTGGGTATGAGGAGAGGGAAAACATATCTGCGGGGAGGATTTTTGACGAAACGGGAGAGATTGTCGGAGGATATGGCACATGAGTTGATACAGCCATTCACAATGAAGAATAGAGCGGCCTTGAAAGACATGGATTCCAGCTCCGCCCCCGGGGCGATGGTTTACGGCTAGCTTTTACAAGAGAATGTGGCCTTTCATCAAAGATGTGGTAATGGAGATGTTTATGAGTCTGTACAATGAGAGATTTAATATGGCCGAGGTTGAATTATGGAATGATCACCTTGATACCAAAAATAAAGGAGGCTAATAAATATTAAACGATGCAGACCCATATGTGCATTTGAATGTGGACTACAAATGGTTTACTAAAGTGTTAACAATGAGATTATCTAAGTATGCTGCATGACATAATCAGCTACTTTACGGGCGGCATTTATCCACGGAAGATATATCTTAAAAGGTATTGTGATGCTACATGAGGTGCTCCATCATATGAGAGTGAAAAATAAACAAGGAGTGATTATGAAACTTGACTTGAGAAGGCTTATGACAAGGTGCCCAGGAGTTTATGATGGAGGTTTTTAGAAAAAAGAGTTTCCACGATAAATGGATTGGATGGATGAAGCGGTAGTTGAAGGTGGTAAAGTGGGAATAATGATTAATGGTCAGCTTTGGGAACTACTTCAGGACCTTCAAAGGATTGAGGTAAGGTGACCCTCTGTCACCTGCTTTTCAACCTAGTAGGAGATGTTCTAGCTATCTTTATTCTGAGAGAGCCAAAACAGATGGAATTATCAGAGGTCTTGTACCAGATTTGGTGGAGGGGGGTCTTACACATCACGGTGTGAGCACACAATTATCATTTGGAGAATGGCGGAGAGACAATCGGTAATGCAAAATTCTTACTCTATTGTTTTTGAAGCAATGTATGCGGGCTCAAGATAAATTACCAAAGAGTGAGATTTTTGTCTGCAAACAACCATTGAGGAACAAAAAGAGAGATCTGCCAACTGTTGAATTGCAACATAGGAGAATTTCCCATGAAGTACCTAGAGTCATGCTAGACGAGGTATTATATGAGTTGAGATTTGAGTATGTCTCTCAAAAGATTGAGAAAAGGATACCCACTTGGCGAGTTGTTTGCTCACAAAGGGAGGAAAATGATATTAACGAGTCATGCTTGAGTTACGTGCCTAATTATGTCATGGGGATCTTTCATTTAAAGGGAGAAGCTCATAAAAGAATGGAGGCTTGCTAGGTCAAACTTTTTTGGCATGGACCGGGGAACCAACATAAGTATCATATGATGAGATGGGAAGTTCTTGCTACACCAAAAACGGGGTGGTGGATTAGGCTGCGGACACCGGGACTATGAACAAGTGCACATGCTAAATGGATCTTGAGACTAGAGAAAGGAGATAAAAACCCATGCGGATCTGTGAGGAAAAAATATATGGGAGACAAGGTTTTTTCAGTTCTAAAACAAGAGGAGTATCTCAGTGCAGGTGGTTTGCATGATATTAAAGACTGTTGTGAGAGAGGCTTAATCCTATGTGGTTAAAAATGGAAAGAAGGCAAGATTTTGGATAGATGTGTGGCTAGAGCAGTGTCCACTATATCTGGTGTATAGCAAGTTATTTGCAATATCTAATGACCAAGGCATTGACACTGTGCATGAGGTTACGCAGAATAATGAAATTAATCTATCTTTTAGGAGAACTTTGAGTACATAAGAGGTACATGAATGGGGGCAGCTAATAGAACAGTTACAGGGAGTTGATTTGCGGAGGAACCAGATTACGGTATACGGGGATTAGAGAGGAAAGGAAATTATACAAGCTGCATCTTGTATAGAGAATTGTTATTCCCGGGGTGTGTAAATGAGGAGATTATGAGTATTTGGAAAGCAAGAATTCCACTTGAAGATAAAATTTTTCCTATGGTCCATATATTGATTGTTTACCTCACTATGAACGGCTTGTGATAAGGAGGAATTGTACGGGGGACGAAAAATGCAAAATGTGTGGGCAAGTGAAGCGCTAACCATATCTTTTTTGAGTGTTATCTAGCTAATTTGCGGGTGGTTTTTCGAGGCTCTTAATTGGCATGTGACTCCTTCTAACCTTAACCAATTCTTACGGCTTAGTCGCGGAGGCACGATCCGAAGCCGATGATGATTTATATGCTTGCTTGCATCTGTTGGAATCGTGGCTAACCCGAAATGATTTGCTTTCCGGGATAGAGTATTACCAGGTACTAATGAGTTGATTCATCGTTCTATGGTGTTTATACGAAATGGAGCTTACTCCTCAAAGGAAAGTCAAAGAGAATGGATCATGAAGAAGATGGAAGCACTATCTCGTCACTTGGAGCGAAGCGCCCAAAGGTGGCGTGAAGAAGGTCACAAGCAATGAAGGGAGGAAAAGATGCCAACAAAAGACTCATCTGGGAAGCCCAAGCGGGATTTTGTGCGTTTTGCTACATTTCTTTGGCTTATCTAGTTGTGTAGATGTCGGAGTCGAGTAGTTCATCTTTTGATTGTAATGAGCGCGACCAAGGCTGCTAAACTTTGCTCTTCTCCTTGTAAGGCTGGCATCCCCGTAAATGGTTCGAACAATTTGTTTATTATAAAGCGGGCGATGGCTTTTGGTCACAAAAAAAAATCTTGCGCATCTGCTAGTTTCCCTGCTCCTACGCGGACTATCATCTACGGACTCGGGCGACCAAGATGGTATGATAGCTCCAACTTCCTGGGAAGGATGGACTTCCCAGGCCGGTCCGTGCTCAATCTCGGGGGGAGTTGGCGCGCCTTCAGGGGAACCAAACCCTCCAACCTCAGCCTTTTCGCTGGACAGGCCACAACATCCCGTGTATCCCTCTGGTGGTTGATTTGCCTTCAGACGTCAAACCGTCGTTATCGGTGTTCTTGACACCGGTTCACCAGGTGAGACCAAGAACATCACAGTTGCTGAATTAGAGTACAGTCTTCTTGGGCGAGTCATGTGCTGACATGCTTGGTTAGGACAAATCTGAAGCACTATAAATAGTTAACTACGGAGAACAGATTCATGGAAATAATTTCAGGCTCTGATGAATTTACCCTTTTATAGCTTTCTCTTGACTGTCCATTGCAAAAGAATTCAGTTGTCACATTTCCATTAGCTGTTCAGAAATTTCAGTTTGTTCCTTCTCAACCATAATAGGTTGATCTTGTTACCGGATCCCAACCAATTTTCAATGCAGTTCTGTATTTTATAAATTGCTGATACTGATAGCAGTATAAAG